>OX439483.1:431206274-431303343 GCA_949320155.1 Melangyna quadrimaculata | reverse complement strand
AATTTATGACGTGAAATTTTAGTGTACCAAAGCTCATCCCGTCAGGATAAAGTGCAAGGTTGATACCCTTAACGCCCTAACCATTATAGATGATCAGGCAAAAAAAAAACATTTTCGATTTTTTGTTGTCGCTCTTTGTGAGACAATTTGATTAAAAACGAAATTATTTTGTATCCATATCTTCACATAAAGTTGAAGTGCAATTTGTTTAAGTTCTTAATTGCTGTATAGAATGAAGTAGCCTCAAAAGTTATTTAGAATTATATTTACTTCAATTTTGTTTGTTATTAAGCGCATACTTAAAGGGTTTTTACTACCCTTAAAGTGTTTAAAAACAGTGCGAGCGTTAGGAAAATTGGGAAGGATTACAGAGGAGTAACCAATGTACATTGGTTTTGAACCTTTGAATATCAAAATGTCATGGAAAAATAGTACCGGGTAAAGCATTCCACATTCGTGTAGTGCGACTAAAGAAAGAATCTGTAGCGACCATATTATTATTATTATTATTATTATTATTATTATTATTATTATTATTATTATAATTATTATTATTATTATTATTATTATTATTATTATTATTATTATTATTATTATTATTATTATTATTATTATTATTATTATAGACTTAAGTATTGCACTTCTCAACTCCTATGGAGTTGGAAATCACCTATCCCGGGCTATGCCAAAGGGATTAGGCTCTGTTGGAGCATAGACCATGTTCTAGCCCTTGCACGATGTTCTGATTTGATGATGAGGGGGGGAGGGAATCCCCCAACCCATAACCGTCTGTTCGATGTTGTTTGTTGGTAATTTGTATTATGTTTTTACAGGTGGAGAAACTTTCTGACAATATTGCATGTGTCCAATAGCACCGATTTTTGCACCTGCGCCAATAGCCATTCCATGTTGCGTTGCTTGAGGTTTCTACACAGGTTTTGGGGGACAACGCCAGTTGCTGAAATGATTATCGGGGTCACATCTACCCTTTCCATATGATACATGGCCCGCAACTCGATGGCTAGAGCGGCGTACTTAGATATCTTTGTGGAGAAAGTTGTTTGTAGGTTTCGATTTAATGTGACTGCTATATCAAAGATATCTATCCTCTTCTCTCTTTTATTAAACAGAATGATGTCGGGTCTGTTTGCTGGAATGTGTTGGTCTGTGGTTATTGTTCTATCCCAGTATAGCTTGAAGTTGGAGTTTTCCAGGACAGGTAGAGGCTGGTACTTGTAATAAGGGGTGTGATGTTGGATAAGGTTGCAGTCTATCGCTAATTGCTGGTGTATTAGCTTGGCGACATTATTGTGTCTCCGCATGTATTCCTGTGAAGCTAAGGAGCTGCATCCTGAGATAATGTGCTCGATGGTTTCTCCGCTTTCTCCGCGCCGTCTGCATCTATCATCTATATCTTCTCTAAGAATGCATTTCCTGTAGTTTCGCGTCGCTATGACCTTATCTTGGATGGCCATTACGAATCCTTCAGTTTCAGCGAATAGATTTCCTTGTATAAGCCACAAGTTGGAAGCCTCTTGGTTAATATGATTTTGGGTAACTTCATTTGGGTGGCTTCCATGTAATGACTTTGCTTTCCAAGAAATAATCAGCTCATCGGTGGTTCTAACATTGTCGGGGAGTGGGAAATTCAACGAGCTTAGATTGAGGGGCGTATAATTTTTATCCGCTAAGCAAATGGTCCTTATTAGTGGCGATGTACTGTTTAGTAGATACTGCCGGATGTTAAGGCATTGACGATGTTGTAAATTCGTTATGTTCACGATCCCTCTTCCACCTATTTTTCGCGACAGAGACATCCTTTCAGTAGCGCTCCGTGGGTGATGGCTGTTGTGTCTTGTAAAAGATGTTCGTATCAGCATATCAAGGTTTGTGAGATCAGTTGAGGACCATTTTATAATCCCAAAGGAGTATGTTAATAAAGGGATAGCCCAGGTGTTTATGGCTTTGCATTTGTTTCCCCCCGACAGCTCTGATTTTAAGATAGTGTTGAGCCTTGTTTTGAATTGGGTAGTAAGGCTTGCCTTGATCGTGGTGTGATTTATTCCTTTGAGTTGGAGAAATCCAAGGTATTTATATGATTCTCCGTATTGTAGATCTTCAACCACCTGTCCTTGGTCGATGGGGAAACTTTCTTCACTGGCCTCAACTTTTCCTTTCACCAGATGGACCATTTTACATTTTTCCATGCCGAATTCCATTGTAATGTCTGTACTGAAGCCTTTGATAACTTCAATCATTCGGAAGAGTTTTTCTCCATTCCTGGCATAGAGCTTTAGATCGTCGACATAAAGTAAGTGGTGCAAGGAAAAATCATACCTGATTTTATTTCAGCTAGGATCCTGCTGAGGGGATTGAGTCCCATACAGAACCAGAGCGGACTCAATGCATCACCCTGAAAGATTCCGCATCTGATGGGGATGTTTTTGCTTAGCTGCCCGTTCTGGAACAGCCTCGTGTTCCATCCAGTCATTAGGGATGTAAGGCAGTTTATAATGGTTGCATCAATCTTATAAACTTCCAAGATTTTTATAAGATACTTGTGGGGCATCGAATCAAATGCCTTTTTATAATCGATGAAAGCCATACTAATACTGCGTTTTTTCCCCAGAGCCAGGCCCGTGACTACGGAGTCAATAGTAAGTTGGTCTTTGCAGCCCATTGTTTGCCTACTGCACCCTTTCTGTTCATCTGGTATGACGTTGTTTATGGTACAGTGGTCATATATTCTGGTTTGTTGAGGATTTTAGTGAATAGTTTGTATGTTGTTCACAAGCATGTAATCGGAGTGGTACTTTGCAGGGTCGTTGCAGGGGTTTTCCTTTGGGTATAAGGAATGTTAGTCCACTGACGAGGAAGTTTGGTGGTTGTATTATTGAGTTGCACCAAATCGGTAAAAGATTTCGCGAGGTGTTCGTGTGACGCAGTTAGTTTTTTCAGCCAGATATTGTGCAATTTGTCCACTCCAGGTGATTTCCAGTTGCTTGTCTGCTGAGATTGCATTGTAGACTTCTTCTTTACTTATCGGCTGATAAGCCATAGGTGGTATGTGTTCGAAGTGCATGGTCTCAGCAGCAATCCATTGGGCTTCCTCGTTATGGTTGTTTGGATGAACTCAAATATTACTCCAAAATTGCTCCGAAGTTCTGAGTGTTGGGTATTCGTCACGTGTTTCTGTTTCTGCTACTTGATATTGATGTAGCGTTTCTATAAAAAGTCTTTTTGGTTTCGGTAAACTGAACCGTTTTCAGCCTTTCGTCTGCATTTTTCATAGTCGCTGTAAGGCGTTTTGGCTAGTGCCGATAATTTCTGGCCTTTTCTATCAAGACATTCAGTTATTTCATGCATTGTTACATCTTCGGGCGTAGTGGTACGATTAAACGTCTGATATGCCTTTTGAGTCGACTTGAGTGTGACCCGTCTCTGAAGGAAGTTAATCTAGCAACACGCTCGCCTTAGCTTTTCTATTCTATTTCGTAGCCTTTTGATTCCATTTCGGGAGGGGTTTCTCCATTCTCCTTGGCTGTATGTCTGTAGTCGTTTTCCAAAATTTGGTCTTGGTTCCTTGCCTAAAGCTCTTAAGGAGGAGATTGCACTGGCGAACAGAAGATCGTTTATGCGTTCTATCGTGGTTCTTCCTCTAAATATTGTGGAGGATCCCAGTGTTGATGGTGTTAAGTACTTTTTCCAGTTTCTTGAGATCGTACACCCTAGGAGTTTTGGTCTGAGGGCTGGTTCCATACCTTCAAACTCAGTTAGAGTAGAAGCTGGAAAATTTCACGCAGTCTATGTGTTTCTGCGTCTGTTGTTGGTTGCGCAGAGGTCAGCGGTTCTGTAATTGGGTGGGCAATATCGGGAAATGTTTGGTGTGTTGGGGCAAAGAAGTATTTGAGGATGATGCTGCGGGTTCTGTGATGGGTTCGGTTTCGTTTGATGTTACAGGTGGCGGTTTCGGTGATAGATTCGATTTCAGCTTGGACTTCAGCCTTGATTCGTTGTCTTCGGTTAACTTCAACGCACTCATTTTGAAGGATAGCATCTGTTTCTGCGGGCTAGATTGTGTTGTTCGTTTACCCTTCCTTCAAGGTGGCTGTATCTTTCCATGAACATGTGTGTGCATTTCTCTTCGGTAAAACATCATAGATAAAGGGTTTTCGCATTTGGTTGTTTTGAAGTAGGCAACGCAGGACATACTCATTCATATCGTTTGTCCATTGAATGCGTTGTTTCGGTGTGGTGCTGCTGGCGACTCACTCTTTCCAGAGCCGAGCCTGCGCCGGTAGCCACAGCTTCTACCGACGTTTGAGTAGATATCCCTACTCTGTTGACTGCATTTAAGTTTTCCATATTTCATATTTATTTTTCTCTGTAAAGGCTTATTACAGGTTTCCATTTTGATCCCTTTGGGAAAGGGCCGACGATCCAACCAGGTACGCCGGGGAGAGTTCACAGCCGCTCAATGTGAGGTAGACGCTGACAAGGGAGCCGCTCATTCTGAAACAGACGCTTCTGGATTTCAATTTCTAGTTTTTTGGTCCACCCCGGGTATTTCATTTCCCCGGTACCAGTCACGTCTGACAGGCATTCCCCTATCCGCCACCTGGGGAGGCGTCTGGTAGCAGAAACTAGAATAAACTGCCCCAGATTATTATATTATTATTATTATTATTATTATTATTATTATTATTATTATTATTATTATTATTATTATTATTATTATTATTATTATTATTATTATTATTATTATTATTATTATTATTATATTATTATTATTATTATTATTATTATTATTATTATTATTATTATTATTATTATTATTATATTATTTATTATTACTATTATTATTACTATTATTATTATTATTATTATTATTATTATTATTATTATTATTATTATTATTATTATTATTATTATTATTATTATTATTATTATTATTTTTGTTATTATTCTTATTATTTATATTGTAGTTATTATTATAGTATGTAGGTATTATTATTGTAGGTAAGTATTTATATTTAAGGTGTTATTATTGTAGGTATCGTTATTTATATTTTAAGTATTATTATTACACCTTGTGATGCACTGTGTACCATGGGTGTACACTGTACACAGTGAATCAGTACATGGTACATAATGAATCAGGGATAAGATATCGATTTTTCCATTTTAAACATGTTTGTATTTTTTAAATTTATATGTGACAAATTAGCAATTAAAGAACAAATTAACAAAATAAATTAGAAAACTTAAAAATTTAAGTAATTAAAAGAAATCAAATATCATACAAAATTCCTTGATTCATTGTGTACCTCTTTCAATTGATTCACTGTGTACCATGTTGTCCTTAAAAAAAAACATTTAAAAAATTTATAAACTATTTCACCAAAGGTAAACAAATCAACAAAAATTATTAAGTCTATGATGCCAGAAGTACAAAAATTAAACTCAAATGAATTTACAACACCACACAATTTTTTATAAAGATAGAAAATAAATAGATACAAATTATTACTTTCCGATGCCGAAAATACAAACACAAAAGGAAAACCGACTTCGAAAACGGGATCACGCAGACTTACTGCTTATATGGTTTGATGTAAGACGCAGTAGAAATGTGTTCTTTTCTCTTTTTCAGATTCATTTTAAAATAAAAAGTGACAGTGTAATAGAAAATAATTCATTCTGTACATACCCTAATCCACTGTTGACACGTTTACCCTACATGCAAGGCTTTTCTTCATTAAAATTAATTTGCTAGTCACTATACTTTCAGGGTAAAAACGCCAAAATGTATGTTGTTTACACATATTTTTGTGCATACTGACAACCGTTTAGAAGCCGTGGCTACATAAAATTTGGCCCCAATAAAAAATTGCCCTGAACAAAAATGAAAAATTGACCCAACAATTTATATGAAAAGTATAAGAAAAATAGAAAGTTGAGAATCGTGCAAAAGAATCACGTGATTTTTGTGTACGATTATATAATCACCATCTCAGAACTATCCTTTTAAAATTTGGTGAATCGAATTAAAATCATCGTAAAAAAAAATAATGCGATTATTTTACACGATTCTCAGTTTTCTGTTTATTTGTTTGGGGCCATTTTTCATTGGAGCCAAAATTCATGTAATGCTCGCAATTGCGGGTATGATACAATTATGACGTTATAATTTCATCGTCAACCATAATCCATTTTACGGTCTTAAGCCAAAAGTCAAATTTCGTGCATTTCCCTTCAAGCATTGTAACGTTGTACATACATAATGTATGTAAATATGTAGACAAGGTGCTTTATAGATATAGATATATGCTTGTATACTTTTCATTTACTCGTAGTTTTATTTTTTTTTGTTTTATTATTCACCCAAATGAAAATATAACAATATCTGTCCCCCTCATCTTTCATAAATAAAGATAAGGAAGAATGGCATCTCTACTTTTTCTATCTTCTTTCAAATGCCTTTCCAAAAAGTATACATAAAATTCCTGGTAAAAAGACAATGACATTAAAACCCTCGTGGTGCTTATGGTCTTCGTATAGCCATCAAAGAATAACATGGCCACAATGTCCTGAATTTAATTTTTAAAACAAAAAGTTTTTTAATTGAAACACACAAAACACAAACCCATCTGAGACAAACTCGAGACAAAACTTTTCCACCAACCGACCGACGACGAGTTAAAGTAAACTTACGGAAAATAAACATACTGATTTCTGAATTCTGTCAATTTCCTTTCCAGGACAAAAATGTTTAATCTACGTATAGCAACTACCAAAAAATAATCAAGAGCACACTCTTTACCCCCATTAGTTTTTATCGTAAAATTACTATTTTTTTGTCTATGATGATTTCTGTTGAAAATGAGAGAAAATAGGACAAATAGTAAACACTTAAGGAAATGGAATTCCGGATATATTCTACAAGACGTCTCACAAAGTTTATATGTACATTATGGTACGGAAAAAAAAAACTTTCAAGGTTAAGTTCGGTTTTATATTTGTATGGAGTTGACTTGAGGACATAGTCCTGTGCAAAAAAAATGAAATTGAAAAATACACATCCAAATACATCTAACATAACATAACATATTCTAAAATTTTCGAACAATCTTAGGGAAGATTAAACCCTAGATATTTTGAAGTGTGACTTCTTTGGGTTCGTTGACGGAAAAGTTTCAATGTTAATTTTTTGAGTTTTTGGGAAAAGTTAACTAAAAACCTGGGGACAGCAAAATTAAACATCTTTGCAACTCTAAACCGAAGTGAATTTAGATTTGGATTTCTTTTATTTTTCTTCTCATTATGAGACAACTGCTTTTACTTTATGAAAAATAAGATACCTCTTAGCCTACCAAGCTTGGATTTAAATAAAATAAGAAATGGCTAACATATTTGTATCCACACTGTTCACCGTTGTCCTTAAAATTTCACCATTTGACCAACTCGTGTCGTTATACGAAACTGCATACAAATTGTAAAAACCCATGAATGGAAAGGGAAAATTGATTTAAGTGTTTACCTTTTTTTGTTTCCTTCCTTTTTTTTTTACTTTGTCACAAAATAAAATAAATTAAATGAGTATATGTATATATATGCATTTTGTTGAATTGAAATGAAGAAAAACAAAAAGGTAAAATATAAAATGAGTATACTCGACTAGAAACAAACATTTTTCTCAGAGAAGCAAATGTAGTAATACGAAAGTCTTCACGTTTCAATGGTTTTCCAATATTGACTTCAATCAATCTTCATTAGAATTGAAAATGGTTCACATTTAATTATAAGCTGAATCAATCTAATGGTAAATCGAACTCTTTAGATAAAGATTCAATCAATATGAGGTCAAGAATTTTATAATAATTTATAAAGGCAAGTGATATTGAAACCGTTTTTTGATGAATGAGGATTCATCAGACTGGTTCACGGTAAATTGAAAGTAAATTAAATTGAATTAGGATTTTGCTACACTTAATTTAATTATTACTGATTTTTATTTTTAAATTATTTTAAGAGCATCCCAAAATCACATTTAAAATATTGAAACTCAGTTTTGAATTGAATGTAAAATTTGTAACAAACTAACAGACAAGGAAAAAGGAGAGTTAAAAAAACACGCTTAAAAAAGTACTCATACGCCCAGTATACAGAAAAATTCCTATGAGTTTTAATCACAAAATGCGCGACTGGGTCACACGAACTTGCATTTCTGTTTCAATGCTAAATTAGTTCAACATTTTTGACATAAGGAAGTGTGTTAAGCTGGAATTATTTTTTAGTATGGCACTGGTAAAAAAAATGTATAATATTTAGAATATTTTAGTAGTTTGATTTAAAATTATAAAAATGCTAAACATTATCCTTCATGCCCAATAGGCTATTTAATACCATAATACAATACCATTTAATGCCATAGACAGGTATCAAAACTGCAAGGCCATGAAATTAATTTTATTAAATGCTTAAATTCCTAATCTATAGAAGTTTGATCTAAACAATTAAAACATTATTTTTAATATACATTTTGAAAATATTTATTGGAACAAAATTTGGAACCCCCAGTATTTAGTTACTAAATAAAAAAAAATATTTCTAATATTTTGATATAGAATTTATTAAAACTTTTTCGGTATAAAAATAAATAATTTGAATCGGTTAATCCAAAAATGAGAAATTTGATAACATGAATAATTGCTTTACTGCAAGTAGCTAGCTACATTATAGTTTTTAGTTACGAGATCAAGTTTGTGCTATCCAGTCATGCAGTGTATTTTTATCAAAATCTTAGGAACAGTTTTTGAGAAAATAATATTTTCGTTGATGTCATTTTTGGTCCAAATAACACAAATCAAAAAAGCTTGTGGGCATATTACCACAAAAAATCATAAGGTACCAAGTTTAAATACAAACAGCAGAATTGCGACTTGCGAGCCTAACTTTGATCAACATGTTTTATCCAAATATATAGCTCAATATTGAGTACCAATTCCTAACTTGCCATCTACGAGTACATAGTCGTACTACTCGTACTTATATTTCGCAAGTAAAATACTACGCCTTCGCCCGATTAAATAGTAAGTTTAAAAAAAAAGGTTTTCCAAATATTTTTTTTTTTTTTTTTTTTTTTTAATTTTACGTTGTTAAGTAATATTTTTGCTTTGAAAATTCAATGCTCTTATCAATTTTTAATTAAAAACTGAAAATCGGGTGGCTCTAAGACTATCACTTTTCAAGATATTAAAATACAATGAAACCAACATCTTAGTTAAAACACAAAAAATAATGCGGTTCATGATAATCAAATGCCGAAATGATGGTTCCAGTTTGGCGGTCCTGCCGAAATTATAATTTTGCCGGATTCTTCTTAGTTTCACGAAAAAGTCGGTTCATTCATTTATAATATTTTTAAAAATAAAAGTCCTAGAACAATCCGGTTTTCAGTGTTTGACTGAAAATTAATAAGAGCACTCTCTCGACTCAACCTACATACTCTATCTTTTTGCCACACCTTAGTTGAATTAAAAAAATTTAATAGATTCTTGCAATCGTACTAATATAGACAAATTTAAGACAATATTTCAAAATTCGATACTAAAATTAAAAAAAAATTTACAGATTTCACTCATAGAGTAAGAATGGGAGCATTGAAAATGACTTGCATTTGCTAGATAAAACAAAAACATGACTAATTGTTTCCACTTAAACAAAATTCCATTAATTAAAATTCAGTTGAAGCAAGATATGTTATATAGAACTCCTTATTTAACAAAACCACACAATAAAAATCCACCTAAAAACTAAAAAAGTTTTTTTTCAGGGCTACTGCCTCTTGCGAGGAATTGACAAATCCTCCAAGAGTTTCACTTGTCACGAATAAGTGCTTCTCGTCTAGCCGTTCGGATTCGGCATAAAATTGTAGGTCCCTTCTATTCCTGTCGAAAGGGGCACACAGGAATGGTTGCGAGTTGTTAGTCACTAGGCCCTGGTTCTTCATGAGCCGTTGTGCCACCCGATTTATTTTTTATTTACACAATAAAAGCAAATAATTCCATATGTTTTTGAATTTTGAAATTCTTGTAAGAAGGTGATGTTGACAACCTATCGTGATGAAATAAGGTACATTATAATTAATAATTATTATAATTTGATAAGCTTTTCATTTGTGAAAGCTACAAAAATAGTTGTAGGTAACTGATGGCTGAACACAAGACTGTAACTTCAATCAAAAGTGCTCAACTTTGTGTCATACCATACATTTCTTGCAACAACTAAAACGTTATATTATAGAGCTCTTCACTGTTTTCGTATCTTTTTATTTTGACATTAATATACAAGCTTCATCCACAGCTACCTACACCATTAGGCTTAACCATTTCCCAATGTGCTTGGAAGGTTGAAGTTCCAAGCGAATTAGGTACCTTTTCCTATCATTACTAATTTGTTGTCAAATTTTATCTTGCCTGAATATGTCATTCTACTTTAACTGACTAACCTACTAATTGACTGTAGCAAAAAGTTGAAATTATCTCAATTTTATACTGCATTGAATTTTGTTTGACAATTAACATCTGCAAGTAAAACTGGAACTTTTTCTTGTTTCTTATCGTCATTTGATTTTTTTTTTTCTGTGCGCCAAACCAACTTTGCAGTCGGATAAAAGCACATTTTTTTATTTCAACTTCATATGGCTATGAACGGGCTCGACTGTATAATGTTTTCTTCCTTTCGACTTCGTCAATTGTACTAGCTATCTTCAACTACAAGTGAACCTACTGCTATTGATAGAATAAGAATAGTTTTTGTTGTTTGTTTCAGAACGTTTGCAGCTTTAAATAAGTGAACAGCTTTGTTTGATTAACATAAGCGCTTAATTGCTGACAAGAGAAACTGAAGACTGAAATCCTTCAGTAAAATATAAAGTAAGGAACGATTTTATCATTTATCTATCCGATTGAGTGTCACAACAGCTTGTCTTTAAAAACCATAATTCAAAATGCATTAAATTTGAATTTTGTATTAGATTTCCAACTTTGTAATCTCTATTTTATATAAAGAATATGCCAACCAAAGAATTTAAATTAATAATTTCTGAATAATTACGTAAATTAGTTCGCTGAAAAAAAAACATTAACTAAAATTGTTTTAAATTTTTTTGAAGTTATCAAGAATTTTTAGATAGTTTTTTTTTGTGTAAATGTTACGGAAAATATTTTTAAACCTTAATCTTTTTTTTTTTTTTATATATATTTAGCGCGCGCTAAAGGGGTTGTGAATACCCTTAAAGTGAAAAACACAGCACGAGCGATTAGATAGGTTGGAGGGGATTTGAAAGGAGAAACCGATGTACATTGGTTTAGAATGTCTGTAGATCACAACGGGAGGGGAAGATAGAGCTGGGTAGAGCATTCCACATTCGTGTAGTGCGACTAAAGAAAGAATCTCTGTGTTTAACAGTACGTCCGAAGTTGGACTCAAGGGTAAACTGATGGGCATTCCTAAAAGCGCGAGTATTACGGTTGAATTGTTTAAGGGGAGGAATGCAACTGGCTATTTCACTAGAGCAATAATTGTTAAAATAACGGTAAAACAACGAAAGGCATGAAACATTTCGACGATGCTCCAGAGATGTAAACGTTTCCGTTATAGTTCTTTCACCTATCATTTTAAGAGCTCTCTTTCGAATTCTATCCAATATACTCAATTGGGTTATTGGAGCACCTGCCCAAATGTGGGAGTTGTACTCAAGTTTTGGACGAATAAAGGCTTTGTAGATCACAGCCAGATCAGAGGGGGAGAAAAATTTCTTGCATCGACGGAGAAAACCTAAACACCTAGCAGCATTTTTGGCGATGTCAAATATGTGGACATTCCACAAAAGGTGGTCTGTGACGCACATACCGAGGACTGAAAGCTGTTCAGTTTCCTCTATGCAAGTGCCGCTCATGGATAGCAGCATTGGGGGTGGGTTCCGCTTTAACGACAGGAGACAGCATTGAGTTTTAGAAGCATTAAATTCTACACGGTTTTTTATTCCCCACCGGACAATACTGTCGAGATCAGAATTTAATGAGCTTATCATACGCTGCCGTTCAAGTCCCACATCCGAAGGACATGGATGTGAATCAAGAAACGAATATGAAAAGCTGAGGGTACTGTCGTCAGCAAAACAGTTTAATGGATTAGAAGTTTCAGATAAGAGATCGTTTATGAATATTAGGAAGAGGGTCGGAGACAAAACGGAGCCCTGGGGCACACGAGCAATTATTTTGTGGATTTCAGACTTGAAACCGTCCAATACAACTTGTATTGAGCGGTCCGAAAAGTAATTTCTAATCCAACGAAGAAGAGATTCATCAATACCAAATGCACGCATTTTCGATAAGAGAGCTTGATAACAAACTCTATCAAATGCTTTAGAAATATCAAGTGCAATAATCTTACTTTCTCCAAAACGATGTAAAGATTTGTGCCACTGTTCGGTGAGATATACCATCAGATCACCAGTGGACCTATTGCTACGAAAGCCGTACTGCCGGTCATTAAGAAGCTTTCGTTCTTCGAGATATTTCTTGAGCTGGAAATTAATCAGCGTTTCCATGACCTTAGAAAGAAGGGACGTAAGTGCAATTGGTCGATACTTAGAGGGTGAAGAAGATACGCCTTTCTTAGGGACAGGCTGGACAAATGCTGTTTTCCATCCACTCGGAAAGAGACCAGTAGAGTAGGACAGATGGAAAAGCTTACGCAGCGGTTTTGCCAGCGTTGAAGAACACCTCTTCAGAAAAATGGGAGGGATACTATCCCGGCCAGCGGAATTGTGAACGTCGAGATCTTTTAGAACTCTAGCAACTGCACGAGTGCGAAAGAAGATTTGTCCCATAAAATCATTTACGCTCTCAAGTACAGGAGGAGTCAGAACACTTTCTGGCAGCATCGAATTAACAGCAAACTTGTGCTGCAAGCAAACTGGCTTTATCTTGCGAGCTGACAAAAGGAGTATCATTGAAGACGAGCGTTGGAACCGAGGACGAGGTAATGTTTCGTGTGTTTTTTACAAATGACCAAAAATTTTTACTACCTTTGGGACATTGTAGTATTTTTTGCCGTAATTTTTGATCATGTAAAAATTTGGTTCGTCGAATATGGAATCTGGAGGATCCGTGTAGAATTTCGTAAGTTACGAATTTATTTTATATTAATTATTTTTCCTCTTGTTAAATTAATCAACATATTTTTTTTAACATTATCTTATACCTAATCGTAGGAGGTTTAAGGCAATATGTGCGTGGATTTTGTTTTACAAATTTGTAAAATTTTGTATCAACTTTTCAATTTTATGCGCCAATAATCGAAACGACTATACCCTCAATCACATTTTTAGAATGAATTTGTACAACATTTTCCGATTAAGTTTGCATACAAATTTAAGTCATCCCTGCTTTAATTTTTCACCTCATTCATAAAGATCTGATATATTTTGTTTGGGACAAACCATCTTCGGAATTAGGTACAAGACTTCTTGCGACTATAAGTAGCTTCTACTGTATATTAATTCTATTTTTCCAGTGGTACGAGCTACAAAATAGATTATTAAACTGAAATCTTAGAAAAAATAAAGTTAGGGACGATTGTACCTGTCCGTTGCGGTGTCACAAAATGCTCATCTGTTTTAATCATAATTCAAAAAATTTTGAATTTTCTATTATGTCTACTAATATTGAATATTCCTGCAGAGCTCTTAGGAGCAGCCCCAACGACATCGAGCGAGCTACTGCACCCACTTATTAAGAGAGCTTGGGAAACAGAGAGCTTTCCTGAAGAGTGGAAAAAAGGAATGATTGTCAAGCTTCCAAAGAAAGGAGATCTCACACAGTGCGAAAACTGGAGAGGAATATGCGTTCTGCCTGCAGTAGCCAAGATAATAGCAAGGATAATATTGGACCGAATTAAAGACCACCTCGAAGACACACTCGACGCCGAACAAGCAGGTTTCCGCACTGGATCTTCCTGTGTGGATCACATCAACACCTTGCGGATCATCATCGAACAGTGCGTTGAATATCGATCACCACTTCACCTGCTGTTCATCGATTTTGAAAAGGCGTTCGACAGTGTCAATAGAGAATTTATTTGGCTTGGTTTGCACAGGAGGGGCATCCCAGATAAATTGATTGCTATTATCAAGGCTACATATGATGGATCCAGGTGTCACGTTTTGCACAAAGGTAGGCTGTCAGAGGAGTTTGAAATCCAAAGTGGAGTTAGGCAAGGCTGTATACTGTCACCAATACTGTTTCTGTTGGTGATAAGTGACGTACTGCACGCAGCTATTTCAAATGGAAATGGAGGAATTCAGTGGACTCTGCAATCTCACCTCAAACATCTGGACTACGCGGACGACGTATGCTTACTCTCTCATAGGATCATGGATCTCCATCAAATGACAACAAGGGTGGAGAGAGAAGCAGAAATCGTAGGGCTTAAGATCAACTCGGCAAAAACTAAAAGGATCAGCCTTGGAACTTCCTCATCAATCCAAGTAAATATTTCTGGACAACCCGTAGAGATGGTACAGGATTTCCAATATCTTGGGAGTATTGTCTCTACGGGTGGCGGAACTAAACTGGACGTAAACAGCCGAATCAGAAAAGCAAAGGCTGCGTTCGGAATGCTGTCCAAAATATGGAGAAACAAATCTTTTAGCTTAAAGACCAAGCTACGACTGTTCCGCTCCAATGTTGAATCCGTTCTGCTTTACGGCTGCAGCACTTGGAAAGTCACTGAAACTGTCACTTCGTTAATAGATGTCTACGAAACATCTTGAGGATTTTCTGGCCCAACCGTATCTCCAATGCCGAACTTCATGCGAGAACGGGTCAGGAGCCCATAGACTCCATTATACGAAGAAGAAAGTGGCAGTGGATTGGCCATACGCTTCGAAAAGGCGATCGGTGCATTGCATCTCAAGCAATGCAGTGGAACCCGCTCACACAGGAGGGAAGACAAGTGGGCAGGCCTAGAAGTACATGGCGAAGAACGGTCGAACAGGAATCGGCACGACTGGGGAAAAGTTGGAGAAAGCTGAAATACATTTCAAGAAATCGTACACGATGGCGCGTAGGTGTAGTGGAGGCCGTATGTCCCGTAAGGGAAACATCACGGACGTAATAGGTCCGAGGATCTAAGTAAGTAAGTAAGTACTAATATTGAATCCTGTACTATATGTAGAGAGAGAGAGCTACCAAGAATCTTAAATTACAACTTTTGTACCACATACATTTTTCGTATAAAGTTTTGAATAATTAAGTCAATTATGGAGATACAAAAACATTAACTCAAATCGATTTTTATTTTTCTTTTTCAAAGTTTTCATGCAATTTTAGATTGTTTTTTTTTTCAATTCATCTTTTATTTATTGCTTAATGAAGTATTTTAAAATCTTAACATTGTAGGGTTGCTATGCGTCCTCTTTTTGGAGGACATGTCCTCTTTTTAAACCCGGTGGGAAAGTCCTCCAACGTTTAATTTCTTTAAATCTCTTTTTTCCCCTAACAAGTAATTACGAAAATTAAAAAAGTCATCGAACTCTGAATTTTAAAGAAAAAAATAGCTACTACAGATCTGATAGAAAACATAAAATGAAACAAATTTTGACTCCCATGTGTCAACCCTCTAAATTCAGTTTAACGCGCCCAATTGTTCGGCTTCTGTTATTTGTTTTGTTTTTCCCCCTTTCACCAATAACATAGCTACATAGACCTACTTTTTGCAAAAAGTACAAAAGTGTAAAATAAAAATGTTTTCGTAGTTAATCCTTAAGTTGTAAAATATCAAACTTTATTTTATTTGGTGGTTCAATTTATTTACTGTAATATTTTTTTACAAGATCATTTTAAGACCATGCCAAAAAGAAAGTGCTTATTATGATGATCCTTCATTTAGGAAAGGAGGAAATGATTCCGAAGCAGATTGCACAATTTGTAACTCCAAGATTTCCATTGCAAGCAAAGGAAAATACGCGATCCAGGACCCCATAACATCTCAAATGCACTTAAATAACATCAAGAGTTTTGAAAGCTTTCATTTTAAACAAGTCAACAAAAAAACATATCCAGACTACCGAGGCAATAATTTCGTTTCACATTGGTTTTTCAACACATCAGCAATCGTTTAATTCTCTCAATTTGACCACTGAGTTAAACAAAAAAATGTTTTTCGAATCGGATTTGGGTGAAGGAATCTCATGCGTCAATCGCTCCCCTGATGTCTAGCTCTAAATCAGTGGCGAATCAAGAGGGACGGTCATAGGGGTCAAACGCCAGAGAGAAAAATAAAAACATTTAAACTTTAAGAAAACAAATTCTTTTAAAGTAGGTAGACATACTTAAGAGAAAAAGATCTGTAGAAGCAGATTTTTCTATTCAAATAGTGGATCTCCAAATGGATTCTCATAACCAAAATGCAAAATGTTCAAGTTAATTGGTTTAATATTAAATCACTGAACAAAACGTGGTTTGTTTGTGGTCTAATTTTAAAATGTTTAAATGTTTGAGTGTCTACTAAACGCTCGCTGAAGATGAGCACACAATTATGAGCTCGAAATGCATAGGGTAAAATTTTTTTAGTAAATACATAAATTATTTGACAAATAATGTTTGTGTTTTTATTAATTTATCGAAAACTTGCGGTCAATAAAGAACAAAATTTCGAATAAACATTGCAAAATGTTCAAAAAAAAAAAAAAAACCAATTGTGTGTTCAACTTAAAAAAAAATGTTCCGGCCAACCAGAACCTCACGAATTTTGAGTTTACACATTAGAAACTAAAATTTTGAAAAATTAAATTTGAATTTTAGAGGTAAAGTAATTCTTAAAAATAACCGGAATTAAATAATTCAAATTTCATTTTTCAAATAATCTTACCTTTTGTTTATCTGAAAGTTTTCTTACTAATAAACTAAAAAAAATTCAATCTGAAGATAAATATAAAAAGTACTTTATAAAATTTTCTTTTTAAATATAAGTTATTAATTTTTTGTATTTTAATTTATGTTCGTGGACCTAGTTTTTGTTTTCTTTGTTTCCTCTTTTTGTCCTCTTTTTTAAGGTAGATGATGTCCTCCAAAGTCCGGGATTTTAAAACTTTTTGTCATAGGTTAGCTTAGACAGCCATGGCAGCCCTATAATATTGCAGACTAGTTGGTTGCAGGAACACACACGCCCGTCGAACATATTATGTTAGTCAGGACTGAGCGCAAATATGTATAAAATTAAGTTGACAAACTCACCGTTCACTTTCATAAAAAAGTTAATTCCAGAAAACTGGCAACCCTTAACATTTTCGTTTAGGACCAGGAGTGTTTTTTCTGATTATAACATTATAGCAGCGTTACCGAGTCAATGATATATTTTGTATGTATAATTTATAATAAAAACCAAAGATTTTTATTTTTACAAGAAATTTAGTTTGTTGTTGTTTAGTTAATTGTTTAGTTGTTTAGTTTAGTTAATTTTTTTGTACAAAAGTTATTTTTTGGGAAAAAGTTATTTTAAATTTATTATTATATACATATAATAAATAGGTTCAAAACTTTTGTTAATTATACTGTGGTAAATTTTGCATGTATCCCTTTATACTCCGTTCCTTTTCTACCCCCCAACCACTGTAACCACGCACTGTGACTGCATATAACACAACATATCAACTGAAAATTCGATACTCTGCACCTGCCAATAAAAGACAAACATATTAGTATGAGAGCCACTGAACAAAAAATGCAAGGCTGTTCGTCAAAGCTGATTTTTTGATATTTAATAGAGTTAAGGGTGTGGATCCGAAATTTCTTGGTCAACCAGCTGGGAGGTGAGTCCTTCGTTCCTGACACGCCTCCAAAAAATCGAAAATGAAATCGCGTTCGTCAAAGCTGAAATTTTGTAGAAATATTCCTTAACTGTTATAAAACAAGAAAAACTTGGTCAGCCAAGTGAAACCCGGGGCCATCTTTGGTCAGCCACTCGAAATAGCTTTTTTCTTCATATTTTTAGAATAAATCGATTAATCTCGATTTGTATGATTCAGAGAGAAAAAAGTTATATACGGAAATTGTTCTTCACAAAATTTTAAATATTTTGTGTCTAAGGTTAAACTCTCTTAAGTCAACCCACAACGAGAAGCTCACCCTCGAACCAATCATAATCAAATTTCCCATCGATTTCTTTCCATCCACAATCAATAGGATTGCGAGTAGATGGAACTTTGAGATGTGCATTTCACCAAATATTTGCTATATAAGCTGCTCTTAGTAGATACTTCTTCAGTTCAGAAGCACAAGGAGATAAGCTCGACGCATCCAGGCTTTTAAGTGATTTCCATCTACTGGCAATCCTATTGATTGTGGATGGAAAGAAATCGATTGGAAATTTGATTATGATTGGTTCGAGGGTGAGCAGTTACCTACATTTGTACATGATCTTTTGATTGAGCCTCCTGAAAATTCAGGTAAAAATCCCTCTTAAAGACAAATTGTAGCTATTATTTATTAATTTGAGTGCAACTTACTTTTTTTTCAGATATTAATTTTGAAATTGTTGACCAAATAACTAATGAGACTTTTTCGGAGGAAGAAAGTGATAGTACAAGCGAAGCCGAAAACGAGGGAGATGATAAAATATAAATATTAGGCTAAAATACAAATAGGTATAAAGTGAAAAAAAACTGAATATACATTAAGTATAAATATTGCTTATCCTAACAGGTATATTTGGAATGGGGGAGAGTAAAAAGAATTTATAAGAGACAATCAAAGAGATATCAAATAGATCAACATTATTAGCTCTAAAACTTGTACATTTTCACACTTGAAGTTTTTAAAAGTTTAAATAAAAATAAATAAAAAATCAATTTAAACAATAATATTAAAAAAAAAATAATAAAATTAAAAAAGAACTTTGACCACCTCTACTTTCTTTACGGCTGACTTGAGATATTTGAAATTATAACAAGAAATGCTAAGAATTTAAAGAGGATCTTTTTCAACTTAACAGTTTTTCCACTCCAAAGAACATATATTGATATAAATAAATTCTTATAAAATATTAACATGGACAAAATCAGAAAAAACTGCTTTCTCAGAAGTTTGCCATTGTCTATCTCGTTGTGCTTTGACTTAAGAGAGTTTAACCTTTGACAAAAAATATTTCAAATTTTATGAAGAACAATTTCCGTGTATAACTTTTTTCTCTCTGAATAATACAAATCCAGATTAATCGATTTATTCTAAAAATATGAAGAAAAAAGCTATTTCGAGTTGCTGACCAAAGATGGCCCCGGGTTTCACTTGGCTGACCAAGTTTTTCTTGTTTTATAACAGTTAAGGAATATTTCTACAAAATTTCAGCTTTGACGAACGCGTTTCATTTTCGATTTTTTTACATGTTTGGGAGCGTTTGGGAAGGACTTACCACCCGGCTGGCTGACCAAGACATTTTGGATCCACACCCTAAACTCTATCAAATATCAAAAAATCAGCTTTGACGAACAGCCTTGCAATTTTTGTTCAGCGGCTCTTGGACTTTATATATAGCTCATTATTTATGTCATCGATTATTTTTCATTCTTCTATTTTCTTCTTACTTCTGTGGTAACACCAACCAAATTTTTCGCAAAATGCCCCTACTACGCTAAAGTTCATTTTCATTTGTACTTTATTCATTTTGGTAACACCAAACTTGTGCAAAACAAGCCTATAAACATTTTCAATGTTAAAAAAGTACGCATACGCCCGAGTGTACTGTCAAATTCAGCTCTGATCCGGTGCAGCTTAAAAAAAAGGATTAGTTGCTACTTTTTAAAAGGATTTATATAAGTATTTTTTATTGTTTTTCTTAAAAGCAATTATTAGCATTCCAGAGAATGCACTATCCCATATCACTTAAGCTGGCCATACACGAGCGAGTCAACCGGAAAATAATAGCACGTTCGTCTAAGTGATTGTTTTCAATGAGCGTATATTGGGGTGAATGCTACCCTTATCAAAGATGTTAGGTATTTTATTATAAATAAAGGTAATTATGAGGCACATAAATCTCTATAGTAAGGAATAAAATCTTAAACATTTTTCAAAACTAATGTTTATTTTATAATACATCTTCTATACATATGAGTGAAATAAATCAGCCAATAGAAGACTAAGCATTATTTAATTGGACTTTTTTAATTGGAGGTCCCTTCCATTCCTGTCGACACGCAGGAATGGTTGCGAGTTGTTAGCCCTGGGTTCTTTACGAGTCGTTGAGCCACACAATTTATTTATTTTTTATTTTCATAGTCGCTTAATAGGTTTGGTTTCAATCTCGAAGTTCATTTGTCGTTTTTCCTGTTTACATTAGCAGCAGGGCCAGTTGAAGTAGGGGAATGGCTGTGGTAATTCCTTGAATCAAAGTAACGATCCCATATACAATTTCAAATATTTAAAGAAGTTTATTTTTTCTAACAAAACCCCCTTATTTATTATCTCTGTGCAATGGGAATGCTATAACTGTGTCCAGGTTACAAATACATACAAATGTATGTATCCTTAAAGATACAGTTCCCAACCCAGTCCGTTTTCTTTCTTGATATAAACTTGTATTGATTTAAAATTAAAAAAAAAAAGAAACATAAATTTAAAAGACTTTCTCCAACCTACTTTACTTTGACATTTTTCTTATAAGCTTGGGGAAAAAACCACATTAATTACAATCCAAGAGGAGTGCGAAAAGTTAATTATTGATGGTAAAAGCCAATTTTTTTCGTAAACACTAATTTCATAGTTCGGTAAAAAATGTCGTTATTTTTACATTAATTTGATATAATGTTATTTTAAGAGCCTACAACGATGTTTTTATTATTATATTATGATTTAATGGTTAAATAATGTCATTATGTCATTTTAACTACGGCTAATAGCATTTATTATTATTATTTGACGAAAAAATCCAGCTGTTGTTTTTGTTTTTTCTTTTTTAAATAATAGAAACCTTACGGTAGAGGTGGAACCATATTTCGTATATTGAATACTTATCCAGTCAGCGGGTAGATTTAAATTAAATATGTAAATATATACTTTTAATTCGCGTTCCAATTTTGTTTTTAATGATATCATAATATTATGGAACCAATACATCTAGCTACGTGCCCATTTTTTTTTAACCAAATCGTTTTTCGTATTCAATAATACATACATACATACCTATTTATTTAATTTAATAAATAATGTTATGTACCAATAATAAGAATATCGGATAATTTTTTTTTGTCAGATATTTAAAATTGGTATGGTGGATCTTGTAGAGGATATACAAACAAGTGACTTTTCTTCAGGGACATTTTTCAAAATTATATTTTTAGATTCTGCAGCTCATTTTTTTCAAAAATCAAACAAATGTTCAAGATATTTCCTTCAGTAAGTAGTCACACCTTCTTAAAATTTTTGTTTTATCTCTATAAGGATGCTTATAATAAAGTAGCACAGGTAACTGTTCTTTAAAATGAGTGCCGATTCGCATCCCACCGCGAACAGACGTGTCGGGAGCTAAAACATTTACTGCACCCAATACCCCAACAAACAAATTAAAAAGAAAAAAATAAATAAACCAACCAACCTGGGTCCATATGAAAATAATAATAAATAAATCCCCGCCATCGACCGTACGGAAAAAAAAATCAATAGCCTAAAAAAAAAATCAATAGAAAAAGAAAAAATAAATAAAAAAAAAAGTGCCAGTGTCAGTGCCAGTGCTTGTGCTTGTGTACAGAACCAACAACAAAAGTGCACCATGCCCATGAAGTTGATGCTGTTGCACAAAATTAAAATCAGCAAGCGGTAAATTTTCCTTATCTCTCCTTCCCTCATCATTCACATTGCTTTCGGCTTAGTCATTACATGCAATGTGTGGTTCATCTCATATAATATATGTAATTGATTGAGTCGAAGTAAATTAGACAAATTGCTGATATTGGTTTTGGGTTTCCAGGAGCGGATCAATACATACTACTAAGGCATAACACTGGTAGTGTTTTGTATTGTGAAGTTTTATTGGGGCCCAAACTCAATATCAGCATAGATAACTGTCTGATTTGGTTTTTAACGTTTGTTTTTTCGTAATGGTAGGTGAATTTAGGGTCGATATTAGCAACATTCGGGGGCTGAGAAATAATTTCTGTGCTGTGAACGTACATACTGTAAAAAACAGGCCAGCAGTCTTGGCACTAAGTGAAACCCAGGTAGGTGAACATTCTGATTACTCCGAATTTAGCCTACCTGGTTATAGCTTAGTGCCTTTATTTTTCCTACACCACGGTCTCGCAATATATGTACGTAATGATGTGGCTTATCAGCTTCAACCACAATATGGCCCTTGTTTAAATACAAACTTTAACTTCATGTGGTTAAAATTCACCGTCAATAAGCACCTCATACATACATGTTTCATTTATCGTTGCCCAAGTTTGGATAGAAATTCGACTTCTAACGAATTCGATGCGCTGTCCGATTCAATCCTGAGAATTGTTGTTACGAGATTGTTGTTACGGGCGATTTCAATGTACACAATTCTTCGTGGCTACGCTATTCTGGTCAGACAACACCCGAAGGAAGGTATGTCGAGATTTTTGCTGAGTTAAACCACCTGACTCAGCTTGTTGACGAGCCAACTCGGATTCCTGACGTTGCAGGTCAGATCGCCAACACTCTAGACATGTTCCTTTCCTCTGACCCGAATAAATACACTATTAGTGTATTATCTCCTCTAGGCTCATCAGACCATTGTGTCATATCTGCGAATTTCTCGTGCCACCAAATCACAGTTAAAGAAAAAATCCCAAAGAGAACCGTTTGGCAATACGAGAAAGCCAACTGGGACGGTCTCAATAATTTCTTCAAGAGCTTTAACTGGTCACTATGCTTCCTCGATAGTGATGTTGACGCCAGTGCAGATATGATTACAAACTTGATTCTTTGTGGAATGAGAAATTTTATCCTGAATAGGGTGAAATCTATCAAACCCAAAGAAAACGCATGGTTTGATTCGAGCTATAAAGAGGTTATTAGGGTTGGAGAAGTAAGCTTCCGAAGTTATAAGGCCAACCCTACTGAGGAAAACCGGAAAAAGTTTCAACAAGCTAGAAAGACCTGTAACGTTCATATTCGACGAACCAAACATGATCAAAAATTACGGCAAAAAATTCTACAATGTCCAATTTTTGGTCATTTGTAAAAAACATACGAAATACCACCTCGTCCTCGGTTCCAACGCTCGTCTTCAACGATACTCCTTTTGTCAGCTCAATTGATAAAGCCAATTTGCTTGCAGCACAGTTTGCTGTTAATTTGTCGCTGCCTGAAAGTGTTATGACTCCTCCTGTACTTGAGAGCGCAAATGATTCTATGGGACAAATCTTCTTCCGCACTCGTGCAGTTGCCAGAGTTCTGAAAGATCTCGATATACACAAATCTACTGGCCCGGATAGTATCACTCCCATTGTTCTGAAGAGGTGTTCTTCAACGCTGGCAAAACCACTGCGTGGTGGATGGAAAACAGCATTTGTCCAGCCTGTCCCTAAAAAAAGGCTTGTCTTCTTCTCCTCCAACTATCGACCAATTGCGCTTACGTCCCTTCTTTCCAAGGTCAGGGAAACGCTGATTAATTTTCAGCTAAAGAAATGTCTCGATGAACGAAATCTTCTTAATGACCGGCAGTACGGCTTTCGTAGCAATAGGTCCACTGGTGATCTGATGGAACAAATCTTTACATCGTTTTGGAGAAAGTAAGATTATTGCACTTGATATTTCAAAAGCGTTTGATAGAGTTTGGCACGACGCTCTCTTATCGAAAATGCGCGCATTTGGTTTCGATGAACCTCTTCTTCGTTGGATTAGAAATTACCTTTCGGACCGTTCAATACAAGTCGTATTGGACGGTTTCAAGTCTGAAATCCACAAAATAAATGCTGGTGTGCCCCAGGGCTCCGTTTTGTCTCCGACTCTCTTCCTTATTTTTATAAATGATCTTTTGTCTGAAACTTCTAATCCATTAAACTGTTTTGCTGACGATAGTACCCTCAGTTTCTCATATTCGTTTACAGATTCTCATCCATGTCCTTCGGATGTGGAACTTGAACGGCAGCGTATGATAAGCTCACTAAATTCTGATCTCGACAGCATTGTCCAATGGGGAATCAAAAACCGTGTAGAATTTAATGCTTCTAAAACTCAATGTTGTCTCCTGTCGTTAAAGCGAAACCCACCCCCAATGCCGCTATCCATGGGCGGTACTTGCATCGAGGAAACCGAACAGCTCTCAGTTCTCGGTATGTGTGTCACAGACCACCTTTTGTGGAATGACCACATATTTGATGTCGCCAAGAACGCTGCTAACCCTTCTGATCTGGCTGTGATCTACAAAGCCTTTATTCGTCCAAAACTTGAGTACAATTCTCATGTTTGGGCAGGAGCTCCAAAAACTCACTTGAGTGTGTTGGACAGAATTCAAAAGAGAGCTTTAAAAATTATAGGCGAAAGATCTATAACAGAAACAATTAAATCTCTCGAACACCGCCGTAATGTTTCGTGTCTTTCTCTATTTTATCGCTATTATTATAATCAGTTTTCTAGTGAAATAGCCAGTTGCATTCCTCCCCTTAAAAAATTCAACCGTAATACTCGCGCTTCTAGGAATGCCCATCAGTTCACCCTCGAGCCCAACTTCGGACGTACTGTAATGTACAGAGATTCTTTCTTCAGTCGCACCACACGAATGTGGAATGCTTTACCTGACTCGACTTTCCCCTCCCATTTCGATGTGCAAACGTTAAAAACCAATGTGCATCGGTATCTCCTTCTAAATCCTCTCCTACTTACCTAATCGCTCGTGCTGTGTTAAAAACATTTTAAGGGTAGCCATAACCCCTTTTACGCGCTCTGAATATATAATGTCATAAAATGCATTTTTAATAGAACAATTACTGGAAATAGTCGAACAATCGTTTAATTTTCAAGCTGTCTTCGACTACACAGCTCTACATGTGTTTGAAAATGAGCCAATAAGAGTCATTTAATGGGTATTATTTTATTTATTAATCCATCATACGTTTTTGCCATCTGCTCCGATTTTTAAAATATTCTTGTTAGAAATTTTGAAAAAAAAAAGGTTTTTCACTATTTTTGGAACTATTTTGTTAGATAAATCGAAAATTAAAAGGGATATTTGAAAGATTAAACTGAATTTCAAGATAAAGATAAGTACCCAAGAAACAAATTTAGCTGTTCAAATGCTCTAACAGCACTTCCAGAGCAAGTCTTAAAGCTCGTCACTTCGAGAATTAGCTCTAGTTGCGCATCTAGAGTAATCTTAGAGCTTTCATATATTTCTTTCATTATAATCAGTTTTCTAGTGAAATAGCCAGTTGCATTCCTCCCCTTAAAAAATTCAACCGTAATACTCGCGCTTCTAGGAATGCCCATCAGTTCACCCTCGAGCCCAACTTCGGACGTACTGTAATGTACAGAGATTCTTTCTTCAGTCGCACCACACGAATGTGGAATGCTTTACCTGACTCGACTTTCCCCTCCCATTTCGATGTGCAAACGTTAAAAACCAATGTGCATCGGTATCTCCTTCTAAATCCTCTCCTACTTACCTAATCGCTCGTGCTGTGTTAAAAACATTTTAAGGGTAGCCATAACCCCTTTTACGCGCTCTGAATATATAATGTCATAAAATGCATTTTTAATAGAACAATTACTGGAAATAGTCGAACAATCGTTTAATTTTCAAGCTGTCTTCGACTACACAGCTCTACATGTGTTTGAAAATGAGCCAATAAGAGTCATTTAATGGGTATTATTTTATTTATTAATCCATCATACGTTTTTGCCATCTGCTCCGATTTTTAAAATATTCTTGTTAGAAATTTTGAAAAAAAAAAGGTTTTTCACTATTTTTGGAACTATTTTGTTAGATAAATCGAAAATTAAAAGGGATATTTGAAAGATTAAACTGAATTTCAAGATAAAGATAAGTACCCAAGAAACAAATTTAGCTGTTCAAATGCTCTAACAGCACTTCCAGAGCAAGTCTTAAAGCTCGTCACTTCGAGAATTAGCTCTAGTTGCGCATCTAGAGTAATCTTAGAGCTTTCATACAGGGAATTCTTTGACATTTAGAGCAAATTTCTGTTTGTAATCGGCTCGTTATCAGGGACTTAGTAGATTTTAAGCTCTTTAATTATGCATTTTGTGTCTACTAAGGAGCACCTTTGACAGCTTTTTGTTGGTATAAGTGTGCATAATACAATCGAAGAATAATATATAATAGTTGCACAACATATTTTATGTTTGTGTGATGGATTATTTTATTTGAAGTATTTATAAGTATTGTAAAACTTCATTAAGTGCTTAATGTCAACAAGATAAGTTATTTTTATATACTCGAACAAAATAAGGAAATTATTATATTTTTCGGTAAAATAATTGTGAATTTTAAGTGCGCGTTTTGTTTTATCACAAATGTATTGAAGCTACTTCGCGAAATTACAACGCGCCTCTGGAATTATAAATTTTACGCTAAGATTTTGAAAAATTTTAATATAAACAAAACAAAAAGATCTTAAGAACTATTGTCAATTATTTATAAAATATTTTGTTTAAAAATTACAAAATGTGTTGTGTTTTTTAAACGAAAAAGGAGACCTTTTCTTTTTCAAATTTGAAAAAAAAAAAAAATGGTTATTCGAATCATTTTTCTTTTCATCGCCATATTTTTATTAGGGTAAAAGTTTCGTTTCCATAGAGCTGCAATAGCGCTTCAGAGCTGTAATAGCGCTTCAGAGCTGTTATAGCCCAATTTCAGAGCTAGTAGCCACGAGGTGACAGATTCGCTTTCAGTGCTTTATTTAAAATAGGGTGTTTTAGAAAATAAAAGAAAGAGTGAATATTCTGCACAGCAAATACCTAGTATATTTTTATTTAAAGAGTAGGTGTTCCTGGGATGCACTTTGGACTTAAAGAGCAAGTTTTTTTTTGTGATTCAGCTTTAGTTTAATTTCGATAAAGTTTTAAAGCTTTCTTAGGGTATAGAAAAAAATAATAAATAATTATAATTAATTTAAGCCGTGTTTTTTGAGAGAGTGATTAGCAACTCAGCAAAATGTTTACACGCAAAACAATAACCAATAACAAAACAAATTATTATAGAGAATTTTGTTTGTGTTTTCCGTGTAAAACTTTTACTGAGTTGCAAGTCACTCTCTCAAAAAACACGGCTTTATTTATTTTTGACTCATGATTACTTTTTTGTTTGTTTTTTGTTGAATTAAGTTTGTAACACCCTACAAAATCAGTGGTGGTTTTACAATAGCTCTGAAAATTCTTTTTTTGACACTTTACAATGCGCATGAGTAATATTTTTATTATGTACCATTTGTGTGAAAGTATTAGTATTCAGCTCTATACGCACTTTTTGTGTGGTTCTATTAGAGCTATGTTTCGACGTTTTGGTAGGCGCATGCGTTAATATTTTCTCCATGTGTTGTTGAAAGCTCTATAATAATTCGTTGAGAGCTGATATTTAGATAATGCTCTACTTTGAATGTTATAAACTCCAGTAAGGAGCATATTTTTGAATCTTGAGACGTTATTAGTTGTTAGAGCTGAAACCATTCCAGAACCTCTGTTATAGAGTACAATTTTTAAAAGAAATAAAGAGAGCTGTATTATAAACTCTTACAGAGCTATAGCCTTAGATTATACTATATTACAGCTGTAGAAGAGCAGTTGTGCTTCAACTAGCTCCAACAATGTTACTTGGGTACTTTCAGAAATTGATGCAATGTTTTTGAAAACCAAGCACTTTGAATTTTTATATAACCCCAAAAAGGGAGAAACGGTTTAACTCCAATTTCAGATTGGAATATCTCAAAAACTGAAGCAGATAGAAAAAAACAGATGACAGATTTAGTAATAATGCCCCAAAAACGACTGTTACTTGCTCGTTTTCAAACCCTTGTAGAGCTGTGTAGTCGAAGACAGCTTGAAAATTAAACGATTGTTCGAGTATTTTCAGTAATTGTTCTATTACAAATGCATTTTATGAGATTTTAAAGAACAGTTACCTGTGCTACTTTATTATAAGCATCCTTATAGAGACAAAACAAATAATTTTAAGTAGGTGTAACTACTCACTGAAGGAAATATCTTGAACATTTGTTTGATTTTTAAAAAAAAATGAGCTGCAGAATCTAAAAATATAATTTTGAAAAATGTACAAGATCCACCATGCCAATTTTAAATATCTGATAAAAAAAAATTATCCGATATTCTTATTATAGGTACATAACATTATTTTTCAAATTAAATTAATAGATATGTATATATGTATGTATTATTAATTCTTTTGAATTGAATAAAAGAAACTGTGCATATAAACGGGTTTTGCTATAAATAGTTTTGAACTTTTATATTAAATATTACTATTAAATAGATATATATTATATATTATTTAATATTACTATTAATATTATTATTATTTCTATTTATTATTTTAATTGCAAATAAAAAAAAAAATCTAACATCTCCCCGTGAATATAAGCTGGTTTTACTGTATTTAGTTTTGAAATACAAAGTTAAAAATATATTTTATAAATATTTCAATTGTTTTGTACTTAATTTATATATTTTTACAAATAATATTAAAAAATAACTTTTCGTTTTGAAAAATGTGGTTTTTTTGAAATTTAAAAAACTTTGAGCTGAGAGCGTCATTTTTTGAATTGTAAACTTTTTTGAAATTTTGTTTCCTAAATTTCAAAAAAAAAAATCATCCGAATCGGAGCAGGTTCCTCATTTTGTCCTACCTACGCAATTTTTTCAAATTTCAAGAATAAAATGGGTTTTTTATTTGGTGTTCATTTAATTTATATGTTAACTATAAAGCCCTTTGAGTGCAGTCATTGGAATAAAGTTTAAATCTGAGAAATTCCGCTAAATAAATAAAATGCTTCATACACAAAATCTATAGATTACGATTAAAATTGCACGCATATAATACACGTTTTGCAGAATAACTTTAGAAAGGTAATACCACCAAAGCTGAAATTTGATTACATGATAGTTAATACCTTATATTATGCAAAAACAGAAGTCAGCTGGCTGTATGTGGGTGGAAAGACCGTCAGCTGACGTATTGAATTATGAGCATGGCTTCTTACCGTGGTTCTATGCATGCATACTTCACTGCGTCAGCTGACGGTCTTTCCACCCGCATAAAGCCAGCTGACTTTTGTTTTTGCATAATATAAGATGTTGACTATCATATAACCAAATTTCAGCTTTGGTGGAGTCGCAACCCAACTTTGTTTTTTAAATGTTTGGGAGGCTGCTGTAGCCACAACTAACCGTGCTCAGCCAGCTGACTTTCACTAGGCTTCATTATGACACCAAATTAACCATATCCCAGCAAAAATATCTTTGGTGGAGTAACTGACTAAAATATGTCACGGGCTTCTTGGCTAATGAACCAACTTTGAAGAAAATAAATTTAGCCCTTTAGACTCTAGCTTTACGGATAAACAGACACAGACATACACGGAGAATTGCGAGGCCCACTTTTTTGTATGGCGTTCTGTATCATGGTAATGTTAGGGAAAAATAATACCTCTAATATATCATAACTTGCCACAAAGAACCTATATATCGCAAGTAAAAAGAGGATGTGTGCCAATCACACTGGAAACTACCAATTGGTTTCCTCCAACTTTATTGTTATTTTGTTATAAGAAAAACGCCGTCTACCACGAAATCTAGAAAACCAAAATCTCGAAAGACAAAATCCCGAAAGTCATAATCTAGAATGTCAAAATCTCGAATTACAAAAATCTAGAAAACCAAAATATAAGTAAAGGATCGGAGATCCTTGCAATGAAAAAAATATATTTTTATGGGACCTCGGCACTGGTCCCAATGAAACACAGCAAATAACTTTATAATAATTCCTTTATTGTGCGACTGCACTATTTGAAGTTATGAACAAGAATGTCTGTCCTAAAATCTGAATTACAATTTGAAGGTTTTGATTTGATATTAGTTTTGCTGATTTGCAGTTCTCATGCATATGCTCGCCTCAGGTTACCCGGTGGGAACGATCGCTGGTTTCCGTCGCTCGTGTGCAGCGTGTGCACTTTTTATATGTCAGGTCAATGCCTGGCTGTGATAACTTAAAGGATGAATAATCAGAATAACAAAAATCTAGAAAGACAAAATATAGAACAACAAAAATCTCGAAAAACCATTTACTTTTGAGACAATGCACACAAATCATAAGCCTTGTCTCAAAAGTGATTGGTTTTTTGAGATCTTTCACGATTAGGTAATTTTTAAAATATAATAACGGTACTTTTATTAAATTAGTTTCACAGAAGACAGTTAAGATAAATTAAAACATTACCTACTTTCAACTATTCTTTCTACAATCTTCGCATGCATACATATGTATGTGGAAGAGCACTTGAAACATACAGTTAACAAACATTTTTAATTTTGCATCGCCATTGAAATTTGTTTAAACGTAGTGAACGCTTTACCTAGAATGTTAAAGTCAGTTAGCAACAACATTTTGCCTTGTTATTTCTATGATTTTGTACAGTTATTTATGCCAATATCTTGTTATTATTACTATAACACTTGGCACAGTCCATGTAAGTACGATGTTATTTCTGTCTACGTTTGTTTTTGTTTTCGTCTGAATTGTTGTTTATTTATTTTTTTTTTAATTGATTTAATTATCATTTTTTTGAATAAATATAAAAAAAACTCGTACATATGTATGAACGTTCAAAATGGAAAAAAGTCGTTTATTTTACCTTTCTGTATAATCAACAGTATTTTAAAATATTCCCAACAGTTAAGAGAGCATACCTACATAAATAAAACAAAATTCTAAATTTTTTTCTAGATTTTATTTTGACTTTTCTAGATTTTGTGTTTCGAAATTTTTGTACATTCGAGATTTTTGTCATTCAAGATTTTTGCATTCGAGATTTCTTTTTTTCTTCGCTTTTCTAGATTTTGTCCATTTGAGATTTATGTCATTCTAGATACGACATGATCTCGTTCTATACGCAATCCAGTTGAAAAGAAAATTGAACCGTGTGTTCTCGAGTTATAGGGACGAAAAGACAACGTTAAACAATTTTGATTATTATTTTTTTACGCTTTAAGAAAAACGCTGTTAATTGAATTCTGTTACAAACCTCGTTAATTTTTAATTTTTGTATTGTATGCAGGAAAAAAATATTCTATAGTCGAAACAGTTAGTTGTTCTCGAGGTATTTGAGCTGAAAAACATTTTTCAAAAATTTTTAGTGTTATTTTTTTTTTATTAGAACTGATCCGTAGTCGATAGGAGTATTAAATTACCTAATTACAATTTTCGCGACCTTTTTTTAAACAAATATTGATTATTGATTCTTATCTTTGAACTAATTTCATATTCAACCATAAATATTTTTATGGACTCTTCTTATTCTTGGTTTTCATTAAAATGTAGTAGAACACTTATACTAAAGTTCTATCAGCTGTGCATATAATTTCCTAAGGTTTTTCGGCTATATTTACCTATTGCTCTGAAAAAGTAGTCACACTTACAGAAAAATGATTAAAGCTATATTTTTTTTGGTAGTCTTATCATCTTACTTTTAGTATCATCATATTCCCATATTTTGAAATCATGTACCGTGTGCTTTGAATGTATCAAAGTAATTTTTTTTGAATTCTAAATGGGAACATTGCTTAAAAAAGTCATGAAGAAGGAATAATTATCAAAGTAATTTTTCTCCGTTTGATACAAAACAAAATTTCCCTTTCTACCTCAAGAAAAACACCCATGGAGCACTGATATTTTTATAGACTCTTTTTGATTTTTCATTATTATTGTAAATTAAAATTCAAGTTCCATGAATGTAGGAATTGTTCCATTTCTGATGATTTTGGGTATTATTTTACACTTTTTAAATTTTATTTTTCATTCAACCCGAAGGAAGGTATGTTGAGCTCTTTGATGAGTTAAACCACCTGACTCAGCTTGTTGACGAGCCAACTCGAATCCCTGATGTTGCGCCAACACACTTGACTTGTTTCTTACCTCTGACCCTGATAAATACACTGTTAGTGTATTATCGCCTCTAGGCACATCAGACCATTGTGTCATATCTGCTAATTTCTCGTGCCAACAAAACTCAGTTAAAGAGAAAGTACCAACGAGAACCGTTTGGCAATACGAGAAAGCCAACTGGGACGGTCTCAACGGTTTCTTCAGTAACTTTAACTGGTCACTGTGCTTCCTCGATAGTGACGTAGATGCCAGTGCAGATATGATAACAAACTTAATTCTTTGTGGAATGAGAAATTTTATCCCGAATAGGGTAAAATCTATCAAACCCAAAGAAAACTCGTGGTTTGATTCGAGCTGTAAAGAGGTTATTAGGGCCAGAGAAGTAAGTTTCCGTAGTTACAAAGCCAACCCTACTGACGAAAACCGGAAGAAGTTTCAACAAGCCAGGAAGACCTGTAACGCTCATATTCGACGAACCAAATTTTAAGGCAAAAAATACTACAATGTCTTAATAGTAGTAAAAATTTTTGGTCATTTGTAAAAAATATTCGAAACACTACTTCGTCTTAGGTTCCAACACTCGTCTTCAACGACACACCTGCTGTCAGCTCGCAAGATAAAGCCAATTTGCTTGCAGCACAGTTTGCTGTTAATTTGACGCTGCCAGAAAGTGAAAGAACTCCGCCTGTACTTGAGAGCGTAAACGATTTTATGGGTCAAATCTTCTTTCGCAGTTGCCAGAGTTCTAAAAGACCTCGACATACACAAATCCGCTGGCCCGGATAGTATCCCTCCCATTGTTCTGAAGAGGTGTTCCTCAACGCTGGCAAAACCACTGCGTAAGCTGTTCCATCTGTTCTATTCTACTGGTCTCTTTCCGAGTGGATGGAACACAGCATTTGTCCAGCCTGTCCCTAAAAAAGGCGTATCTTCTTCACCCTCAAACTATCGGCCAATTGCATTAACGTCCCTTCTTTCCAAGGTCATGGAAACGCTGATTAATTTTCAGCTCAAGAAATATCTTGAAGAACGAAAGCTTCTTAATGACCGGCAGTACGGCTTTCGTAGCAATAGGTCCACTGGTGATCTGATGGTATATCTCACCGAACAGTGGAACAAATCTTTAAATCGCTTTGGAGAAAGTAAGATTATTGCGCTTGATATTTCTAAGGCGTTTGATAGAGTTTGGCACCAAGCTCTCTTATCGAAAATGCTCGCATTTGGTTTCGATGAATCTCTTCTTCGTTGGATTAGAAATTACCTTTGGGACCGATCAATACAAGTTGTATTGGACGGTTTCAAGTCTGAAATTCACAAAATAAACGCTGGTATGCCCCAGGGCTCCGTTTTGTCTCCGACTCTCTTCCTTATATTCATAAATGATCTTTTGTCTGAAACTTCTAATCCATTAAACTGTTTCGCTGACGACAGCACCCTCAGCTTCTCATATTCGTTTTCAGATTCACATCCATGTCCTTCGGATGTGGAACTAGAACGGCAGCGTATGATTAGCTCATTAAATTCTGATCTCGACAGCATTGTCCAATGGGGAATCAAAAACCGCGTAGAATTTAATGCTTCGAAAACTCAATGCTGTCTTGTGTCATCAAAATGAAACACACCTCCCATGCCGCTATCCATGAGCGGCACTTGTATTGAAGAAACCGAAAAGCTTTCAGTCCTCGGTATGTGTATCACAGACCACCTTCTGTGGAATGAACACATATTTGACGTCGCCAAAAATGCAGCTAAATGCTTAGGCTTTCTTCGGCGATGCAAGAAATTTGTCTCTCCTTCTGATCTGGCTGTAATCTATAAAGCATTTATCCGTCCGAAGCTTGAGTACAATTCTCATATTTGTGCAGGTGCCCCAATAATCCACTTGAGTATCTTAGATAGGATTCAAAACAGAGCTTTGAAAATGATAGGTGACAGAAATATAACACAAACATTTGCATCCCTCGAACACCGCCGCGATGTTTCATGTCTAACATTATTTTACCGTTACTTTTATAAACACTGTTCTAGTGAAATAGCCAGCTGCATTCCTCCCCTAAGACAATTCAACCGTAATACTCGTACCTCTAGGAATGCCCATCAGTTTACCCTCGAGTCCAACTTCGGACGTACTGTCAAGTATAGAGATTCTTTTTTTAGCCGCACTACCCGAATGTGGAATGCTTTACCCGGCTCTATCTTTCCCGACCATTTTAATATTCAGAGGTTCAAAACCAATGTGCATCGGTATCTCCTCTTAAATCCTTCCCTATTTTCCCAACGCTCGCACTGTGTTTAAACAATTTAAGGGCAGCCAAATCCCTTTAGTGCGCGCTCAAACAAAAAAAAAAAAAAAAAAAAAAAAAACAAGAACAAGAACAAAAACTCAACTCAATATCTTTGTTTGATTGTTTTATCATTACAATCATATTGCTAGCTATTCGTAGATAGTGTACCCGCGTTGAAAATATGAGGATTAAAATATGAGATAATTGTGCGTAAATTAAATTTAAAAAAGCACTCATACGCCGTAGTAACTCATGTTATATAAATACCTTGTTATCGATTCTTTACAAAATGAATTAAAAAAAAATAAAAATAATTATTCTTTGAAAAGTTTCATTTAACCAGAATATGTGCATTTATTTTTAATTTCCGCTTTCAACAATTTCAGCTTAATATATTTCGCTGAAATATGAATATAATATCTACTTCCTTGGGTTTATTTGAGTTGTTATATTCGAGTAGGTATACATTACACACAATATTTGGATTAATTCATAGTAGTATTACGATTATAAAACTTCAGTCTTCACTATAAATTTTAACAACGATCCGGCGCGAACGCAGGAAAACGCAGGGGGGGGGTTTGTAAAATTTTAGATGTTCATAAATATCATATTTTAATACGAATAGTCGAAATCTTGACTTGAAGGACAATAATGTTTCAACTCCTTTTAAAATTAAAACAACTATTTTTAAAATTATAACAGTTATTCTAAAAAAAAACATTTTCTTTTAATTAAAACAATACTTACCGGCCTCAGACAGCAAAAGGTTTCTTTTTTTTTTTTTTGTTTTTTAAATCGACAAAAAAAAACTAATTATTTCATAATCATTTGCATACTAATCTCAATAAGCTTATTACTAAGAAAGTCAAAAATAAAAAAAAACATTCTACTTATTTAAGAAACGTACTGTTAGAATGTTCCTGTTTTCATTTGAATTGTTTCCTGCTGAGTATTAGGCTTTCATTTTTTGAGAAATAAATTATTTTGTTCACATTTGTATATATTGTAATCCTTTTATGAGCAAATTTCTGTTAGTATTGACTGGTTTGTATTTAAAGACTGCTAGATTCCAATTCTTAAGAACCTAAGCCGAATTCGTAATCACAAAAAGATCTGCCGCATATCAGTTTAGCTTTTGCATATCCATTTTATTCTTCTTCTGCGCTCAGAAAGCAATCAGCCGGCAGTTTTTTAATAAATTTGTGTTCGTAAACATGGAAGCGTAGATAATCCGATTTTTACTTGCGATATACATACGTAGTATAGGGCAAGTTATGGCTTCGTGCAAAAAAAATCGATATAATAATTTTCCCTAACATTACGATGATAGAGAACGCGAAAAATGTGGGTCTCGAAATTCTGTCTTTCTGGATGTCTGCCTGTACCTCGACCTGCAGCCTAAACCACTGAAGCGATTTTCTTCAAACTTTGGAATTAAGGTTTCTAGGTGATTCCCTATAGGGGAAACCGAATTTTTTTTTAGCTCAAAAAATAACGGTACCTTTCATACAACCAATATACCAAAATTGATTTATTTCAAAAACGGCTCTAACGATTTTCAAACAAAAATTACGAGGTACTAAAATTACTAAAGCAAATATTTTGGTAGAAAAAAAAAAATTATAACGGTTATTAACGGTACCTGTCATACAACCGATTTTTTCGGTTTTCAAATTTCTCGTTAACTAATACACCGATTTGAACCAAATTTTTTAGAGAAAAGGTCGCTTACAATCTTAACAATTCTGCATACACAATTTTTCGAAAAAATAATTTTTGGATCTTTAAAAAAATATTGAAATTTTTTTTTGTAAATTCAATATCTTGAAAACGGGTTTATGATTTTTTTTTAAATTTTGTGAAAAATTGTATTTTGTTATATACTTAAAGTTGGCGTATCCAATTTTATTTTACAAAATGTTCAAGATCTTTTATATATACAAAATTAATTTGAAAAAAAAAAACGCTCTAACGATTTTAATTTTTTTTTTTCGTAAATTCATATTTATTAAGCAAATCAGATGGCATACTCTTTTTTGAGCTCTATCTGTTTAAGCTATTAAAATACTAATTTATAAAAATTCATAGTAATCGTTTATATTTTAAATTGTTTTTAAAACTTTTTTTTTTAATGATATCATAATGTTATGAAATCAATAAACATGTACATTGTCTATTTCAAGTTACGTTAAAGTTGTTAGCTACGAGAGCAAGTTTTGTGCGATCCAGTCGTGCCCATTTTTTTAGAATTATTATTAAAAAACCGACATTTTTTATATTAAATTATAACGCGATTAAAGGCGATTTAAGGGCTTCTGGGTGACATTTGGAACGAAATATTCTGTGTACGCCAACATTTTGTTTCCAACCTATCTGTTAAGGTATAAACGGTCAACTTTCACTGAAGGATGGCTACGATGATAATGGGTCAAAAAAGCTCCAAAAAATCAGTTTTTTTTAGAATTATTATTAAAAAAATACGAAGTTTTGAGGTTAAATTTTCGTGTGAAACAAAATATACTGTGATGGACAAATATTTTGATAGTATTTCGAAGCCATTTCATTTACTTATATCGGCGTTAGGCAATAACGCCCAAGGCAAAAGCGCCCAAATCAGTTTGGAATTATCGCCCAAAATAATTCTGAAGAAATTCTTGTTGTATTTTTGTTTCCAGTTTTGGGCATTTTTTCCCTTTTTTGCTATATTTATCTAGATGAAACAACGCCCAAAATTTTATGTTCAAAGAGACAAACTGGAAATAAGACCCAAAAAATGAAAATATTGCCAAAAATAATAACAAAATAATGAAGTTCCGCCCAAATACAAGGAAATATCGCCCAAAAAAACTCTGAATACTTCTAGGGGTACACTGAGAAAAAAATTAAATATGTTCATTTTTAAATCAAACTCAAACACATACGATTTGGCATGTACTGATTCCTATTTAATTTTAATAGAATCCTATTAACACATTGTTGACCCGATTTGAACATAATTTTGTTTAAATTTACTTTATTTAATGTTGATTCAAATAGATTTATATTAATTTTTTTGAGTATGTGTCCATGTTTGATTCAAAGATGATTATATTTAAATCAAAGTCGTTTCGATTTAAATTAAAATAATTTTTTTTTATATCCAAAATATGGTGGTACTTGTACCTACATATATTATCTATGAAGATTTTTTTATAATTAAGATTTTTTTTTTAAAGCCAGCCAAAATAAATTTGAATGACTTTTGGTGCAAAAAAATTTGCGTTTTGTACGGGCGATTCCGCAGTTGACAAGTGAGGACCTTGGCAAAACGCATTTTTTATTAAGTTTCAACTTACCTACATTAATTTTATGACAAAGATCAAATGTGAACTATATCCAATCAAATAAAAATTCAATCATCAACTATGCCCTTCAAAAATCAAACTCAAACAAGTTTGAATACCTATAAAAAATATCGTGCAGCTTTTGATGCAATAATCAAACATGAATGCTTTTGATTTAAACCAAGTTTTATTCAAATCAAAGTTTTTTTGAATGTAAATAGATTTTAGTTAGATTTAATCCAATTTCTATTTGTAATTATTTGAACATGAAGTCAAAAATGTTTCTTTTTAAATAACTTATAGTACAATATTCTCAGTGTAGGTATGGTCAGTCACCAGGCAGGTGCCTATGTTGCCAGTTGGTGTGCTCTCAGTTTATTTGTAATAAACAGTACCTTGGGTGGCCCGCTACGCGGGTTCAAGGATTTTAACTCTCTTTTCGGGTCCTATGTCTCGCTCACGCGACTTCGTCGCTCCACTTAGGGTATGCTCAGTCGCCAGGCAGGCGCCTATGTTGTGACACACTAACTGACAACTAAGGCGCCTGCCTGGCGACTGAGCATACCCTAAGCAGAGCGACGGAGTCGCGTGAGCGGGACAGAGGACCCGAAAAGGGATTTAAAATCCTTGAATCCGCGAAGCGGGCCACCCAAGGTACTGAGCGACGGACTCGTGTGAGCGGGACAGAGGACCCGAAAAGAGAGTTATAATCCCTGAACCCGCGAAGCGGTCCACCTAAGATACTCTTGTTTAATAAAACTATTGACAATAAAATCCGTTAAAATTTTGTTTGAAAAAATCGCCCAAAATTGAGGAGAGAACCCCTAAACTTTACAAAAACAATTTATGTGTTCAATTTTCGGGCGATATTTCCATTATATGATTGAGATCAAAAAAAATTATTTGGGCAATATTTCCATTTTTTAATTTATTTTTGGGCGATAAAATATTTTTTGGGCGAAAATTCCAAATCGATTTGGGCGCTTTTGCCTTGGGCGTCATTGCCTAACGCCACTTAATATCATATCTAACTAAATATTTTCCTTTTTTAATATTCAAATTTTTTCAGCAGAACGTACTTTTTTCAGCAGAATGTTTTTTATTTTTTTGCACAAACTGCCCGACGACGACTTGATTATCTACACACTTTTGATGTATACGAATGTAATTTGTTTTGCAGGCCTGCTTAAGTCAGAAATCAATTTTTGTTTACGAACACAAACTTTGCAGATATAAGTTACTCAGCCGATAAAGAACTCGCTCCTAGTTATTATAAAAATGTACGTAGTTAATTAAAACAATTTATTTTTAATAAAATAATATTCTTTGTGAAATTATTGATACGGAATGCTAACACACTAACAGAGAGCGACTGCACACAAATTTAATCAAAATTAGCTAAGCCGTTTCAGGCAAATTGGAAGAATAAAAAAAAACAGTTCTTTGGAATGTAAACCGTTAAAAACAGTTCTTTGAAAAATAAAATGCAAGACTGGATCACATTCAGAAATAACAAACTATAAAATTAGAATAAAAGCTCAACAAAAAGACGTCAAAACCCTGTTTCCGTTCTGTTTGAGTCAATTTCAATGCAGTTTAATTAAAATTACTTTATTCATTTCAGCAAACCTTCGTTAATAGATATCTACGAAACATATTGAGGATTTTCTGGCCGAACCGTATCTACAATGCCGAACTTCATGCGAGAACGGGTCAGGAGCCCATAGACTCCATTATACGAAGAAGAAAGTGGCAGTGGATTGGCCATACGCTTCGAAAAGGCGATCGGTGCATTGCATCTCAAGCAATGCAGTGGAACCCGCTCACACAGGAGGGAAGACCGGCCTAGAAGTACATGGCGAAGAACGGTCGAACAGGAATCGGCACGACTACTGGGGAAAAGTTGGAGAGAGCTGAAATATATTTCAAGAAATCGTACACGATGGCGCGTAGGTGTAGTGGAGGCCCTATGTCCCGTAAGGGAAACATCACGACGTAATAGGTCCGAGGACCTAAGTAAGTAAGTAAGTATTTCAGACACGAAGTTAATTCAAAATCTGTATCAACGCCCAAAACCACCCCCTGCATTCGCACCTGCCTTCACCCAGCATTAAAAATTCAATTTGGACAGGCATTGTGCTATGTCTGCGCCAATTTGGTTTTGTGGGTGAAATATTTTCACATATGGATATCTACTAAAGTTAATTATTAAGGGACATCTTTTTATTCAACTTTTATCTCGTGGGAAAACTGGAAATTTAAAAATTAAGAATGAAATTCTTATGCGAGGAAGTTAATTTGATACATTTGGATGGAAGGTGTTGGGTTTGAACCCCCAAAACCCCAACCTGCTGTCGCGCCTGACAACGATTAAATATTAATGTGAGTTTAAAATTCATTTGTTTATTTTTTCATAAAGGTATATTCTGTAAAAAACGCTATGTATACTGACCACTTTTATATTAAATTTTTTGATAATATAAAGAACAAGGTTGAGGTACGAGCGTACGAGTACTTCCCGGAAAAGAAATTAAATCGCGGTGATGAGTTTTGGCTTTTGTTACCTGATAAAAGTTTTATTTTGGAAATAGAGAGTTCATTGTTACGTTGTTGGCTTTAGAAAATATAGTTTAAATATGGACTTTGGTTAGATGGCTGCCCAATACTGAATTACAATTGAATTAAAACTAACGTCCCATTTCCCATAAAAATCCAAAATTGCAGTTCAATTCAAATTCGAAGACGTATAAAATAATAAACAAACTATCTTTGCCTATAAAAATGGAAAACAAAATAACAAAGAAATGTACCAGGTATTATCATGACACATAACAGAAATAATGAATTGTGCGGAATCCTTTATATACGTTGGGACTGATTTTTATTGCTTTCATTTCAAATAACAATGAAAGGATGTGCAAGTATGTGTATGTGTAGGGTATGTAGGTTATTTTTGTTGAGTGGCAATAATTGCCACAAGAAGAAAAACACTTACCACCAGGACGCTCTATATGATGGGTACTAAACCGAAACAATAAAAAAAGATTTTTCAAAAGAACTGTTAATACAAACAAAATATAAATTGCACAAATATAAGTCGCACAAGCTTGCTTAATGCTTGATTTGTATTAATTATAATAATAATAATTTGAGTTAAAGAAAAATCTTCCTGCACTTAGACGCTTTTGAACAATATTTTAAGAATTTGGATATTTTTAGTAGACTGATAGAATACATATGTATAAAAATGTACACAGTGTATAGTAAACCGAAAACCGTCGTTGACCGAATAAACCGGCCAAACCTGGAAATTCGGGTTTGAATTTTCTTTGTTTGTAATAATGTATAAATGCCACATCGGACTTTGGTCGTTTTATTTCGATCAATGGCTTTATTCGGGATTTACCGGCTACATGAAATTTGGCCCCAATGAAATATGGCTACAAACGAAAAATGAAAAATGTAAAAAATTTATATGGGAAACAACAAAAACAAAAAACAGTTTACAATTTGTAAATTGGGGTAATTTTTCATTATTTTGGGGCCCTTTTTGATTTTCAATTTTGGTGTAAAATTTCATTATGAAAAATGGTCCCAAACTTTAATCCTTAAACCAAATACATTTACAATACAAATTTTGATAGCAGACCGACAACATAGGCGCCTGCCAGGCGATTGAGCATACCCTAAGCGGAAGTTGAGGGGGAAGTTGAAGGGAGTTAAGATCCTTGAACGCGCGAAGCGGGCCAGGCAAGGTACTTTTAAGGCTCTTCCAAACTGACACGTCAAACATTTTTTGTACGAATGTAATTTTTATCTTGTTGTTGCTTTTTGTATTAATTTTGGGGTAATTTTTTATTTTGTGTTTGGGACCATTTTTCATAAGTTTGGGCCATTTTTCAATTTTGAAAATGGGGCCATATTTCATTATGAAAAAAAGCCCAAAATTTTTCGTTTGGGGCCATTTTTAATTGGGGCCAAATTGCATGTAGCCGGGATTTGCGCCTTACATAAATATCCAAATTGTATTTAAGACTATACAGCATTTTTTTTTTAACAAATCCAATACAATAGACTTCAGACTGAGTTAAAAGAATGGGGATCAAGGAACCCACACAAGTACTCTTCTAAAGCTGTCTAACAAAAAGGTTTGCCTCAGTTATGAAATGAATACCTAGATTTATTTCTGGAATATTTCTAAGATAAGAAGATAAGTGTATGTGCTTAAACGTTTATGAAATTTTTTTACCCAAGTCAAAGGAAAACGAAAGTGTTTTTGGTTCTTAACAAAAATATAGAGCTCACATGGGAGAAGAATTTGTTCTTTATATGGAGGGCAACAGATTGGAAAACTATACAATAGCCGAGGTCACTTGTTTCAGAGTGTAATATTTTTGTTGGATTTGTTAAAAAAATTATGATCACTCAGCATTATATGTAAATCTTTAAGTATAATACAAAATTTTAAATGAAATTCTGTTATGAAAATGTAAACCACTCACAGTGGTTAATTTTATATATTTTCTGTCTATAGCTTATAATAATAAAGAATAGTTTTAAAAGCGATATAGAACTGGTTTGCTTATTTTATTGATTACGAACAAGACTAAGATTCATTTAAAGAATTTTATTCACTAGGCAACTGTTTAAACTTTTTAGAAACATTTGCATAAAATAATTGACAAAAATCAACGGAATAGTTTGCAAGAAAATCAAAACCATAGTGTACCACGCATAACAAATTTTCGAAAAAAAAAAAATAAAAATAAACATTAGTCTTTTTATCGTGTGCTTATTCGAAAAATATGACAAGTTATGGATTCATAAAGAAAATAAACTCAAGAATTGAATCAAAGTTTACATTGCAATGATGTCTGTTTGTTTGTAGGGCTGGTCAAATTCTTCAGCATTACAGACTCCAAAACAAAATGATATCCCTGAGTAATCATTTTGCGTATGGAGCCTTAAATAAATTTCCAATACTCAGTACTGGGGAAAAATTAATTGCTGGGTTCCAATTAGAAAAGCCGTTTTGCATAAGAAAAGCGAAAAAATAAAATTTAAATCTTAAAAACGGTTTAAACAAAGAGAAAATCTTTCTATAGCGAGCTCAAATCAAGATTTTCAGCAAAGATCTCAAATTAAAAAAAAAATAAGTTCTGGTATAAAACATTTTTTTTTGAAGTGAAACTTCTTTGGGCGCGTTGAGAGTGAAATTTCAAGGTTGAATTTTTGTGAAACGAAAAAATGTAACGCCACATGTGCAACGCTGAGATCATTGATTAGCTTACTGGTGGGAGGTAGAGTGAAAGTAAAAAATTGTATTGATAGGCTAATATATTTTATATTGCTATACATAAGTTTGGATTTTTTGGTAATCTATATTATTGTAGCAGATAAAAGGGAAAATGTCCTTTTATGTCTTTTTTTTAATTAATAAAAATGAGTCTGGGGTTGACCCACACTAGTAACTTCCCATTGGTGCACTTGAAAACCATATACATAATGTTCATAGTTACTTAAGTGTTGGGTGGTAGAGTATATATTATATAATTCTATATTTTAAAGAGTAAAAACTGAATTTTTGTATAATCAGTATCAGTAAATGTGACATTACCTATATTTTGTACTTAAGCTATTTATAATATTAAAATTTGTATAAATTTTTTGTAAATAGCTTACAAAATTCTAAGAAACTTTCGCAATAAACTTTTTTTCCTAACTCTACTCGGTATGGAGGTATTAATTATTTAAGCCAATTATTTCAAAACAGACTATTGACTAAAAAAAATACCAACAATCAGGGGAGTGTACTAAAAAAAAACAGGGTTTCAAAGAATATAAAAAGGCAAATTAAGTGTCATATGCAAAATTTCGATTCTGTAGCAATTTTGAGTGTAAGAATTTTTCGAATTAAAACATTTTTGAAAAGGGTTTTCTTGCAACATTTTGATTTTTAACTTTTTAAAGGGTGGTTTTCAAAATCTCAAAATTACACAACATTAAGATGGTATAGGTATATATTTTTGGTAGAAATTTGAAATCGATATCATTGTTTGTTTTTCAAAATATTTGAGTTGAAAAACATTTGTTAAGAATTTTTAATAGTTTTTGTTCCAGTTTTTTTGCTCTAATAAAAAAACTGTTTATTGAATTTTTTAAAAAAAATTATCAGTTGTTGACTACGTCATTATATGTAAAAAAAAATAGACTGGGTTCGGAATCATTTTTTGTTCTTGAATTATTTGAGACAAAAATTATTTTTCAACAGTGTTTCTTAGTTTAAAAAAAAAAATGTCTGTTGAATTTTTTTTTTAATATTTACCAATTTGGTATTGTGTAATGATGTGTAAATTAAAATTAGCCTGAATTGAATATCTTATTCCGTTTTCAAGATATTCCTGATAAATGACATTTTACAGCTCCTTTTTAAATTGCTGTAGTAAAAAAAAGCGGTTTATTGAAGTTGTTAGAAAACCTTTTCAGCACGCTATGACAATATTATCTGTAAAATAAAATTTATCCGAGGTCGATATCTTTATGAGTTCTCGATATTTGGTGGATGAAAAAAGTACCCTGAACGTACGTACATACACACATACAGACATGTTGCTAAAAACGACGAATTCCTATTCTAGAGGCCTGACAACGTGAAGATATGTCAAAATTTTCAATTCGACAAATCGCACCCATTACAATAACTTCCAATTGGAAGTTAATAAAACCAAATTAAAGTTGTCGTATACAAATTTTTGGTTTTGCATATATTTTGAGTGTAGAAATTTTTGGAAATAGTCAGAAAATCTGTTCAAATAAACTGATTTATATCTTTTAAATTTTCACCTTTTCTTACTTTAAATCTTCACAATATTATTTTATATTCAAGTTTACAACCCCATCGATGCTTTTGATATAGAACCCAAAGCTGCGTCTTACGCATATAAGCTTAATATCCTTATACATATCGAGATTTTTAGATCGCCAAGGAAGTTTCACTTCTGCCACGAGTACTGAGTTACACGCGCCCTTTTTTTTAATAGAAAAATATGTAACCATAACTTTTATATTTATTGAAATACTGAAAAGGTTGTATCACAAAATTGTTAAAAATTTTGAGCTTAACAAACTTTTCGTAGAAAGTTTTTCAAATATTTGATTACAAATTTAGGGAAATACTTATTTTCTTTTGTTGGCCTATAACTTTAAAATATAAACAATAACGAAAAAATGTTAAACATACAAAAAAGGAAATTTTATTCTACGCATTTTATGTTCTAAAATGTTTTTTAGGACTAATATGAACCGAAATATTTAGTAAAAAGTAAAATCCAAGATTGTTGCAAAACGGTAAATGTTGCGAATGCGAAAACTATCGTATAAGAAAAAAATTTGGGGGTGGTACAAACTGCTGGGTCAGATTGTAAGTGCACTAGACTAATAGTAGAAAATTCTTTTTCAGAATGTTGAGTTTGGAATATAATTTTCCAAATCTTTTATTTTAATTTTCCCGTTTACGATACATTCTAGCTGTTAACTTTAAGAGCAAGTTTCTGCGATTCTAAATTTTATTTCTTGATAGAAAAATGTATTTCAATCATTCTTAATTGAACATACACTGCTGCTCATTTTCACAAACTATAATGTTCTTCTATATCTTAATAATTATTGCATGCACCCAACTTTGTTTTATGTATATAGTTAAAGACTGTTTGTTAATACTTATTTTAACATAGAAAAATATGTAACTTGAAAAATGAACCGTTATTTTTATATAACGTTATTATATATATTTGAAAAAATCATTTGAATTTTTTGGCTCATTAGAATATGGTCACTGGCAACAGTTTGATTTAACGGTAAAACAAGTCTGTTCATCGAAAAATACGAAATTTTGGGATTTATCATTATTTATCCACGGCTCGACTATTTTTATAGATAATAATAGTTTACTCCTAACAAAATTTCTTTGGATTAGCCAATATTTTACACCCGATTCACTAAGTGCTTTTTATTTTACCATTTTTCTCTTCTGTTATGGACTTGTAACGACCCATTTTCGAAGACGATCAGGAAAAACTATTACAACTATCGATTGGCAATGTAGTAGCCCGTAGTGCGTTCGACTATCACGCTGGAGGTCTGTGGTTCGCTTCCCAGCCTCGTCCACCTAAAAATTATAAAGCTTTTTTTCAGGGCTACTACCTCTTGCGAGGAATTGACAAATCCTCCAAGAGTATCACTTGTCACGAAAAAGTGCTGCTCATCTAGCCGTTCGTATTCGGCATACAAATTGTAGGTCCCTTCCATTCCTGTCGACAGGCGCACACAGGAATGGTTGCGAGTTGTTAGTCGCTAGGCTTCATGAGCCGTTGTGCCACCCGATTTTTTTTTTTTATCGTTTGGCAATGAAAATATGATGATTAGTTAGTGCAGTTTACCGTAGAATCAAACTATTACCAGTGCCAAATAATTCGAATGATTTTCTCATATAATAATGATCAGGGCATTATATAAAAATAACGGTTCATTTTTCAAATTACATATATGTTTCTACGTTAAAATAAGTATTAACAAATAGTCTTACTATATACATAAAGTTCGGTGCATGCAATAATTATTTAGAAAGAAGAACATTAGTTTTTTTGAAAATGTTTGAACCTATTCAAATGAGCGGTAGTGTATTGACAAAATTCGGCGAGTTAGCTCTAAAGCAATCACAAAAAGAATTGTAAGAACTAATATAGGTAAGCCTCTTTATGCCATGAAGATATGGGACACCACAAAAAAGGCAACTTTAACTGAATTAAGGTACAACATAGGACTGGGCCTAGGTGTTAACACACTCTTGTAGCCTAAATATACTTACTCCCACAATCAATTCAAGAATTTATAATGAAGAATCTGTCTGATGTGCCTACATCAATTGACCATAAGCTTACCGAGCTCTATTAATTTAACCAAATGAATTGCAGATAAATTCACCGGAAACATCGAACAACCTCCATTAACTAGTCTTCATTTATAAAAGTGTAAATAGATATATGGACTCATTTTATATTCAAATTACATTGTAGGGACATGCTGGTTGATACATTATGTATGTACAATGTACATATGTTTCTATGTTATTCATGATCAAACCAATTTCGAACACGTTACATCCTTGTTTTGAACTTAAGTCAATACTTGTGGTCTTCTGAATATACGTTTCCCAGTATCTGGTTGATATTATATGTACATATGTATAGATACACCCAGAATCGATGTAGGTACTTTACTTCTTGTTCTTCTAGTTCATTACATACATAATTTTCGATTGGATTAAATGCTCCGAATATAGAAACCGCATTTTGTGACGAATTGAATTTTGGTGGTAAAAGCTAAATGACTTCCAGAAAATAATTAACCAAACAAATGGGTTTTCTTCCTAAGTGTGCGTTAGCTATATAAACTATGATGGTATTATAATTTTATAATACGAGTAGTTAATTAATTTAATACAAAAATTCAAAAATCGAGAGCGCGCAGTAGATTATTGTTGGTGAAAGGAAACCAACAGATATAATTTTATACGAGTAGTACTGGTGAATATGATAAGGAATGCGTTCGTCTGCCAGTATATTGTCTTTGTGAAAGTGTTACCAAAAAAAAGTACATCGAAATTTCCTTCAACTTTTCCACTTCAAAGTTCAAATGCAGCACACCTTGACGCCCTCGCTTTCCTGATTACAAATTATTGTTTCGATAGACGTCTCTTTGGCCGCAAAACCCAGACAGATTTCGCAGAAAATGAGTGTTTTTATACTTTTGGGAAAAGAAGTTGATTGCAACCGAAAGCCCTCGAATCCGTGAGTACAAATATAAATACGACAGACGTCTGAGTGGCAGAGATGTACAAAAGAAAAAAAAACCACAGTACTTTGATAATGCCACGATTTGTGGACTAGGAGATAACCAAAGCAAAACTGAACTGATACTATTTAATACCAAAACTAAAATACGCCCCTTCTTTCTACTCCGACTCTCACTTTCCTCTAGTGCAAATTATTTAGGTGTTATTCTCGACCCCAAATTAAATTTGAAGTTGAACATTGAAGAAAGTGTCAAGAAGGCCTGCATAGCCTTCTATGCCTGTAGTAAAACCTTTGGTAAAAAGTGGGGGCTTCAGTCGAAGATGATCCTGGTAAACGTACACAGCCGTAGTACCACCGATCCTCACATATGGTTCGATCGTATAATAATGATAATAATTCTAACTATATGTCTGTATGACCCCAGGTCGTATGGTGGCCTGCACCTTATTAATCATATAACATCAATAAACTTAAGAAGGTTCAAAGAACTGCTAGCGTTGGCACGACAGGGGCTATAAGATCCTGCCTATCTGATGCCTAAACCGTTTTTCTGCAGCTTCTACCACTTGATTTAAATATTAAATATCTAGTATCTTGAAGCGCGCTAAGACTTAAAGAATCAAACTTTTGGTTTGCCAAGCCTTATGGTCACAGCAATATTACAGACTTGATTCCAATGGAAATGTTTTCGACTCCCACTGACAACTGCACCCCTACAATGAGTATCAGTAAGGATTTTTTTCCATCCAGGAAGGATTGGAATGATGACATCGTGACGAAATATTTCGACACAACTATCTTTACTGATGACTCAATGGCATTGGTGCAGGAATCTTTTCTGAGTGTCTAAATGTCTGTAGGTCCTTTCGGCTACCTGAATTTGCTAGTGTCTTTCAAGCTGAATTACTAGCAATAAGGGAAGCATGCAAGTTACTAAAAGAAGATCCAAACCAGAACTGTAATCCAGCTATTATGCTGTTAAAGCCCTTAAATCAGCTACATAATACTCTAAATCGGTCCAGCAGATGAGCTTGCGAGTGTGAACACTGACCTCGGTGTCACTCTTATCTGATTCCGGGTCATCACAGTGGCATTAAGGGCAATGACCGGGCTGATGACCTGACTAGGCAAGGAAGGATGAGCCATATTCTCTCAATTTTTCTTACTGAATCAAACCGCAGGTGGAACAGTTTATCAAACTGTATTATATCTAATCTAGGAAGATTTGGCCCACCTATAATAAACCCCGAACAATTGATCTAATACGCAGACCCAGGCAAGACAAAGCCACGGTCGTTGCAACCTGAAGCTTGCTATCTAATAATCACTGAAAGAAAAATTGATAATATTTGTGATCTGAACGAACTTTAAAAGAGCAGCTCAAAATAAAAAAAAAGAAATGTTTCTTGTTTGTACAAGTAGGTGCACACAGGTGAGGGCTCATTTTTGTAATATTTGAATTTCTTTTGCGTCTCCCAAAAATGTTCATAATAATGAACAAAAACCATGCGAAATTTCAACTAATTGCTTCTATTACATAATATTAATCTGTATTGTTTTAAAAACACAAAATAGAAATTAAAACAAAAAAATCCTTCATTTATAACTCTTTTTTTGTTCTGTCTTGTTTGTCAAAAAAAAAAAAAAAAAATACACGACTGGATTGCCCGAACTTGCACTTTTAGCTAAACAATTAGAATGTGAATGGGATATTTATTAAGGTTTGGATATATTGTTAAGAATGTTAGAATGTTAAAAAGGAGTTGTATTAACAATTAGTTACAAGTAGGGCTGGCCACGAGACGAGAAAAGTCTCGGTCTCGGTCGCGCATGACGAGACGAGACAAGACGAGACGAGACGAGACGAGACGAGACGAGACGAGACGAGACGAGACGAGACGAGACGAGACGAGACGAGACGAGACGAGACGAGACGAGACGAGACGAGACGAGACGAGACGAGACGAGACGAGACGAGACGAGACGAGACGAGACGAGACGAGACGAGACGAGACGAGACGAGACGAGACGAAACGAGACGAGACAAGACGAGACGAGACGAGACGACACGACACGAGACGAGACGAGACGAGACGAGACGAGACGAGACGAGACGAGACGAGACGAAACGAGACGAGACGAGACAAGACGAGACGAGACGAGACGAGACGAGACGAGACGAGACGAGACGAGACGAGACGAGACGAGACGAGACGAGACGAGACGAGACGAGACGAGACGAGACGAGACGAGACGAGACGAGACGAGACGAGACGAGACGAGACGAGACGAGACGAGACGAGACGAGACGAGACGAGACGAGACGAGACGAGACGAGACGAGACGAGACGAGACGAGACGAGACGAGACAAGACGAGACGAGACGAGACGACACGAGACGAGACGAGACGAGACGAGACGAGACGAGACGAGACGAGACGAGACGAGACGAGACGAGACGAGACGAGACGAGACGAGACGAGACGAGACGAGACGAGACGAGACGAGACGAGACGAGACGAGACGAGACGAGACGAGACGAGACGAGACGAGACGAGACGAAACGAGACGAGACGAGACAAGACGAGACGAGACGAGACGAGACGAGACGAGACGAGACGAGACGAGACGAGACGAGACGAGACGAGACGAGACGAGACGAGACGAGACGAGACGAGACGAGACGAGACGAGACGAGACGAGACGAGACGAGACGAGACGAGACGAGACGAGACGAGACGAGACGAGACGAGACGAGACGAGACGAGACGAGACGAGACGAGACGAGACGAGACGAGACGAGACGAGACGAGACGAGACGAGACGAGACGAGACGAGACGAGACGAGACGAGACGAGACGAGACGAGACGAGACGAGACGAGACGAGACGAGACGAGACGAGACGAGACGAGACGAGACGAGACGAGACGAGACGAGACGAGACGAGACGAGACGAGACGAGACGAGACGAGACGAGACGAGACGAGACGAGACGAGACGAGACGAGACGAGACGAGACGAGACGAGACGAGACGAGACGAGACGAGACGAGACGAGACGAGACGAGACGAGACGAGACGAGACGAGACGAGACGAGACGAGACGAGACGAGACGAGACGAGACGAGACGAGACGAGACGAGACGAGACGAGACGAGACGAGACGAGACTGTATATTTGGACCGAAATTTACAGAGAGTCTAATAAATGAAAAAATCCAATTTCAGTTAAACATTCATTTTCTTTTGCACATATCGGTCATTAAAAAGAACAAAGTCATAACTCAAAAAACATCAATTTTGACCTAATGATACAGTTCAAACTCATTTTCTATTAACTATTTTTTGGTAAAATTTCGTTTCTATAACTAAAACTGTCACTTTTAAATATTTTTTTGTGGAAATACTGTATTTTTTTCATTTACGCAGGGACCTTTGAAGTGAAAACAGTCCAATAAATATTTTGAGATAAAATTTTAATTTATAGCTCTACCAAGAAAAAAGAAAAAAATATATACAAATGAAGGTCATTATGAAATACAGCCATGCAAACTTTAAATTGTGATTTCTTAAGTTTGCCGTTTTTTGAGTTAAGACGTTGTTCTTTTTAATGAGCGATATTCAAACGATAACCGAAAATATTTCGTTCCAATAATCAACAGTTTGTCCGAAAATCGCATTTTTCGGAGACGAGACTTAATTATACGAGACCGACACGAGACTGAAAATGTTCGATTTTAACGAGACCGAGACGAGACTTACAAAAGTCTCTCAGAGTCTCGCCTCCACCTAAAAACTAAAAAGTTTTTTTCAGGCTTACTGCCTCTTGCGAGGAATTGACAAATCTTCTAAGAGTATCACTTGTCATGAATAAGTGCTTCTCGTCTAGCCGTTCGGATTCGGCATAAAATTGTAGTTCCCTTCCATTCCTGTCTACACGCGCACACAGGAATGGTTGCAAGTTATTAGCCCTGGTTCTTTACGAGCTGTTGCGCCAGCCAATTATTTATTAATTTTTTTTATTAACAATTTTGATATGAAACAAAAATCTACCCTATTAATACCTTGGGTCTCTGAATATCACCTTTCAAAGGAGCTATTTTAAAACAGCTATCAGTTTTTTGTCCCATTTCACTAAGATGATGCTCCATATGTATCTTTATTAAAAAAATGAATTTTTGAAGACGCGGTATAAAGAAGAAAGAAGTCTTATGGTCGGGCTGGAAGTCGTGAAATAATAGCTACAACTTTAGCTAAAATAACTTGATGGAAGAACACTTAAGTTTTTGTTGTTTCCTTCAAATTTCCAGTAATGGATTTGTTTTAATGAATTCTTATTTAAATTCCGTATAAGTCTAGCATCATACAATGTCCTAAGCCTATAGGAAAGTAATGAACAAGGCGGTCAGTTATCATAACTAATTAGGGGATGTTCATTTGTCATGGATATATGTACCTAACTCATACAACTCTTTAACATTGGGACATTTAGAATGTATTAGTGAATAACCAAAAGCATTTTTTTCGGGAGAATTAATTTCAGACTTAAAATATCCGTGTTTCCATTAGACAACATTTTGTTGCGGTAAATTTTACCACAACAAGTTTCATTGGCCTATTCATTATCATTAATTCATTTTAATCACTCCTTTTCCGTTGTGGCTCCAAAATGCTCTTAGAGTTCAGTAGATACCTGGTTTCCATCAACCAGAGACCTGCTCTTAAAGTATTTTGGAAAAGCAACCCAAGCAGGTTGACACAAATCAAAGTGGAAAATGTGTGACGGGCGGCCCACAAAAGAATAAATTATCACCTGGTTGACAGATGGTCGACACAAACATAATTCAACGTGACAGACAGGTGTCTACGTCCTAATCCAAAAGTTGCACGGGCGACACTTGGTCCCCGATGGCAGATGTGACTCGGTATGAGAATGGCTAAATGCCCAACGTAAATATTTTACTAAATTATTAATTGTATAAGATGGAATGTTAACGCTCGTCCCTTATCCCTTAATCTGCGCAAAAGTCCAACGATATAGAGTAAATCGCGAAGTAGGGAATTACTGCCAATTTCTTCTCTCCGACATTTTGAATATTTAAGTTAACTTCCCATCAATTTTCTCAACAGTAATTTTACTTTTATTCGAGGGGAAAAATGTATACGGTCTTGAACTTGAGTTTCTTTTTGTAGATTTCCAAAACTTTCTTTTAAAAATTGAGGGGGTGTGAATAGGGTGGCTGAATGCATCCATTGAATTCCCGCCCACTGGAAGTCATACCAGAGGACGGCGAATTCAGTGGCGATGACAATGCAGGAAGCTGGGTGTAAAGTGCGAGTAGGATAGGCGGTGGGGTCTGAACTGCGTTCGCTCACTCCCGCAAATATGCGGGTGTAGCTGAATGATGACGCGACCGAAACCCACGCTTTCTGATTGGCCGAAAGCACTTGGGCATTGGAAAAAGGAAGCGGTCGTCCAGGCAAGGTCAAAGCCTGGGAGGGCACTTCTTACCCGTACATAGTATGAACCTGAGGTTCTGGTTTTTGGACGAGAAAGAAATTTTTGGAAAGAATCAGAAAAGAAATTTAAGAGTAATTTTTTTAGGATTTTTGTCGAGAGTTTTCACTACCAAAAAGGGTCGTGTAAATTGTTGAAAAGTGTGAGAAAATTGTCGGAGAAAGCTTGGGAGAAAGCAGGACAGAAATAGGAGGAAAATTGTCCTCAGCTAGGAAGGAGAAATCGGCAGGATTTAAAAGCTAAGTATTTTTTTTATTGGTGTCTAATATTAGAATTTTGCGTTTTAATCTAAAAGTTATTGTGTTGAAAATTTGCTTAATCGTTTGGCTTTTGCTTCCGTTAATACTTCCGAAAAAGTCGAACTCGCGACCCGTTAAAAACAGTTTGGTTCTTTCGGGACAAAAGTATTAACAATCCATCTTCCTTTGTTCAATTCTTTTGTTCAAACATTTTCTAAAAGATCTTGGGTTTTACTCCTACACGAAAGGTTTCCCAAGCAATACTTAAAGTAATTAAAATTCTTCTTGTGAGACTTCAAATTCTTCTTTTAATTTAAAATTCATCATTGTTGTTTTCCGCTCCAAAAGGTTTGTGATTTCCTTTCTTTAGAAAAAAAAATCGCTGGCGCCCATTTTATCTCAGGTACACCCTGTAAACATTCTTATAATTTCAGTTTGATTCAATTTTTAATTAATTTCATTAATCGCAAGTCGATTAATAAAATCCCACACGTCGCTGAACCCACCCCATCGCTGAGTTACCATGGTGGCAGCACCTTTTGTGCTACCCGTTGTGGAATTACTCTAAACGCGCCCATCATCCATTTGACAGTCAGTTGTCACTTTACTTTAATTTTACTTTCGTCGCGACGCACGCCGCCGGTTATAGTGCAAAAATTGTGATTAATTCGTTTATGATTATTTCTGTGGATTCGGTAAATCTAATAGTGTAAAACTCATCCTAAAATCGCGTTAAATAATTTCACAACAATTTCTTAACTTTCATTAAGTAAATCTTGAACATGCATTGGACTCAAAACGAAGATCATAAATTCCTTTTTCGTTATACTCAAAGCATATTTGTCCGCTTCTTATACCACAAATAAATCGGGTAAATAAAAATTGTTATTCCGTTGTATCAATAAATGAAATTGGAAACAATGCCAATTTTGTATGAATACGACCTTCGACTCTATAGAAGTATAAATAAGGTTAAATTGTATTTATTGATTCTGAAATCACATTTCCATAAGATATTCAAGCATCACAGTCCAATCCAAGAGAGTGTGGGAATTTGGTATATTTAAGTATTCTATATGAATAAATAAGTACGCCGACAAGGATTTACTGTTAGTTGTTGATGGCTATTGGACAGATATACTCCTCGTACACATATTGAAAATAAAAATAGATAATACACTGCATGCCGGTCCTGATGTCATAAGGTTAGAGGCAGCAATAAGGTTAGAGGCTGAGGCGGTAATTTTTGAGAATTGAATTTGAAATGTCTCGTGTAATACGCCAAAGAGATACAAATTTGACCCAGTGTAATTGTGGCAGACGATGAAGTTTAACCACAAACCCAAATTTAAAAACATAAATAATTTGTAAAAAGATTATGGCAAAATTAAAAACATCTACTTTTCGTAGGTTAGAAATACCTTCTTTAATAAAAACCGTTTATAATATTCTCCTGCGAGTGCGGGAATTAAAAAATCACACCCAAATAGCACAAATAAGGAAAAAAACAGAAACAGAAGTTCTCTATCAATCAATTAATAATTGATTATTTCTTATCACACTTCACATTCAGACCCATAGGCTGTGATGATGCTGGCTGAAACGTGCTGATTGAAAATAATTATTATTTTTTGTGAGTCCTCCATAGCAATAGCGTTAACAATAAAAGCTAGGGTAGGGATACTTTTATAAGCAATCAGACTTTGAATTGCATAACTGATGCCTTTTAATTAGTAATTTTTTTGATTGGTCGCGAAAGAAGGAAATAACAGTGATTCTACCGCAACATAATTTAACTGATTTGAAGCCACAAAGTCCCAACGAGGGTGTTGGGCTGTTTGATTTTAATTATAAAACAAAACTTCTAAAGAAATTTGATGTTTTTTGTTGTTGTCTATGATTGCAAAAGCAATGAGCAATTTTTGTTTCGAATATTTAATTGCAAATTTAAAATAACCATCAATTAAAGTTACTTTAATTTTATTTAAGGAATAATTTAACAAGATTATATCGCTAATCACTTCAGGGATTAAATTATAATCAATTTTGAATAAAATCTTTTGTGCTTGTTAAAATTGTTTGCGATTAACTTAAAGACCAGAATTTAAATGATAATTAAATGCATGCATAAAACAAGAACTGATCTGAATCGCTATAATTTCCCGTTAAGGTGTGATTTGTAATCCTTTTTCAATTAATTAAATTTCCATCAGATTATTTAATTGAAAAACATGTAGCAAGTAAATTAATTATTCTTTTAATTGCTTATTCAGCATTAATCCTCGTTATAATATCTATACGTGCTCGCAATGTGAACAACCCATTTATATAAATACATACAATTATGTGAACGATATGTGAACGTTCAATAATCACATTTTCAGTTATAATCAAGATAAAATTTAATAAAAGGTATCTCTACTTATCCTGGCTTGAAGCCTTTTTGCGTTTAATAAAATAACAATGCAAAAGCTTATAAAAAGACAGCCGCTATTCATAAAGAGTCTTCCAATAAGAACGGATGGGTTGATGTTGAAATGGGATTTAAAGTATGTGTGAAGTATTAATGATATTCTCATGTATGCCATTATGTGTTGAATACTTGATATCAAATTAACGAAGAACACTCTCAAAAAGTCTTAAAAACTATTTATATTTAATGGTTTATACAATATTAATGGTTTATACATTGTACCTTAACAGTTAGTAGTTAAATACTTAGTCGTTGAATAGTTGCGATAATTTAATTTTTGTCGTGCAGTGTTTCCTATCCTTTCTTTCTCTAAATGCAGGGCAAATTTCACCTAGAGTAACGGGACCAAAGCAGTAGTTTGCATTTTTTGTTTGCATTTATTTTGCATTTCTATTCCCGATTTTGCAGTTCAACAAATAGTGGGTGTAATCGAGTGACCTGCTAACTTCACAGTGAAGTTAGCAGGTCAGAGTGTATCTCGAGAACCAAGCAATCTTGAGACCTGAAGTAAGGCTCCATATTTGTAGTTTATTTTGCATTTCAAGAAATTCTAGTTAAAAATTTTGAAGTCCTCAATTTAAAAACGCAGCCAATTCCTAAGATAATTTGAGATATAGAAAGCAATACATTACAAAGTGTAGAGTTTTATATTCGGCTAAAATATTGTTTAGATGTGAAATTTGTTGGACAAAAAACGTGGTTAGGGCTGAAGAACTAAGGTTGGAACTAAAGCATGTAACGAGTTGGACAAAAAACCGAGTGGGGGCTATGAATAATGGACATGTTTCATGCAACGAAAATTTTCCGTAAACACAATCCAGAAAATTGGAAAAAAAACAGCTTGGGACGAATAAGGTCTGACAAAAATTTGACAAAAAGTAATCAGGGTTAAACAACTAACTCCTTAAAAACTAACCTTATTCCAAAGAGCTTTTGGACCTAAAGCCTAAGGACGTCAAAGTCCAAAGTTGGGGCTAAGGCTTGAAGGTATAATTAATCGGGGCTTAACATTAACATGTCAAAAGCAACAACTGATTAGACTAAAAGATTAGCTAATTTAAGGAAATAATTGCAATTGAGGCTAAAACAATTTGAAAACAACGGGGTGTTAAGCTTAGTGTAAATGTTTAATACAACAGGAATTGTTTCTTACGGCCTTGTTAGAGAATTTTGGGACTTAGTTTTCAAACTATCAAATGTCAAATGCAATTGTACATACAAAACATTTTTGGGCTAAGCAATTAAATACAAATTCTCTAGTCAAGGAGCCAAATTCCAAAAGCGTGAAAAACTCTGTAAACTCAGAAAAATACTGCAGGTATGAATATTTACAATCCCTATTAGACATTTTTTGAACAGGAATGCAAAGTGAAATTCATTCACACTTACAGAAATGGGCCGTCCAGGTTATTTTTTAGAGCAGATGTTTCTTTCTAATTCAAGAAAATGTAATCTCAGAGGACTGATACAGTCAAAGCAAAAATGAGCTTTTGCCAGCAGGACCACTTAAATATCATTTTTCTGAATTAGGCAACTACAAACAGTTTCTATTTTTTTTTTTTTTAAGGCGAAGTTAAAAGCATACCTTCATCTAATTTAAACAAATAGTTATGTACATAATGTAGGTACCTGGTACCTAATCAATTAGTAAGCAATATAAATAAACTAATTTGTTCGTGTGATTTGAGGCTGTAACGTGGCTGGAAATTAAAGTTATAAAATTAGTTATACTACCATATTTTGCTGAGCCTTTATATTGGCTTCTAGGTCCGCTTAAAAATAATTCCCATGTTTAACACAATATCAATTCCAAATTCTTGTTATTGAACTTTATTAAAAACATTTTTAAGCGCAATAAGAGCAGATATAAGGCACAAAAAACACGGCTATTATTAAAGGAAAAGTAATAATGTCAAAATTTGTTTTCTGTTTCATATGTTTTCATATGAAGAAACTGGATCTCCAAACTCCAAGTCCCCCCCCCCCAGCTAAATGCTAGATCCGCTACTGACCCACAGTACACATATCTAAGCTATTATCAGGCGCAGCTTGTCAGATTTCAAGATGGCTGCTCTCTAAGTACACAGTAAACAAAAACAAATGTTTGGTGATTGTTTGAAATTCAGTTTTTTTTTATTATTGATTTTGACAACATGCGCAGTACTGAACAAAAATGAACACGCTAGTGATATTACCTATAATATGTGTATATTGATGTTAACCGACTTCTTTTTTTTTACTGAAATTGATAACATGGATTTGGACGACCTCTGGTTCATGCGCCTTATGCCACAATCGATCTTTTACGCACCAAGTTCCCAAATCGTGTTAGAAGTGGTCTTGGTGATGTCAATTGGCCACCTCGGAGCTGCAAATTGACCTCTTTGGACGTTTTTGTGGGATACCGTGAAGGACCGATGTTATGCCAACAAACCGGAAATGATTCAAGCACTTAAGGCCAATATCATCCAAGCAATCCGTGAGCTACAGCCCGAAACCACAAACGACGCCTTGGAAAATTGGAGTGACAGAATGCGCCACTGCGAAGCCTGCCTTGGCAGCCACTTGATTAATAAGGCCCATGATACATGGACAAAATATAACTTTGTTCATTTTATTGCATTTTTGAAAAGAAACTTGTACCTATTTGGTTCATCCCAGAATTGTTGGTTTGAATTTTTTTATATTTTGCGTGTACTTAAGGTTTATAATGTTTACATTGCACGAGGGTTCAAAAAAGATTGAGAGAATTTAAAAGAGAAAATAAAAGATACCGTACCGATGCACATTGTTTTTAAATGTTTGAATATCACAATATGGGGGGGGGGGGCAAACACGGAGCTGGGTACAGCATTCCACATTCGTGTAATGCGACTGAAGAACGAATCTCTATAGTCCAAAGTTGGGCTCAAGGATCTTTGCAGTCCCTCGTGGCGGATTTTAGGTGGGAGGGAAAAAAAAAGGTAATACTTACAACGCCCTGTTATACTTTTTTGTAAGGCCAGAAATCCCTTCTACCCTTTAAAATAAAGTTCTTTCAATGAATAATTTCTGAAATATTAATGTTTAAACTGAAAATTTAGAAAAATAAAAAATTAGTAGTAGTAATTGACTTTTCCGTTTCACTCAACAAAATACCCTTTTATTTTTTTTTGGTAAATTTCACGTTATTAACAGAGCGTTAAGGCCATATTTTAGGTCAAACATTGCACTGCATTCTGACGGGATGAGCTTTGGTACACTTAAAATTGTCCACATCCTAAATTTACTTTTAAGAAATATTGCCACGGTGGCAACACAGGCCGACCGGAGCTATCAGGGTTGCCTCCTTACCAGGTTATAGCAACCAAATTTCACATAACGATGACGTGGAAAGTCTCATTAGATTCAGGGGGTGCCAAATACCCTCGGCGGATAAGGGTTTTTGTTTTTCTCAGAAAATAATGGCAATTATGAACACCTTTATAAAATCATAAGATTGATATCGACGCAAAATTTCACACTCTACAGAATAGCCGAAGCCTACCTAAGTTCATGAATTTGTTTTTTGCATAATCGCTTTCAAGTGGTGAATATCAAACCGATTTATATTTGTCTTGTTATAATCTACACATATGATACATGAATTTAGGGTAGTTTTTAGTGGAAAAAGTAATTTAACTATTAAAAACTGAAGTTTTAGTGCAACTAGCATAACATAACCGAGTTCCAACGGTATAGTGTATAATTTGGTACACATGGTTCATTTGTCATAAGAAATAAAAATCAAAAGAGAAGGTACATCAAAATATCTGAGGTAAAAGGGTATTTTGTTGAGTGAAACGGAAAAGTCAATAACTACTACCAGTAAACCCCTCTCAACAGTGGTATGTTGATGAAAGTTGGTAGAAATGTTTTACTTTTTTGTTACAACCATCAAGACTCCAAAGGATCCATGGAAATGTATTGGTTCCAGGGGTGTTTTTTTGAGGCGAATGGAAAACATGGTGCCAGCATTTTATTTGTATGTCATCGATATACAAATATATGGTACATTATTTTACCTTTAACCTTTCACTGAAAAGTGAGTCATCATTTTATAAAAGGAATATAACTTTTTTTAGGCAATCTGTACTGTATTTATTTTGATTGCATAAGATTGGGAATTAAAAACTACCCTAAAGTCATGTGCCATATGCTTAGATTATACCAAGACAAATATATAGTGGTTTGATATACTTCCACCTCACCCTCCCCCATTTTGAAATCAATGATACAAAAAACAAACACATGGGTTAAATGGGCTTTGGATATGCTGTAGACTATGAATTTCTGCTGATCTTAAATTTTATGAATTTTTATATAATTACCATTATTTTCTGACAAATAAAAACCCTTATCCACCGAGGGTATTTTGCGTCCCCAGCAGGCAAGGGTCGTAGTGATCAAAAAAGCTAATGTATTTCTATGGATCCAAGTATTCTGAATCCATAAGATATTGCACGTCAACGTCCGATGTCTGGTTCTCGATTTATAGGAATTTATGTGGAATTTCGTTGTTATAACCTGGTAAGGAGGCAACCCTTAAATATCCAGTCTGCCAGTGCTGCCACAGTGGCAACACTTCTTAAAAGTAAATTTAGGATGTTGACTTTTAGTGTACTAAATCTCATCCCGTCAAGATGAAGTGCAATGTTGATACCCTCGATACCCTCACTATAACATTTAACTCATGTTTTATCGGAAATTGTTAAAACATACATACAAACCAGAATTTTTCAAAAATCTGAGCAGATGGCGAAAAACGGATGGAAATTTTACTTCTTTGGTTTTAAGGTCCTAAATCAATAGAAAATTTAAACTTATCGTATTTTTGGATACAATATTAAAAATTAAAGAGTGAAACTCTTGGAAAGTATAGAACAGTTTCAAGTTTGAAAAACGTGGATGTTTCAATAGTGTACCAACCCAAAACATTAAAAATGCTTCTGCTCCAGGCGAAAAAAAAACCCACCCTACGCCACTGGGTAAATTGATGGGTATTCCTAGAATTACAATATGGTCTTGTGTTTAAAAGTTGGTCTCGAAATTCTGTCTGTCTGTCGGTCTGTCTGTCTGTACCTCGACCTGCAGCCTAAACAGCTCAAGCGATTTTCTTCAAACTTTGGACTTAAGGTTCTTATGGGATTCCGTAGAGGGGAAATTGATTTTTTTTTTTGGCTCAAAAAATAACAGTACCTGCCATACAACCAATATACAAAAATTGATTTATTTCAAAAAAGACTCTAACGATTTTGAAAAAAAAAATACGAGTTACTTGCTACTATAATTACTACAGTTCATATTTTGGTAGAAAAAAAAATTTATAACGGTTATGAACGGTTCCTGCCATAGAATAAATTTTTTAGTTAACAAATTTCTCGAATGGCTACACCGATTTCAACCAATTTTTTTATATAAGAGGTCCTTTAAAATTTTAACAATTTTGCATATAAATAAAAAAAAAAATAATTTTTGGAGTTAAAAAAATAATATTGAATTTTTTTTTTTTTGAATATTCAAAATCTTCAAAACGGGTGAATGTTTTTTTTTTTAATTTTGTGAGTAATTGTAATTTATAAAATACTAAAAGTTGGCAATAGCCCGTAGCGGGGTTAGTGCGATGGACTACTGTCACGCTGGAGGTCTGGGCTCACTTCCCAGCCTCGTCCACCAAAAAACTAAAAGTTTTTTTTCAGGGCTACTGCCTCTTGCGAGGAATTGACAAATCCTCCAAGAGTATCACTTGTCATAGTTCAGTGCTTCTCGTCAGCTGTTCGGATTCGGCATAAGATTGTAGGTCCCTTCCATTCCTGTCGACACGCGCACCAGAGAAATGGTTGCGAGTTGTTAGTCACTAGACCCTGGTTCTTCATGAGCTGTTGCGCCACCCAATTTAAAATTTTAAAATTTGGCATACCAAATTTAATTTTTTTAAATTTTCAAGAATTTTTATATATATAAAAATTATTTAAAAAAAAACCGCTCGAACGATTTTTGAAATTTTTTTTTTCATAAATTCATATTTATCAAACAAATCAGATAGCATACTTTTTGTTGAGCTCTATCTGTTTTAGCTATTAAAAAAAATTATATTAATTATAGTAATAATTTATATTTTAAATTAAATTTGAAACTTTTTTTAATGATATGATCCAGTCGTGCACATTTTTTTCTTGTTTTTATCATGAACATAAAAGAATTTGCAAAAATATATGCGAACTGTCAATATTGTTGCTTTTTTTCTTATCATTCCTATCAACTCAACAATCGCGAAAAGAATACTCACTATTGGCTTCGAGTTTTATGGATTCTGTAATCGATGTGACTAACACTTATTACCCCTGAATGTACCGTTATATCAGTCAACTTCCCTGGGTGCTGATAATTCCATACTCTTTTCTCGATGACACATCATACATATTTCGGCATTTTCAGAAGTGTGTATCCTAGCCTTTAACCAAACGAATACCCATCTTAAAACCTATTAATCAACTACCAGTGTTGAGTGGAAAATATATTTCCGTCAGACGTTTTGGTCACAAAAATATAATGAAACAAGATTTGAAACATTACATTTCCCGAACAGTTCTATAGGGATTGCTCTGTCTTCTTCGAGGGAAACTTAAACCACTATTGTCAGAAAATCTAAATCAGTACTTTTTGTGTGTTTGAAACAAAAATTATCTCATCATGGCCCAAAGGGCATGAACATTTTGTTGAATAATTTGGTGGTAAAATTTGCGCAAATTACTTCGTAAGGGAATTACAAATTTAAATGCTTTTTTGTCCACCGCAGACCATACAGAAATCTAAATACACATTCTCTCAAAATATATAAACGAGCAGATACAACAGCTTTATTATTTCCGAAGGCGCTGTGACAAATTGTGCATAATAAAGCATACCTAAGCACTTTATGCTGATGGTCATGAAAATTGTGCATGTTCAGCATGAACGCATCCCTAAGCTATACTATTATATCTACTAATACTACTCTATTTTTTCTTTCCCTCATACAAAATTAATATTCCGACCATGGTGAATTACATCTAATGTTTGTTTTGCGGATGAGGATGCTTTCGTAGTGGGTTTAGTATGGTTCCTGGTTCCATTCCTCAACTTGAAAGAGTAAAACAATTAAATTGGGTGATGATAGAAGATTGGTTGAGGGAGTTTTGGTTGGTTTTGTGAAAGCCATAAAACGTTTTATTAAATGGCAGATATTATCATAAGCTGTGGGGAAATTTCAAATTAAAATTGAGAATAACTATGATAACATTTGCAAACAGAGAACGGATGGGTACCAATATACCTACCTATATAGGTTATTCAATCTTTGTATCCAGGTTTGTACGTAGTTACATAATATTTCGTCGTTATTTAATATTTCGTTTTACTTTGGCAAAAACACAAGAGGGAATGTTCATATGTATTTATTAGAAGTGAACACTCTTGAACTCATAAATAGAAAATTGAAGACCTTTAACTTTTTATGTAGCATGAGACTTTAGTTTTTAATGTTTTAATGCTCTTAACAAGTTTTTTTTTATACACCAAGAACTGAATACTTTGAGGCCTTCTTAGTTTTGAGAAAATCAAAAATAACAAAAATTTCTTACATGATTCGACTTTTAGGTAAAAAATTATGAATGAAAGGATGTCTTATTAACGTACAGTACAGTGGCAAGGTACTCCTTCAACCATATTTCACCCTGTTTTGTTTGGCGATTATAATTTAAGTCTAAGAAGATAATTACATATTTGGTATAAACTTGTTGGAAAATTGTGCATTTTCGTAAAAACAAAAACATTATGCTAGGTTTCCACTTGTCATTGAAAAGACGCAAATTGACAAATTTTCCAAGACAGGGTGAGTTATAGTTGCTCGCTACTACTACTTTCTCTGCTTTTTGTGTTGGTAAAAGCATCCTGTCCTGAAAAGTTTGCCAATTTGCGTCTTTTCAATGACAAGTGGAAACCTAGCATTAAAGACCAATTTTTCAAAAGACAGTTAAACCTCAGATAGTACTTATTCTTCGAATAAAACAAACATTTGTTCCGGTTGCTATAATATTTATTCCTCTGATAGTTTAAGCTTTCAATTATTGATACCCCATTTATAAAAATCCATCATGGTTAAGGTATCCTGAGCCAAAAAAATTTACCGAAAAAGTGCGTTTTCTGCCCATTGCCACCTGAAATACCTTGTTCGACCAGCGGTTTTGTTAATGTTAAGACTAAAGCTATTAGTTGACATCAGTTTTGTCCACAGCTGTGATGAGATAAGTAAATCTGTGATATCACCTTCTGTACTACTAATGTTCTTAGGTCTTCTTTCCGCACGTTTTCTTTATTCAAAACTACGGTAATATTTCGAGAAGGACTTCGTAATTTGTTTTGAAACTTGGTATAAACGATTTATTAACTACTCTATTATACTCTTGGCACTCACATCTCAGGATGGACAACAAACTCAAGAAACAAGCCCTTCCAGCCAGCTCGGTCCCTAGCTAGCCGCTTCCAGTTGTGCACACCAAGTTGGTTGTGGTCGTTCTCCACTTATTTACGCCACCTATTATGGATTCTTGCTTTGCTGCGACACCATCGGGTTTGGATTCCACGTGTCCCAGTCAGCTCAGCCGCTGTATTTTCAGCTTTTTGACCAGGTCACTGCATAGCCCGTACCGCTCGTCGTTGAATCTTATCCTCCACACTCCTTCGATACACACCAGATCGAAAATCACACGAACAATCTTCCTCTCAAAGCACCCTAGCAAACCTTCATCTGATTTTTTCAATGTCCATGCGTCCGCCTGCCCCAGAGAGCAGGACCGGGTTGATTAGGGTGGGTGTCTTGTATATAGTCTCTTTGGTTCCCTGAGAGGGCCTTACTACTTAAATACCTTCTTGGACCGATAAAACAGCGGTTTGCAAGAGTAATTCTTCGTTTGATCTCTGCACTGATGTCATTTTGCAAGGTAATATTGGAGCCAGGTAGACAAAGTCCTTGACAACTTCGAAGTAACATCTGAGATTGAGATTCCTCTCTCGATGCCAGCATAGATATACTTCCTATCTTGCCCTTATTAACCACCAATCCTATTTTAGCCACCTCTGATTTAGTGCTCGCAAATGCCCTAGTCAGAGCTCGCTTCGTTCTGCCGACAATGTCTATGTTAACTGTTGTAATTTTAATATAATGGCTGGTAGGCAATCCCACCAGCAGCCTTATGTACGACTAAAGTTAAGATATGATCACCCGCACTTCGGTTATGCAGGGTGTACGGAATTGTTGGCCATCATCGTCCAAGTTGAATGGACTGTTCTGTCTAATAGCGGTATCTTTGCTGCCTTCGCCGTTAAGCAGTCTAGAGAAGTCATCTTTCCAGATCCTCAGCTACTACTCCGTTCTGCATTTCTTGGGTGGTTGGATTCACACTATGATACAATTTTTAAACATCACACCTGCCGCTACAACCATCAATAAATTCAACAACCCGCCGCGTGCCTGCTTCTCGCGGTCTCTTTTTTCCCTCCTGAAAAGTCAGTGTCCATTTTTTTTACAGCCCGTAGAGCTCCCGGGTGCTCTCTCAGTTCGTGTCTGCATTGCCTGATAGTCCTCGGCACTCCTAACCGAACATGGGGGGGGGGCTGAACATCAGCACATTGTCTTGTTGACAATCTTTGCACTGGTCCCTCTGCACTTGGTGGCGGAGTTGTTGAGATATTGAGAGTTACGTGGTCAGTTTTTGGCGGGATCTTTCGATTTAAGCTTCTTGAAATCGAACCTTTTCACAAAATCTGCACTGCGTTGTGGCGTCATGGATATCCGCATACGTAGCCTTGCTACCACCAAGTAGTTTTCCAGGTCTTTCTTATCCCCTCGCCACATTCGGACATTCAAGATACTGGAAGCATATCTCCATTTGGTTAACAGTTCGTTGATCATGGGACCGCCAAGTCCCCTTTCGTATATATTGAGGTGCGGGAAACAGATGCTTGATTTGATGACATTTAACCCCGCCCGCCGCAAAGTCTACCAGCCTGTATTCGTTGCCGGAAGTTTTGTCGAAGCACCTGCCGTAGTAGATGAACACGATTTCAGTATCCGTATGCCCTGTTCATCCCTTCGCACTTCCTGGGTGGCTGTTACGTCAGCCTTTAGCCTGCTCAGGTTCTCCAGTGTTCACCAAGTAATTCGCCCTTACTGGAACATGCAGATGCCACCGTTGATTCCATCTATGAATTCTTCTGCTGCCGTCTCATCGCTGGAGTTCCTTGGTGCAAACACTCGGTCTCTGTCATCCATACTGTTGGTGACACCGTTGTTTCACTGTATTGAATTCCTCCACCACTGTACGCCATGCTTTTGATTGACTCATCATGGCTTCTGACGACTTGCATTCAGCCAGCTATTTCAGACAGAGCTTTATATAGTGTTGCTATTTTCTTCTGATCAATACACGCGCTTATCAGTTTAGCAAGCTAAGTCCGGATGAACGAGATCAGTACCCTGTGGCTACCACTTGGAGGTCAAATAAGAACAATTAGTGTGCAGTTACGCGTTGCGGCACTGGGCAACGCAAAATTGATAGCACTCAACGCTTTATAAATAAATAATTAAATTGGATGGTGCAACAGCTCGTGAAGAACCAGAGGGCCTAGTGACTAACAACTCGCAACCATTTCTGTGTGAACGTGTTGACAGGAATGGAAGGGACCTACAATTTTATGCCGAATACGAACGGCTAGACGAGATGCACTTATTCATGGCAATTGATAATCTTGGAGGTTTTGTTAATTCCCCGCAAGAGGCAGTAGCCCTGGAAAAACTTTCCAGTTTTCAGGTGGAAGAGGCTGAGAAGTGAACCAAGACCTCCAATGTGACAGTCCAACGCACTAACCATTTCGCTAAGGGCACTCAACGCTTTCCCGGATCGTATTTAAAGAAAGCTTAATTAGAAATGCAAAGCTTCTTCTTAAGCTATTGTGATGGTAAGTTATATCCGAGAAGTTGTAAATAACATATTACATACATATCTATCTACCTATGACGAAGTTTTCAAAGCTTCAAGAGGGTGGAGTCAACAATAAGGTGAATCAATAAATGATTTTATTATCATGCATCAAAAAGAGTTTTGTCGAATTTATGTACATATGAAAACAAAATGAAATAAAAAGGTTAAATATTAGTTTCTGTTAACATGTGTATTTTCGAGATATTATCTTCCGCCACGGTACAACATGGAATAATATTACGTACCTGCCCTTATCCTATACTACTTACGAATATTTGAGACCAACCCCAACAAGCAACAACATAAACTGGTTTAACCATCTTCCTAGAGGATATTTTGTTTGTCCAATAAACCACCATAAATGTGATGCTACCATCAAAGTTTCAAAATGGTACTTACGTAAGTAAAGGTTTTCTCTAGCTAAAAGTTGAACGTGGGTGAACTTATACAACACCAGGTGTATAGTTATGCAAGTATGTCTGGGATCTAATTTAACACAATTAATTTCCAAGACAACCTTAGGAAAGTTATACTGCTCTAACTCTACAAAATTTATAGCACAATGTAAAGAAGACTGTTGGCTTGGCACGTTTCGTGGACGTGAAGTGTCTTTGAATTTCTGCGAAACAAAAAAAATTCAAGGTGAGCCATTTAAAATTAAATTGCATTTATTGAGTATTCTTACACAACACTTTGTGTTGGGTAAGTTGAAGAAGGAGATGTTTAGAAACGCATTCAGGTTTTTTTTTTTTTTTTTTTTTTTAAATATACATATACATAACGATGAGGCTTTAACTTTAACTTAAATTCAAAATTGAAGGAAGAAATTTAAGATTTAATAAACGTGATTGCCAAGCTTAAATTGTACAACGCTACTGGTGCGGATGGCCTGCCAGAGCCAGCCGAGCTTTTCTAAGCAGGGCGAGAGGACTTGCTAGCGAATGTATACACCAATTTATCTCTAAAATTTTGTCGGATGAAAGTATACCCCATGAATGGAACCTTGGTATAGTGTGCCCCATCCACAAGAAAGGAGCTGTCCTGGAGTCTGGACCAACTGCGAAAACTACAGAGGTAAAGTTTTTCAACAGGGTCGCCACAAAAGTAGAGCAACAGGGACAGCAAACGACGCCATATTTCTTGTCGCTCTTTTAACATTTCTCTTCAGTAAGGTTTGCCATTTCATGATGGGAAGATATACGAGCCAACAACGAGTCGAAATTATTAAAATTTACTACCGAAATTCGAAGTCAGTTGCCTCAACGTTAGAGCGCTACGTCCAAATTATGGTCGTCATAATCGTCCTAGCAGATCAACAATTGAGCGTCTAGTGAAAAAATTTGAATCCACAGGCACAGTACAAAATGTGCCCGTGCCAGTGAGACAAAAAAGTACCCGTAGTGTCGAGAATATTGCTGCCGCTGAGGCTTCAGTTGCAGAAAGCCCAAATGTGTCTCTCACACGTCGTTCCCAAGCGTTGGGCATCTCTGTGACGTTGTTGTGGCGAATTTTGCGAAAAGATCTTGGCCTACATCCTTACAAGAGTAAATTGACGCAAGAACTGAAGCCGCTTGACCACCAGAAGCGTCGTATGTTCGTGAATTGGGCGGAGCAACAACTTGAAAATGATTCGGATTTTCACCGAAAAATCATCTTCAGCGATGAGGCTCATTTCTGGCTGAATGGCTTCGTCAATAAACAAAATATGCGGTATTGGTCAGGCAGCAATCCACGACGTACTCCATGATTCATCATTGCATCCCGAAAAAAAGTTACGGTTTGGTGTGGTTTATGGGCCGGCGGCGTCATTGGGCCGTACTTCTTCCATGATGATCAAGACCGGCACGTTACTGTGAATGGGGATCGCTACCGTTCAATGATAACCGAATATTTTTGACCCCAATTGGATGATATGGACTTGGAGGACACGTGGTTCCAACAGGACGGCGCCACAAGCCACACAGCGAATGTCACAATCGATTTATTGGAAAACAAGTTTGGAGAACGTGTTATCTCACGAAATGGTCCAGTCGCTTGGCCGCCTCGGTCGTGCGATTTGACGCCGTTAGACTATTTTCTGTGGGGCTACGTCAAGACTATGGTCTATGCCAACAAGCCAGCGACGACTGACGAACTTCGTACAAATATCGAACGTGAAATTGCAGCAGTATCGGCCGATTTATGTTTGAAAACCATCGAAAATTGGGTTCAGCGTCTAGACTTCTGCAAGCGTGCCCGTGGTGGCCATGCAAAAGAAATCGAGTTCCAAACATAATGGCATCGAACGTACTTTTACAGGAATTTCATTGATATCCAAAACCGTTTTTGTTTTATTTAAAAAAACTTTTGTAGCGCTCTTATTGAAAAACCCGATACAAGTCTCCTCAATGTCGCATATACAAAATCTTGTCATCTGTACTGTGATCGCTAAAAACCGTTTGTCAACGATCTGATCGGCCCCTATTAGTGTGGTTTTAGACCCGGCATTTCAACCGTGCGTGCGTCGGTCGTCGGTCGATCAAATGTTCACACTCGGACAGATTTTGGAAAAAAACCAGAAGTTTCAAATCGATACATACCACCTCTTTATCGATTTTAAAGTCGCATATGATGATAGCGTAGATAGAGAAGAAATAGTATACAGAGGCATGTCGCATCTCTGCATTCCTGCCAAACTTGTCCGCCTGTGCAGGATGACAATGGAGAAATTTCGCTGCTCTGTCAAAGTTGGTAAGAACACCACCCAACCCTTTGATGTCGAGAAAGGTTTGAGGCGAGGAGAACGAAGCGAGCTGTTCCGGCGCGTTTGCAAATATTGAATCGGAAGCGGCGAAAATGGGTTTAGCTGGTAATGAGGACAAGACGAAGTATATGCTATCATCAAGAAAGGAATCTCAACATCGGCATCGTCGACTCGAGCAAAATGTCACGATGGTTAGGTACAACTTCGAAGTCCTCAATGCCATTGTCTACCCTGGACTATGAGTCCCATCTCAAGTTAAGTAATAAAAGTAAGTAAACGTCTAGTTAAAAACTCTCTCTTCTGTTAGGATCCACTTTCTAAACGAGCTTCAGTCAAAAGATTAGGGTCATGTTTTGAATGCTTTGCAGAAAGTATGAGAAATTGAATCACTTATGTACGATATTAATGCAAAAACTAGGCATAATAAACAACAAAAACACAAAATTCTCTGAGTTCGGTCATAACATAACAACTGTTTAGGCATGTTTTTGGTATTATAGTCATTTTGACTGCCAATTATTTCAAATTATTCAGTCTATCACAAAAAAAAAAAAAAACAGAACAGAACTCTGTCATTTCGAAATGTATATGGCACTTTAGAATACAATAGGCACTGAAAATAATTTCAAAGGAATTCAAGGAAATTTACAAATAAATCGATGACGATGACGACGACGACGCACGGTATGTTTGATCCGGCATTCCTTAACCAGAAGTTGAAATATTTTATTCAAGGAGATGGTTTGGAGCTTATTGTATACAAAATACAACCACAAGGTCGTAAAATGTTAACTAAAGCACCACCAACAACAGGATAGATTTATATGGAAATTGAAGAATTTTAAGATTCTAGAGGCTGGAGTGGAATGTGTTTGACATAAACGATACAACCCAAGCAGGAAAAAAGCTTATAGAACCTTTTTTACATACATTTTGCTCTCCTTGAATTGACTTTACCTTTTCTACTCGTAGGTACCTATAGTATAAAAGGTAAGAAGGTGTTTTAAGGTAAATCCGAAGTGTTTAAATTGTTATGTTAAACAAAAAATTGATATAAGAAGGTACGATTTAAAATGGCAAATTAAATCTAATGCTTCGTTTCCACTTGTCATTGAAAAGACGCAAATTGACAAACTTTTCAGGACAGGGTGACTTTTACCAACACAAAAAGCAAATAAAGTAGTAGTAGCGAGCAAGTATAACTCACCCTGTCATAAGTAGGTATGTAAATAGGGAGTATGGGATATTTGTAATGGAGATAATTTTGTTTGCATGCATTTAGCGAAAGGAAATAGGTAGGCACTTATACTTGCTGACAAAATGAGTATACGAACAAATTCCTAGGATTTAAGTCTGAATTCCTTGAACAGTAGATAAGTACAAATCAGCGAGTACCGTTTATGACTTTGTATCATTTATTTTTATTATAGAACTTATAGTCGGGGAGCCCGCAATAGGACGACAGATAAGAAGTAGGTACCTAGCTATACGTTTTTTAGATAGTGTCCAAACAAACAGTGTGCGTATGGGTTGCCTACAAAAAAAGGGCCTTTCATAGGGTTTTCACGCTTTAAAGATCAATTTTAGCGTTTATTCAATTATCTGATTGCTTATTTTAGAAAACTCGAAAACTGAATTTCGAAACAGCCTGATACTTTTTGATGCAGCTGTCGAGTTTTCGAAAATAATCAAAAAAAAAAAATCGCGCGATTTTTATTTGACTATTTTCGAAAACTCGAAAGCTGAATCAAAAAGAATCAGGTTGTTTCGAAATTCAGTTACCTAAAATAGGCAAATAATAAAAATCAAATAATCCCTTTTCTTAATTTTTGTTGTTGAAAATTGATTCCCACTTTATACTTTTGAGTGTGTACTAATATCCCATCAGAAAGTGGAGCTGGATCCCACCTTGCATGGGAACGAAAACCACTTTATTAAAGTGGATTTCGTTCCCATTAAGTCAGTGGACATAGTTCCCGGGGACTTTGTTCCCTGCACCATATAAAACAGTTTTTGCTTCATTCGGGACTTATGTCCCACTTTCGACTAAAAAAATTAGGACATATGTCTCAGTAGGGTGGGACATAAGTCCTGAATTCAATTCGGGACTTATGAACATAAGTCCCGAAAAAAAAATTCGGGACTTATGTCCCGGGGACTTATGTCCCTGCGCCTTTATAAGACGGGCGAATCTCCTTGAGTCGATGTCTGCAACAGCCTCCGTGATTTTTTGGCGCAGCTCGGCTAAGTTTTGGATCGGTTTCGAGTAGAACAAAAATTGTAATCATGTTACTTGAAGGACCGTCACAGGTTGATTATTTTTTCGATTTTTTTTTTCAAATGCACATAGCTCACAAAATACATGGCAACAATTTTTTTAATTATTTTTCTAAAAACTTTCACCACCTACCCTATCACCCGTTTTAGTTTCGACGTTGACTTTTGGGAGACGCGGTATAGTATGTTGCTATGAAGCTTATAAAAAAGAAATAGTAATCTGCCAAATTTTTAATTAAAGCTTTGGTTTTGGCAAAGTGAATTTTTGAATTTCATTAATTTTTACTGATCTTGAAAATATCCCAGTCAGCATATAATATGTTTAGCTCTATTGAAAAGCCTCCTAGAGTTTTTCCGCAGAACGGACAGCTCGTTTGACCATCATACAGGGTTGAGCTTGCCTTTTCTTTTGGTTAAGGGGCAGGAACTTTCGTAGCCCTTGTGTATGTCTAGCGTAAGTTGATTAACTCGGTTTTCAATGTCTGAGCTGTTCAAGATTGGTTGACTACTATATCGGCCCAAAAGTGAGGCCAAAGTTATGTTGTAGGCTTCCCAGTTGGTTTTCCTGGGGTTTCTGTAGGGCTTAGGATTGTCTGTATTATGCTCTATTTCGAATGATATCATTCTATGGTCTAAGAACATTACATTTCTTGATACATTTGGCGGGGCCCCTTTTCTTTCGCACTTCCCCGTCGTCATATCTGTGCTACAGTAGGGAGATAAGAGGAAAAGATTTATGTTTTTTTTTTCGCCACTATACAAGTACGATAGTTACCTTCTGTAGGCCCTTTTTTGAAGTACAGGATGTAATCGTTGGACCTGAGTCCGCAGATATTGCCGCTGTTTACCCATGGCTCCTGTATTAGGGCAATGTCTATGTTGTTCTTTGACATAAACGAGATTAAGGTGGCAGAGGCCAACTTACTGTGCTGTAGGTTTATTTGTAGCACATCCATCATTTTTACCTTTATTCTGTAAGTTGGCTACCGTTACCGGTCGCACCCTTGCCTCGTTTATGCCAATGCGTAGCTTGTATCCTCTCGTCTGTATGCACTAACGATTGAATGCCATTTTATGGGAAATCGCATTATTCGTAAAGATAATTTGGTCTTCGACTTCTAAATGTTGTCAGAAAAAACATGCATTTGCATGGAAATCCCAGCCCAACAGATACTGAATAACCGTACAAATTGATCTTTAAAGCGTGGCAACCCTATGAAGGGCCCCCTTTTTTGTAGGCAACCCATGTGCAGGATGTTTGTTTGGACACTATCTTAAAAACTGAATACCACTCATCTGGTAAAGAGATGAGGGCAGGTCGTCCTATGGCGGGCTCCCCGACTTTTATTTCAAAAGTTGTGATGTTACACAAACAGTTGAATCCTTTTGTTATAAAATTAAGAATCTAGTGACCCAACGCACTATTTCATTGTGAAAATTAGATAAAAAAACAAAAAATTTAATAGCTGTTAACTATATATGTAAAGGGTGTTTTTTATAAAGGTATAAAACTTTGAAATGGAATAAAACAAAGATGATTTTTTTTAAATTAACATGAAATTTATTTTATTCGAAAAATAATCTTCTGGCAATAAAAATTAAATATGCTTTCTAGCATTGACGTATCCATTCAAAAAGAAGTGAGCTTCATCGCTAAACAAAATTCACTTACGAAAATTGGGATCAACGGCAATATTGAGGCCTATTCTGCCATATCTGTTATTCTGCTATGAATTTTCTGTTATGATTTAAAACAGATCTCCACCATAAAAGATTCTTATAATTTGTATTCAGGAGTTCGATCTTTTATAAAAGTCTGTTATGGAACTTCGAAAAAGAAACATTTATAAAAACAGACATAAAAATCTGCTGTCAGCTGTAGTAAATAAAAAAACGACACTGACTGGTGACTAAAATAAAATTAACCCGTGGAATGGTCGTGTTTTGTTTCGCGTAGATAAATTATTGTTCTATTTCATTTCTCTATAACAGTTCGTGAATTAAATATATCCAATTTAGGGCCCAGTTATAGCTATAATTGGACACCGTCATTGAAAAAGTTAGCTGTTTATTTTGAGACCCTTGGAAAGTTTAATCATTTAATATTTTAATGCAGAAATATAGCTTACGACTTCAAGATTATTTTGTCTCCAAAAAAAAATCATTTCGACCCATGTCTTACCCATAACGTAACTTTTAATTTTTTCAATGATCATTGGTAAGGTAGTTCACCATTGAAAAATTAAAAGTAATTTTATGAGAAAACTTGTGAAAAATTGAATTTTAATTTACCTGCAAATAAATATTAAGTCAATTAGCTTTACTTTGGCATCAAAATAATCAAATATTTTTTCTTTAAAATCTCTCAAAATTGACAATTAATATTTTCAATGAAGGTTTTCAATGAAAGCTATAACTGGGCCCTTAAATAGTTATACGAAACGCACACCGGTGAGATAAAGCGACTACCTACTTTTTTTAGGTTTCATCCATCAACAACTGTGTTCTGTGCTTTTGTGTATAAAAATAATTTGGCGCAGCTCGGCTAAGTTTTGGATCGGTTTCGAGTAGAACAAAAATTGTTATCATGCTACTTGAAAGACCGTCACAGGTTGATTATTTTTTCGATTTTTTTTTTCAAATGCACATAGCTCACAAAATACATGGCAACAATATTTTTAATTATTTTTCTAAAAACTTTCACCACCTACCCTATAACCCGTTTTAGTTTCGACGTTGACTTTTGGGAGACGCGGTATAGTATGTTGTTATGAAGCTGATTTATACAAAAGAAATAGTTATCTGCCAAATTTGTAATTAAAGCTTTGGCTTTTGCAAAGTGAATTTTTGAATTTCATTCATTTTTACTGATCTTGAAAATATCCCAGTCAGCAGGGTTGTTAATATGTTTACCTCTATTGAAAAGCCTCCTAGAGTTTTTCCGCAGAACGGACAGCTCGTTTGACCATCATACAGGGTTAGGGTTGAGCTTGGCTTTTCTTTTGGTAAAGGGGCAGGAACTTTCGTAGGCCTTGTGTATGTCTAGCGAAAGTTGATTAACTCGGTTTTCAATGTCTGAGCTGTTCAAGATTGGTTGACTACTATATCGGCCCAAAAGTAAGGCCAATGTTATGTTGTAGGCTTCCCAGTTGGTTTTCCTGGGGTTTCTGTAGGGCTTAGGATTGTCTGTATTATGCTCTATTTGGAATGATATCATTCTATGGTCTGATAACGTTACATTACTTGATACATTTGGCGGGGCCCCTTTTCTTTCGCACTTCAACGTCGTCATATCTGTGCTACAGTAGGGAGATAAGAGGAAAAGATTTAGGTTTTTTTTCGCCACTATACAAGTACGATAGTTATCTTCTGTAGGCCCTTTTTTGAAGTTCAGGATGTAATCGTTGGACCTGAGTCCGCAGATATTGCCGCTGTTTACCCATGGCTCCTGTATTAGGGCAATGTCTATGTTGTTCTTTGACATAAACGAGATTAAGGTGGCAGAGGCCAACTTACTGTGCTGTAGGTTTATTTGTAGCACATCCATTATTTTTACCTTTATTCTGTAAGTTGGCTACCGTTACCGGTCGCACCCTTACCTCGTTTATGCCAATGCAAAGCTTGTATCCCTTTGCTTTTATGCACTAACGATTGAATGCCATTTTAGAGGAAATCGCATTATTCGTAAAGATAATTTGGTCTTAGACTTCTAAATGTTGTCAGAAAAAACATGCATTTGCATGGAAATCCCAGCCCAACAGATAACTGAATAAACGTACAAATTGATCTTTAAAGCGTGGCAACCCTATGAAGGGCCCCCTTTTTTGTAGGCAACCCATGTGCAGGATGTTTGTTTGGACACTATCTTAAAAACTGAATACCACTCACCTGGTAAAGAGATGAGGGCAGGTCGTCCTATGGCGGGCTCCCCGACTTTTATTTCAAAAGTTGTGATGTAACACAAACAGTTGAATCCTTTTGTTATAAAATTAAGAATCTTCTGACCCAACGCACTATTTCATTGTGAAAATTAGATAAAAAAAACAAAACAATTAATAGCTGTTAACTATATATGTAAAGGGTGTTTTTTATAAAGGTATAAAACTTTGAAATGGAATAAAACAAAGATGATTTTTTTTAAATTAACATGAAATTTACTTTATTCGAAAAATAATCTTCTGGCAATATAAATTAAATATGCTTTCTGGCATTGACGTATCCATTCAAACAGAAGTGAGCTTCATCGCTAAACAAAATTCACTTACGAAAATTGGGATCAACGGCAATATTGAGGCCTATTCTGCCATATCTGTTATTCTGCTATGAATTTTCTGTTATGATTTAAAACAGATCTCCACCATAAAAGATTCTTATAATTTGTATTCAGGAGTTCGATCTTTTATAAAAGTCTGTTATGGAACTTCGAAAAAGAAACATTTATAAAAACAGACATAAAAATCTGCTGTCAGCTGTAGTAAATAAAAAAACGACACTGACTGGTGACTAAAATAAAATTAACCCGTGGAATGGTCGTGTTTTGTTTCGCGTAGATAAATTATTGTTCTATTTCATTTCTCTATAACAGTTCGTGAATTAAATATATCCAATTTAGGGCCCAGTTATAGCTATAATTGGACACCGTCATTGAAAAAGTTAGCTGTTTATTTTGAGACCCTTGGAAAGTTTAATCATTTAATATTTTAATGCAGAAATATAGCTTACGACTTCAAGATTATTTTGTCTCCAAAAAAAAATCATTTCGACCCATGTCTTACCCATAACGTAACTTTTAATTTTTTCAATGATCATTGGTAAGGTAGTTCACCATTGAAAAATTAAAAGTAATTTTATGAGAAAACTTGTGAAAAATTGAATTTTAATTTACCTGCAAATAAATATTAAGTCAATTAGCTTTACTTTGGCATCAAAATAATCAAATATTTTTTCTTTAAAATCTCTCAAAATTGACAATTAATATTTTCAATGAAGGTTTTCAATGAAAGCTATAACTGGGCCCTTAAATAGTTATACGAAACGCACACCGGTGAGATAAAGCGACTACCTACTTTTTTTAGGTTTCATCCATCAACAACTGTGTTCTGTGCTTTTGTGTATAAAAATAATTTAGTTTGAAATTACTTATTTTTGTGTTTGTAATTATGCATTTTAATATTATTTTGTTATATCTGTCTCCTTTTAAGAACGATTCATTAAAGAAATAAAAGTTTTTACTTCATGTATTGAAATCTTTTATGATAAAAGTCAAACGAATTTGTCTTTTATTCTGTTATGGTTTATAACAGATTTCATAACAGAATTCGATATGCAGAATACCAATTAATAAAAGAATAAAAGCTTTTTTGACAGTTCAAACATTTGTATGGAAATTAATAAAAGAATAACAGAATAAAAGAATAAAAGATTGCGCCGAATATGCCTAATTGTTTTGTTCGTATTTCGAACAAAACTATGATTTTAAAAATAAATTTGCAAAATTTGGAAGCATTGCTCGGGCGTCAGTGAATTCATATTGTAATACCAAACCAAACTAAAAATAAATCACTTGTCAGCTGACAAAATGGCTGCCAACTAAAATAGTGTTGCTCACTTAAAGATCTATACCTCTAAAGAAAACACACTGTATAATATTATTTTATTTTATTTATTTTTATTTTATTTTATTTTATTTTATTTTATTTTATTTTATTTATTTATTTATTTATTCAATTTCTTACGCATTAAGAATAGATCTTATAAAATTGTGAAGATAAAAATAATAATAACAATATTTAAGAATGATCATTAAAAAAGAAACAAAAATATCTAAATACCAAAAACATACTGCTCAATTTCTATGACGCAAATAAGTGGGAACCTTACAAAAAAAAATTGTGAAGAAATGGAAGGTAATTTTAATTGGGATTTTTCGTATGATAACACACTCGCAGTTAGGCTGCATGGCTTTCGTTCCGTCATTATATTGAATGTTTGAATTCTCAACAACCACTTCAATGGACTACCACCATTTTATTTGGCTGGAATTATAGCAACTTCATGGCGCCACACCAATCATCAGATTCGTTTCAGTGGTGCTTAGTCTATATGTTCAATATTAATTTATAAATTATTATGCCGTCAACTGGAATTGAACCTAGACCAGCTACCTCTAAGGCCTATGCACTACGCATTGCGCCACCGAGGTCACCTGATCATGCCCATCCAATGTAGGGTTTTGTCTTTATAAATTGCATTTTGAAGCAACTAGTATTTTTACTAGCCACACAAGTTGCTTGTTGATTTTCTCCGTACACGGAATGTAATTTTGTTTTTTATACGTACCATATTTACATTTAATTTTACAATTTTTGTAAGATGAATCGTTCTCGGAATATTATCCAGAACACGTTTTTCAAAATGGCAACTGAACAACAACATACTTACAGCCGAGTCAAATTTTGTTACAGTCCTACTTATAGACGCCCACCTTCAAATTTCAGTCATAAAATTTAAGCGGTATAGTTTTCCACAAAAAAAACCCCTCGGCTGGTCTATATTGAAAGTGTAAAAACAGATTAAAAATAAGAACCATAATCTTAACTAATATATAAAAGTCTTTTTCTGTTTTCTTGTCAGTTTGGCTGTATGGGTGTCCAAACTAACAACAAAACAATCAAAATACTAACTTTTTTTTATGGAATCAACAATGTCTATCCCCCTGCTATCCGATAGATAGCTTCTAAAAAAAAAAAATTTAATTTTTTCTAGAAATCTTTAACAATAATAAAAAAAAATGTTTCCTATGTGAAGTAGTTTTTTTTTTGTTTTTTTTATTAATATCTTTTAATTAACAGTCGTTAAGGTTTGAAATGTACAAATGATTATAGCTATATGTCCCAGGAACTTGTCAAAAAAAAATTATATTCCTATTGTACCGTTGAGCTCAGAAATTCACAATATAATATTGTTCACACATATTACTTAATAACATGTGGGTGTGTGCATGGATTGATTTAGTTTTTTCTTATATTTAATCTCAATAGAATAGCCATTAATTTGATACCTCACTTTTTAATCTAACTCCTATATCAGCGTCACAATTGATTTTTTAAAATTCAGAAAAAATCGAATAAAATCCATAGAAATGCTCCGCTCTGTTCATTGTCAACAATCGTCTACGAGTGGAGAGCACCGTTATATCAATTGAATTTCTAATTGGAGTTCTTTTAATATAAAAAATCATAACTTCATTTCTACTCAGACGATTATTAAAGTTTTGATCTCAGAATTTAGCTATGAGATATGGCTAAATTTGTCTATAAAACATTATTGAGGGGGGTGAACAATTTCATACCAAAAGGGTGTGTAAATGACCCCTCAAATTTATATTACATATACTAAATTCAAAACTTGATGATATTGTTTTTTATTTCAAAAAGCTAATGACGTACGTTTATAGGTGTAACCTTCTTCTATAAATATGTCAATAATTTTGTATTTATAAATCTAACGGGAAAAAAAGTAGGGGAAATTTAATAAATAAATCACAAAAAAAGCTACATTTAGACAACTTTAGAGGATTCAAAATTGAGCAAACCTTAATAGTTCATAATAAATGATACATGAAATTTAGATAGAAATTTATAACTTAAATTTGTGTGTAAAAATTATTGCAAAATATTAAAAAAAAGTGTACTAAAAATGCGTTTTGATGAAAAATCAACTTATTTTTTCGTACTTTAAATAAAAAAGTTAATCAAAAATTTATATATTTAAAAAAAAAAACAAAGGATGAACATTTATATAGGTGTGTGATAATTTTGTGTTTGTAAATCTAACGGGAAAAAAGGAATGGCTATTTAATAAAATAAATCACAATAAAGAAAAACAAAACAAACACACCAATTGCTCTAATCCTCCTCTAAAATATTGCTAATAAATATTTAGTGATTATTTCAACAAAAACCACTCTAAAATTAGTTTTATTGATTTATTTACCAAAAAATCATGCTTTTTCAAAGAATTTTATTTTTATAATTTCACCACGCCCATAAAATATTTTCAAATTTAAAAATTATAAATCTTGAAAATCTAATAAAAATTGTAATATATAAAAAATAACTGTGCGTTGCTTACAAGCTTAACAAAATAATTTCAAATATTAAAATTTTACATTAGAAATATGTTTTACAGATAAAATCCAGAAAAAAATTGTCAATTTATCTGCATAAAATGGGTTATAAATCGGAAAGTACTTATTCGAATTTCAAAACTTAGATGTCTTTGGAAAGGTCGTTGTCTCACTATTTAAATACATTCAAAATATTAATAGAAAACCATACAATTTTAAAGACTGATTCGATTAAACAGATGGCAGGATTATGAACATGTCCAGAAAAAATACAATGGAGTCCGAAAATCTATGTCCACATTCAGCGACCGACATGGCGAAAAATATAACTTTTTGAACAAGACATGAGCGTTGTACAAAGCTTAGCTATGAGATTTGACGTTTCAAGTGCGTATGAGTTTTTTGCCTGGTTTTTGTTGAATGTGTAAGTGAATGTTAGAATGTTGGAAAATATAATAAGTAGTGATGAAAGGCTAATAAAGGCATGATATAATTCTCAAGTAAGTAAAAATGCGTTGGTTGTTGATTGGATTGTGGTGGAGGGTAAAACCTTAACCAATCATGTTTGATTTAAACGGTCGGTGAAAATTTAGTTATGGTGAAATCAACACGGCGAATACTTTCACAATCTCCCAAATCATTGAGAAACATTCGCTCCGTAGAGTAAATCATTCACAATGATAACAAAAATGGTAACAGCAATGATATAAGAGCAAAAACTGCCGTATTACAGCTCCTTTCTTCTGTGCGTTGCAGGTCGTGTGTCGAAATGTCAAAATCTAAGGGCACCAATCGATTAAGGAGGGTGTTATTACCAATTGTCTCGGTCAGCACTTTAGCACCAACAGAAAATAAGAAATTTCACTTTTCAATTTGACAGGTGTCGAAATGTCAAGATCTGAGAGCGCCAATCGATTTGGACTCTAAGTCCAGTGGAAATCAAAAAAATCGCACTTGACAGTTGACAGTGATGGTGGTGAAATGTCAAAAATCCAAAAAATCACACCTTTCGCTTTGACAGTTGATAGTTGGGGGCGAGATAGCAAACCATACAAATTTTTCAAATATTTTCTTACAAGTAGGTGTCTTTAGCATAGATACTTAGAAGTACGTGAATATACAGGGTGTCCCTTAATTCGTCAAGAGTATTTTAGGGTACGACTCTGGGGTATATTCTAAGAAAAAAATTGTTCTACAGTAAGGGCCTATCTCCAATTTTCATTTATCGGGAATTTAAGAAAAGTCTTACTTTGGGGTACCCTGATCCATGTTAACGATAACTGCGCCGTAAGTACTTATGATAAAAACTTCGTTTAGGACTTTTTTTGTAGAAGCTTTTATATTAATAATAATTAACACTTGCACAATATTTCTATCCTTTGAAAATTGAGAACAATAATGATGTTGACAATTTATTGATGTCGGGAATAAGTTTTTGTTGGGGAATTGGGCGGTCAATTCATCGAATTTATTTCAGAGATATTCACGATAGCAGAAATATTTTCAAGGAAAACTATTTTCCACGGGAAGTTTTTATTTCAAGATTTGTTAACAAACTATCCTTTAAAAAAAAAGGGACCCGGGCAACGCCGGGTGTTTCCGCTAGTATACTATACATTCTTCGAATGGTATCAATTTGTGACTGCATTTCTTGCAATTTAACTCTACATATATTTAATGTTTCTTTGCGTCAAAAATATTTTCAGATTATTAAGAACATTCAAACAAAAATTGTGTTAACAAACCACATTTTAGTTTATCGAATCTTCAAATTTTATTTCCATACAAAATCGAGCTGTTAAGAATACAATTGGACAAGTCGGTGCAGTGCCCAGTGCAACCTTTCTAAAGCAATAACCTTCATCTCAAAAACCAGAGTTGATGGCAAAAAATGGTTGTAGTATTTGGGTTTTACTCTTACTTGCTCAAAACCCTTAGGCTGTGTAATCGAAAACACCCTGAAAATCAGTCAATTTTTCTGTGGTTTCAGTAATTTTTCGAGTAAAAATGCGTTGTATGACATTTTAGGCAACAGTTATTGTGCTATTTTATTAAAAGCATCTATAGAGAGAAAAAACAAATCATTTAAGCAGGTGTAACCATTTACTGAAGTGAATAAGTACCACTTGTTTGATTTTTGAAAAAAAAAAAAAAAAAAAAAAATAGTTTGTTTTACCTAAGATTGGTCGCGGGATCTGAAAATATAATTTTGAAAAATATCCCAACTCCCAAACCAAAAATTACTTGTTTGTATATCCTCTACAAGATCCACCATATCTATTTTAAAGATCTGACAACAAAATTAAAAATTATTTAGTTTAAATTATAAGTATAATTAATTATTTTAAATTAATTTATAAAAATATGCATGTAATCGGATTTTACTGTAAAAAAATTCCAACTTTTATATTTTAAAGCAGAAACAAATTTTTTTTTAAACATGTACAATGTTTATTCTGCACACCTCCGCAACTATGGCCTGCCAAAATCATTTTTTTTTTTAATTTTAAAAGGCAATATAGTACTGGCAAAGTGGCAACGTGGAGTCAAATAAGGGCAATCTGAAAAAATTTTTGACGTCTGAAAAGTTTGAAGCCAGTTTTGAAGAGGGGCTGCTTCTTAGCATAAATCTCAATTTGCGGGATTTTTGGTTCTGTGGGGCGCCCGCAATCTTGGAAAGAAGAAAAAAAAAAGTAAGTTTTTTTTTTTAAATTTTGGTTTTTAAAATTATTTTCTCGATAACTGTTTGCTCAAACAACTTGCTTTAAGAAGTTAATTTAAGAATAGGTTTTTTACTTTCAAAAAAGCTATAACATGATATTTTGAGTGTTGCCGTTGATTTTTAATAATTTTTTTATATTTTAAGTCATTTTTTTTAGAAAATTGCCCCTTCTGCCTAAAGGGGGAAATAGACCCCCTCCTCATACGATGTACATACGACCTACACGCCCTAGCCTTTTGTTACACCTTATGCAAATCACAGTGTATATTATCTTAAAAAAATATTTAAGACTAAGCCCGCAAGGTCTAATTTTGTACTCGTTTTTCATTAATAACTTTTGAATTATCTAAACCAGAAAAATAATTTATATACCGATTTGTAGAAAATTTAAATTAAAACAAAAAAGTGTATAAAATTTTTTTCATAAAAAAGCATAGGAAGTGAGAAAAACGCAAATTACCAAAAGAAGTAGTTTTTCCAAGATGGCGGATGCCCTACAAGACCAAATCTCCCGCAAATCAAAACTGCATTCAAACTTTTCAGACGTCAAAACTTTTTTCAGATTTTTCCCCATTGCCAGTACTAATATTATTTAAAATTTTTAAGCGCATGGCAAGTACTGTTAATAAGAATGAAAAAAATATATTTTCTAATTTAATAGTAGTTAAATGTAGTAGCTAGTAGCGTAATGGTTAGTGCGTTGGACTGTCACGCTCGCTGGAGGTCTGGGTTCACTTCCCTGCCTCGTCCACCTAAAAACTAAAAAAGTTTTTTTCAGGGCTAGCCTCTTGCGAGGATTTGACAAATCCTCCAATAGTATCACTTGTCATAGTGCTTCTCGTCCAGCCGTTCGGATTCGGCATAAAATTGAAGGTCCCGTCCATTCCTGTCGACACGCCCACACGGGAATGGTTTATAATAATAATAATAATAATTTTAACTATATGCCTGTAAGACCGCAGGTCTTTTAAATGTAATGCACGGCACTAGTTAGAAGGAATAGAAGAAAAGGAAAGATTTTTGTTGGCACAGTGAATTGAGAATTAGATGTAAATTATCTCATGAAATTCCACGGGTGGTATCCAGTGAAAAGTGGGGAATATAGAAAAGGATGCTACTTAGACTGGGGCTCGAACCCACACGCCCAGGTTCGCAGTGAAACACTATATCCACTGTGCCATTGCCACCCGGTTGCTAGTTGTTAGTCACTAGGCCCTGCTTCTTCACGAGCCACCAATTTGTATTTTAAATTAATTTTATTAAAATTTCTAGAGCCGTTTTCGAGAAAAATAATATTTTCCTTAACGGTTTTTCAACATTGGTATGAAAGGTATCGATATTTTAGAATTTAGAAATATGATTTTTTTAAACATTCTAGAAATTAATAAAAAAAAACTTTTTTATGACAAGTTCTTATACAATTCGTTTTCAAAACATTGAATATGAATTAATTTTTTTTTTTTAATTTGAAAACAAAAAATGTCCAAATATTGGTTTACAATAATGTACCTTTTTAGAAGTTGCTTCATAAAAGAAATGAAAAAAAAACAGAACCGTTTTTGAGAAAATCAAAAACCAAAAAATTTTTGTAGGGTACCAAAAATAACCATTTAAAAAAATATATATACACATATGTATATATATCAAAAAGTAGCCTTTTCCTTTTGTAATTATTTATATTTTATAAGAAAATCGTTGGATCTATGTTTGAAAAAAAAAAAAAAATTATTTCAATTTTTGGCCAAAAACAGTAGGTACGAAGCATTCCGACTGACAGAATCGACTTTTTTCACCGCGCGAAAAATTATAAATCGAGTTTGATTTTTTATCAATCCATAACTTGCCATAATACCTATGTATGTGTATTTCGCTAGTAAAAAGACAACAGATACATTAGTGCTGATTAGTCCAGTCAAAGAAAACTCAAAATTATAAAATAAATGCAGTAACTCATGCTCTCTGGTAAATCATGGTTTAAGTCAAAAAATGTGAAAACCCATAACATTTAAAATGTTAAATGATCAATTTACCTGGAAATAACGTAAAAGATAAGTGTACACTTTCACATTCAGAATTCCGTGAGCTGAGTGTGGAGTTAGTGTGTAAAATGTCTCCCTTTTCTATTAAATCAAGTGAAGTGTGGAGTTAGTGTGTAAAATCTTCTCTTTTCTATTAAATCAGACATAACCCAGAAATATCATTATTAAACTTTGAACTTTTTGAAAGTAATTTTTCTTGAATTAAATTGGATAAATCCGAGGTCCCGATATACTTAATGTAAGAAAGATGTTTTCTTTACCTATCAAATAAATTGAAAAAAGAAAATACCTTTCATTCGATATCAAAGTCATTTTCCTACGTGCCTTATATCACACGATATAAACAGTTTTTTTTTTTTTCAAAAGAAGAAGATAATTTTATTTTCTGAATTAACCAACTTCAAACTCAAATATCTTGAAAACCCCACTTACGATGTTGGAAATATTTGACCCACATAACGTGCTCAACCACACCTTCCATTTGCTACTGGGCACTGGGCCAGGCTCCATAGAAAAATGGACCATCTCCTTGACGACATTGCATGAATGTATCTTAATTAAATATCCCTTGGCGTAATTGTGAGTGTGAGAAGGAGTATCTTGGTGGTTGGAGGTTTAGGTTTAAATCTAGCTTGTTTTAATTTATGTGCGGGGAAGTGTACATCGTCTAAGCCTCGGTACAAATATGTAAAAGAGGTACCCCATATGTTTATGGCAACAACTATACTAACGAACACACAGGGACAGTTGGTAGTTGTCATTATTTGCCAATATAGCCCTTGAATCTCTACAAGATGCCAGCCACTAGTCTATTATTTTTCTTTTTAAGAATTCCTACAGTCATCTGCATCTTAAATCCATCTTCTTTTATACTTAAATTAAAATAAATCAATATTAAGATTCTTTTGAGGAAAGTTAAAATAAAGAATTTTAGGTTTCCCTTTAGGTTTCACAGAAAATTAAATACAGGATATCAGTTTGTCATTTTAAATGTACCATGACATTGACATCGGCATTGTCGTTGTCGTCATCGTCGTCGTCGTCAATCGCTACCAAACCAAACTTAACTTTTAAAATCACTTTTAATCAAACTGAACAAGAATTGATTGAAAATTGGAGAGTAAAACAACTTAATAAACCACAACAACCATTCAATCTATTTTCCATTTCCCTATACATCCTAATTTTCCACATAGAATTCAAATTGAATTTTCTAACCCTATCTACGATTACGATCAGGTAGGTATACCGCTACCTTACCTACCTACTTGCAACAATGTCACTGCGATGCAAAAGAGACTTCTTTTTTCTTCTTCTGTGTGCGATAAAAGTTGATTTTGAAATAGGTACCCAAAGACAGTCTAGTTCGGTGGCAGACAAAATCTTTACTGCACTCTGCATAGATTCGTGCAAGAGAATTTTTATGATGCTTTAAAAATGCACTAGAATCTGCAGCCAATTGCTATTTGAGTAGGTACATCCTTGTGAAATTTCATGTATAGCTGGAGAGCATTTTTATGTTTTACAGTGTGCAACTACTGTGCAAGTGAAGAACACAATATTACGAGTGGCGCCCAATTTTTAACAGCTCAATTCATGGGACTGGTTTACCGAAGTAGGTTCATTAGATTTCTTTTTTTTTTATTTTAACCTCACTTTAAAAGAAAAAAAAATACTTGAATAAATTCTATTATATTGAACGGCATTCTTCCACTCACTTGGGGCTTTTGAGGTCGATTTAATTTTCTTGTGTGCTAAATTTGACTTCTCACCTTCTTTTAAACACCTCTTTTGTTTCTATTAACTTCTCACCTTCTTTTAAACACCTCTTTTGTTTCTATTAACCTACGTAATAGAAAGATATTTACGTATTCAAAAAAAAAAAAAAACCCTGGTGAGTACAATGGTTATTTTTAAAGAAGGTACGAGTAAGTAACTAGCCTATACCTTTTTGGATCAAAAAGTTAACCATTTAATCCTAAAAAAGGAAACCATAAGTCCACAACCCCGAACCTTTCAATTTAATCTGCTATTGATTTTAATAAACAATATAAAATCGCATAGCTTATCTTGTGACAAATGGACCAAAAAATGAAAACCAAATATTTGCAGGAAATTCTCTGTTTGGTACTTCTTATATTTGCTTCATTTTATTTATTTTGATTCCGGTTCAATGGTGGATTGATTGGTGAAACCATTAAATTGAGGAGGGCCTGGAAAAGAATAAAGTATTTTCCATTTAATAAAAAAAAAAAAAAAAAAATATCCGGATGTGAATACATCACCATTAAGAGGGTTTTCGTCAATTTGTAAGATAAATAGAACTTTTTGTTGCAGCTATTAATATCAATTTGCATTTTTAAATCGCCAACAAACACTAGGGATTTTTTGACTTTTTCTACTGGCTCTATTCTATAGGATATGAATGGGTTTCGTGTGAAAAAAATGTCAAGTTTGTGAACAGAATTAACATTACGATGATGGAGAAAGTATTGAGAATTGTTTCGGGTTTTTAGCACCTCATATATGGGATAAATATTCGGAATAAAAGTATGCCACAGTTTAATCAACTAATTTTTGTAATTGGTCAAAAAACTTTAGAAACTCTTTAAGGAAACTATGTTCTGAGAGAATTTTCAAATTTTTTTTCCAGGCCGTATTAGATTTTACAATTTAGTTCAAGAAAAACTTAGGCTGATCTAATACTGTAATTTGTTGACACATTATCTGGATTAAGATTTACTCTAAGATGGTGAGTTTTTTTTGTTTGAATATCCCAAAAACGGGGTGATGCTTAAAATCGCTTTGATCTTAAATTTTTTTTTAAATTTATAATTAATATATGCGGCTATCTAATTAATGAAACTACTTGACATTTTTGTGACCAATAAGTGACCTTTTAGCTGGCATACTTTTTTGCGATTATCCCATAATATGACGCAAAAAAAATTGTATTTTCTGTCTATATTTATGTATGTATGTAGATGTAAAAATTGTAGAATGATTTTTTTTATTTTGATTTTATCGAAAACGGTGTAGATTATACATACTTTTTTTTTTTTATATTTAGCGCGTGCAAAAGGGGTTGTGACTACCCTTAAGATGATATACACAGCACGAGCGATTAGGTAGATTGGAGGGGATTTAAAAGGAGATACCGATGCACATTGGTTTTGAATGTCTGTAGATCACAATGGGAGGGGAAAATTGAGCTGGGTAGAGCATTCCACATTCGAGTAGTGCGACTAAAGAAAGAATCTCTGTACTTAACAGTACGTCCGAAATTGGGCTCAAGGGTAAACTGATGGGCATTCCTAAAAGCGCGAGTATTACGGTTGAATTGATTAAGGGGAGGAATGCAACTGGCTATTTCACTAGAGCATTGTTTATGGAAATAACGGTAAAATAACGAAAGACATGAAACATTTCGACGGTGCTCAAGAGATGAGAATGTTTCCGTTATAGTTCTTTCACCTATCATTTAAAGAGCTCTCTTTTCAATTCTATCCAATAAACTCAAGTGGGTTATTGGAGCACCTGCCCAAATGTGGGAGTTATACTCAAGTTTTAGACGAATAAAGGCTTTGTAGATCACAGCCAGATCAGAAGGGGAGAACAATTTCTTGCATCGACGGAGAAAACCTAGAAAACTATGGCGATGTCGAATATGTGGTCGTTCCATAAAAGGTGGTCTGTGTCACACATACCGAGGACTGAAAGCTTTTCGGTTTCCTCAATGCAAGTGCCACTCATGGATAGTTGCATGGGGGTGGGTTTCGTTTTAACGACAGTAGACAGCATTGAGTTTTTGAAGCATTAAATTCTACACGATTTTTGATTCCCCATTGGACAATGCTGGCGAGATCAGAATATAATGAGCTTATCATACGCTGCCGTTCAAGTCCCACATCCGAAGGACATGGATGTGAATCAAGAAACGAATATGAAAAACTGAGGGTACTGTCGTCAGCAAAACAGTTTAATGGATTAGAAGTTTCAGATAAGAGATCGTTTATGAATATTAGGAAGAGGGTCGGAGACAAAACGGCGCCCTGGGGCACACCAGCATTTATTTTGTGGATTTCAGACTTGAAACCGTCCAATACAACTTATATTGAGCGGTCCGAAAGGTAATTTCTAATCCAACGAAGAAGAGATTCATCTATACCAAATGCACGCATTTTCGATAAGAGAGCTAGATGCCAAACTCTATCAAATGCTTTAGAAATATCAAGCGCAATAATCTTACTTCTCCAAAACGATGAAAAGATTTGTGCCACTGTTCGGTGGAAGTTAATCAGCGTTTCCATGACCTTAGAAGGAAGGGACGTAAGCGCAATTGGTCGATAGTTAGAGGGGGAAGAAGACACGCCATTTTTTGGGACAGGCTGGACAAATGCTGTTTTCCATCCACTCGGAAAGAGACCAGTAGAGTAGGACAGATGGGAAAGCTTACGCAGTGGTTTTGCCAGCGTTGAAGAACACCTCTACAGAACAATGGGAGGGTTACTATCCGGGCCAGCGGATTTGTGTATATCGAGATCTTTCAGAACTCTGGCAACTGCACGAGTGCGGAAGAAGATTTGTCCCATAGAATCATTTGCGCTCTCAAGTACAGGAGGAGTCATAACACTTTCAGGCAGCGAGGAATTAACAGCAAACTGTGCTGCAAGCAAATTGGCTTTATCGATTGAGCTGACAAAAGGAGTATCGGTGAAGACGAGCGTTGGAACCGAGGAAGAGGTGGTATTTCGTATGTTTTTTACAAATGACTAAAAATTGTTACTACCTTTGGGACATTGTAGAATTTTTTGCCGTAATTTAACTTCATGTGGTTAAAATTCACCGTCAATAAGCACATCATACATACATGTTTCATTTATCGTAGCCCAAGTTTGGATAGTAATTCGACTTCTAACGAATTCGATGCGCTGTCCGATTCAATCCTGAGAATTGTTTCCCATTATCCGCACAGTGAAATCGTTGTTACGGGCGATTTCAATGTACACAATTCTGCGTGGCTACGCTATTCTGGTCAGACAACACCCGAAGGAAGGTATGTCGAGATTTTTGCTGAGTTAAACCACCTGACTCAGCTTGTTGACGAGCCTACTCGGATTCCTGACGTTGCAGGTCAAATCGCCAACACTCTAGACTTGTTCCTTACCTCTGACCCGAATAAATACACTATTAGTGTATTATCTCCTCTAGGCTCATCAGACCATTGTGTCATATCTGCAAATTTCTCGTGCCACCAAATCACAGTTAAAGAAAAAAATCCCAAAGAGAACCGTTTGGCAATACGAGAAAGCCAACTGGGACGGTCTGAATAATTTCTTCAAGAGCTTTAACTGGTCACTATGCTTCCTCGATAGTGATGTTGACGCCAGTGCAGATATGATTACAAACTTGATTCTTTGTGGAATGAGAAATTTTATCCCGTCTAGGGTGAAATCTATCAAACCCAAAGAAAACTCATGGTTTGATTCGAGCTGTAAAGAGGTTATTAGGGTTAGAGAAGTAAGCTTCCGATGTTATAAAGCCAAGCCTACAGAGGAAAACCGGAAAAAGTTTCAACAAGCTAGAAAGACCTGTAACGTTCATATTCGAAGAACCAAATTTTTACATGATCAAAAATTACGACAAAAAATACTACAATGTCCCAAAGGTAGTAAAAATTTTTGGTCATTTGTAAAAAACATACGAAATACCACCTCGTCCTCGGTTCCAACGCTCGTCTTCAATGATACTCCTTTTGTCAGCTCGCAAGATAAAGCCAATTTGCTTGCAGCACAGTTTGCTGTTAATTCGATGCTGCCAGAAAGTGTTATGACTCCTCCTGTACTTGAGAGCGTAAATGATTTTATGGGACAAATCTTCTTTCGCACTCGTGCAGTTGCTAGAGTTCTAAAGGATCTCGATGTACACAAATCCGCTGGCCCGGATGGTATCCCTCCCATTGTTCTGAAGAGGTGTTCTTCAACGCTGGCAAAACCACTGCGTAAGCTTTTCCATCTGTCCTACTCTTCTGGTCTCTATCCGAGTGGATGGAAAACAGCATTTGTCCAGCCTGTCCCTAAAAAAGGCGTATCTTCTTCACCCTCTAACTATCGGCCATTTGCACTTACGCCCCTTCTTTCCAAGGTCATGGAAACGCTGATTAATTTCCAGCTCAAGAAATATCTCGAGGAACGAAAGCTTCTTAATGACCGGCAGTACGGCTTTCGTAGCAATAGGTCCACTGGTGATCTGATGGTATATCTCACCGAACAGTGGAACAAATCTTTACATCGTTTTGGAGAAAGTAAGATTATTGCACTTGATATTTCAAAAGCGTTTGATAGAGTTTGGCACCAAGCTCTCTTATCGAAAATGCGCGCATTTGGTTTCGATGAACCTCTTCTTCGTTGGATTAGAAATTACCTTTCGGACCGTTCAATACAAGTCGTATTGGACGGTTTCAAGTCTGAAATCCACAAAATAAATGCTGGTGTGCCCCAGGGCTCCGTTTTGTCTCCGACTCTCTTCCTTATTTTTATAAATGATCTTTTGTCTGAAACTTCTAATCCATTAAACTGTTTCGCTGACGACAGTACCCTCAGCTTCTCATATTCGTTTACAGATTCTCATCCATGTCCTTCGGATGTAGAACTTGAACGGCAGCGTATGATAAGCTCATTAAATTCTGATCTCGACAGCATTGTCCAATGGGGAATCAAAAACCGCGTAGATTTTAATGCTTCTAAAACTCAATGTTGTCTCCTGTCGTTAAAGCGAAACCCACCCCCAATGCCGCTATCCATGGGCGGCACTTGCATCGAGGAAACCGAACAGCTCTCAGTTCTCGGTATGTGTGTCACAGACCACCTTTTGGGGAATGACCACATATTTGATGTCGCCAAAAACGCTGCTAAGTGTTTAGGTTTTCTCCGTAGATGCAAGAAGTTTTTTTCCCCTTCTGATCTGGCTGTGATCTACAAAGCCTTTATTCGTCCAAAACTTGAGTACAATTCTCATGTTTGGGCAGGAGCTCCAAGAACTCACTTGAGTTTGTTGGACAGAATTCAAAAGAGAGCTTTAAAAATGATAGGCGAAAGATCTATAACAGAAACAATTACATCTCTCGAACACCGCCGTAATGTTTCGTGTCTTTCTCTATTTTATCGCTATTATTATAATCAGTGTTCTAGTGAAATAGCCAGTTGCATTCCCCCCCTTAAAAAATTCAACCGTAATACTCGCGCTTCTAGGAATGCCCATCAGTTCACCCTCGAGCCCAACTTCGGACGTACTGTAATGTACAGAGATTCTTTCTTCAGTCGCACCACACGAATGTGGAATGCTTTACCTGACTCGACTTTCCCCTCCCATTTCGATGTGCAAACGTTCAAAACCAATGTGCATCGGTATCTCCTTCTAAATCCTCTCCTACTTACCTAATCGCTCGTGCTGTGTTAAAAACATTTTAAGGGTAGCCATAACCCCTTTTGCGCGCGTGGAATATAAAAAAAAAAAAAAAAAAAAAAAAATCAGGTAAAAATTTGGTTCGTCGAATATGAACATTACAGGTCTTTCTAGCTTGTTGAAACTTTTTCCGGTTTTCCTCAGTAGGGTTGGCTTTATAACTTCGGAAGCTTACTTCTGCAACCCTAATAACCTCTTTACAGCTCAAATCAAACCATGAGTTTGATAGATTTCACCCTATTCGGGATAAAATTTCTTATTCCACAAAGAATTAAGTTTGTAATCATATCTGCACTAGAATCTACGTCACTATCGAGGAAGCATAGTGACCAGTTAAAGTTCCTGAAGAAAACATTGAGACCGGCTTTCTCGTACTGCCGAACGGTTATCTTAGGAGTTTTTTCTTTAACTGTGTTTTGGTGACACGAGAAATTCGCAGATAAGACACAATGGTCTGATGTGCCTAGAGGCGATAATACACTTTAGTGTATTTATCAGGGTCAGAGGTAAGAAACAAATCTAGAGTGTTGGCGGATTGACCTGCAACGTCAGGAATCCGAGTAGGCTCGTCGACCAGCTGGGTTAGGCTGTTTATCAAAAATCTCGACATACCTTCCTTCGGGTGTTGTCTGACCCGAATAGCGTAGCCACGAAGAATTATGTACATTGAAATCGCCCGTAACAACGATTTCACTGTGCGGAAAATGGGAAATAATTCTCTGGATGGAGTCGGATAGTGCATCGAATTCGTTGGAAGTCGAATTACTATCCAAACTAGGACTACGATAAACAAAACAAGTATGGATGATTCGCTTATGGATGGTGAATTTAAACCACATGATATGAAAGTTCGTATTCAAACATGAACCATATTGTAGTTGAAGCTGATAAGCAACATCATTTCGAACATACACGGCGAGACCATGATGTGGAAAAAATAGAGGCACTAAGCTATAACCATGTAGGCTGAATTCCGAGTGATCGGTATTTTCCCCTACCTGGTTTTCACTTAGTGCCAAAACAGCTGGCCTGTTTTTCACAGTATGGACATATGCAGCACAAAAATTCTGCCTCAGTCCCCGAATGTTGCTGTAGTCAACCCTAAATTCACCCACCATTACAATAAACAGACATAAAAAACAAATCAGACAGTTATCTATGCTGATATCAAGTTTGGGCCCCAATAACTTCACAGTACAATACAATACTATACTTTATGGTGAAGCTTCAAAAAAGTTTAAAGATTATTTTATTTGAATTTTTTAAGCCTTTACCGCTTGGTGGCTCATTTATGAGCCAAACCATATAAATCTAAATATTTTTAAATTATCAACAAATTTTGTTATTTTGTGCATGCAGTATGAAATTAGTATAATATACGTTCAAAATTGTATGAACAAATGCCATCTATAAATAAGTTGTGGCAATTAATTCTTTCGTCAAACTTGTCAAATAGGTTTCAGCCGGGCAGGAGCGCGTTTGCGAAATGTTCCCTTTGCTTTGGTACATATTTGAGCCACCATGCAACAAGGGTACAAAATTCCGATTTTTTCTTCGGTTGACCGTTGTTTTTTCTTAAATATTTTCGTGTCATACAAACACAATGCGCTGCCAACATCACCAACACTATTTCATGGTATTCCGCATTACATACAATTTCCAATAAATAAATTATTTATTTTTTAAAGATAATTTTAGTTCGTTTTCTGCTCAATGTGCCAAATATGATCCAAACTGGAAAAATGCAATTTTTCCAATTTTAATCAAATAAAATGAAAATTCCTGAAACGATGTCCTTTAATTTAGCATTAACTATCAAATAAATTTTTTTTTTGAAGAAAAAAAAAAATCATGCAGTAAGGGGTTAAGAAAATTTCAAATTTTTTGTTTGAAAATTCAATGTTTCCAAAACTGGTTAATGTCGATTTTCTAAAACTTTATTTTATTTATTTATTTGTATGCATCAATAGATACATAATTTTTTTCTGATTACAATTTAAGGTTTAAGTTAATATGTATTGTATTTATTATTTGTAATAATCAATAATTTGTTTAAAAAATAATCTTTCCAAGTTCAAAAATATCGGTTCTTCCCGTACAGATGTTGAAAAACCGTTAAGAAAAATCCTATTTTGCTCTAAAATGGCTCTATGAATTTTGATAAAAACATGCGTGCAGTACATTAAACTTTTTAATTAGATTTTTTTTTTGCGTTACTAGTAACAGAAGGTGGTTATATTGAACTTTTTCGATATTGAATAAACCTATTAAAATATTTTTTTTTTTTTCAAGCAGGTGCTCTCAAAAATTTTAAATAATGAAGCACATCAAAATATTCAAAAGAAAATGCTTTTCCGATAACAAAAAAAAAAAATATTTCCTATTTTTTATTGATTTTTCAAAATCTGGTCGATGAAATTTTTTGAAATTAAATTCAGATGTGTATATAAAAGATTAGTTTAAATTTTCGTTCCCAATTTTTTTCCTAAAAATGATTTCAAAACTATAAAAATAAACGATAAAATTATTTTTTTTTTTAAACCACTCCTGAGATTTTGAAATTTTTTCTCTCTAACATTAGTTCAAGAAATCAATTGGGATCACTTTTGATTAGCTTAAAGTACCATTCTCGTAGTTAAGGATTTTCAGCAATTAAAGAAAATAATTTCATGTTTTTGAAATTTTTTTTAATGTCCATATTCTTATATAAAACTTGTACCTACATACAATTTAAATCTTAAAATTTCGTAATTGTAAATTTAATTCGTTAGTTTCAGGCACATGTATAGCTGCCGAAAAATTTAGATTTGCAAAATAGATTCCATCACATTTTCAACATAGTTTTTTTTATTGAGAGTTCCTCTTTAATTATTGAGCTCATCAAGATGTAATTATTTCTTGATGAAAACTGATTTTACTGGTGAAAATTTGAATCAAGTACCCTTAGAGTTGTTTCCATAATAGCCCGGGAACAAAAATTTTATTAAACGTTGAAGAAGTAAACATTTTGCAATTTTTTCTTTACAGTTTTTATCGTTCCAATTTAATAGTCAACGGAGTTTTATAAAAAAAAGTAATTTATTTTGTTTATTTTTCAATATTGAATTATGTAAACAGTTTGGTTATATTGGAAAAGGTGAAATTAACACACAAAATTTAATCACCTCGTTTATAAACAGCACCTTATTGTTTCACACAAAAAAAATTGAAATTCAATTACAAAAACAATACTTAGGAGAAAGGTTGGAACAGTGAGACAGTCCGAACAGTGAGACATTTCATTTTGTAGCTTCCAAGAAACTTGCACAAACATTTCGGTGCAGACAATAACGTTTCTTTTCAATTCCGCAACTTTTATTTCTGTTCCGAACAACACTCATATGCGCGTTTGCTCTCAATGGGTCAAGAGCGAAAAAAAAGGGCAAAATTATTTTTTTTTCGTGTTTTTAAAATTTGTGTAGCATCTTCAAATATTAAGGTAAGTGAGCACTTTTTTTTATTGGCTTATTATTATGTGGTTTTTCAATATACAAACATAAATCTACGGTATTCTTTCCAGTTTTTTATGCACAAAAGTTTTTCTTGAAAATGATAAAAATTGAACAATGAGACAGATTCAAAGGTCAAACAGTGAGACATGTCTTACCTTAACTTTGCTTCGTTCATTCAACATAAAAATGTTATTATTTATTTGTATTTGTATTGCAACAAAATTTCTTACAAAAAAAAGAAACAATGAAAATCATAAATTTATTTGATTTATTAAAAACTTATTTAAGAATAATGTGAACTGAAATGTGATTTTAGTTTGTTTTTTTTTTTTATCTTATACTTTGATATGTTTTTTGTTCTTTTTGTTTCTATAAATTAATAAATAGTATTTTAAATGAATATAACTCATGTATTTTTTGGTAAGAAATTACTTAAGACGAGTTTTTATTAAAAATATTTTGCTGTCCCACTGTGCGCCCTACGCTGTCTCAGTCTTCGAACCCCCGTCCAACAGTGAGACACTTTGACCTTCTACAACAATTTTACTCATAGGAAAGTTGTTTTTAATTTTTTTAATGAAAATTTTATAACAAACTGTAGGGGAAATATGTCGTAAGATACCATCAAAAATTCATTTTCATAGCTCAAAAGAATTCGGAATTATAACCGTTTGAAAAAAAAGTGTCTCACTGTTCCAACCTTTCCCTACATTTAACGCGAATGCATTTCGAACGCTTCTTTGGCGATCATCATCAGCACTAACTCGATTATTAATTTGCATCGATTAGTCTAACATCCAAGGGACTGTATATACGAAAGTAACGGGCACGTGCTATACCAAAGAGAACAGTGGTGATCTAATTTCGCCTTCTTCTGCATTCAAGTTATTGGTTTCTTTTTCAATAAAATAACTCTCATACGCATCCAGTCTGTTGCACTTATTTACATGTTTTATCAAGCTGACTGTGTGTTCATTTTCTCCAATTCCATGGCCTTCAGTTACAACATGATGAGCAAAAGCTGATTGTGTCAATTTGTTCTTTTTTGTACAATAACAATGCTCCTTATATCTCACTTGTATACTGCGTTTTGTTTGGCCAATATAACGTCGCCGTCGTTTGCATACACCACATTCTATAGCATATATGCCGGATTTTTGTTCATCAACAACTTTGTCTTTCGTAGACGCAAACAAATGTTTAAGTTTTTGATTATTTGAAAAAACAGGCAAAATATTGTGTTGCTTTAAAGGGTTTTTTAATTTGTTCATAATTTCCGGAACATAATTGAAAACTTCTCTTTTCATTT
>OX439483.1:430919529-431206074 GCA_949320155.1 Melangyna quadrimaculata | reverse complement strand
TAATGAGCTTATCATACGCTGCCGTTCGAGTTCCACATCCGAAGGACATGGATGTGAATCTAAGAACGAATATGAAAAGCTGAGGGTACTGTCGTCAGCAAAACAATTTAATGGATTAGAAGTTTCAGATAAAAGATCATTTATGAATATAAGGAAGGGAGTCGGAGATAGAAAGGAGCCATTAGGCACACCAGCATTTATTTTGTGGATTTCAGACTTGAAACCGTCCAATACGACTTGTATTGAACGGTCCGAAAGGTTATTTCTAATCCAACGAATAAGAGGTTCATCGAAGCCAAATGCGCGCATTTTCGATAAGAGAGCTTGGTGCCAAACTCTATCAAACGCTTTTGAAATATCAAGTGCAATAATCTTACTTTCTCCAAAACGATGTAAAGATTCGTTCCACTGTTCGGTGAGATATACCATCAGATCACCAGTGGACCTATTGCTACGAAAGCCGTACTGCCGGTCATTAAGAAGCTTTCGTTCTTCGAGATATTTCTTTAGCTGAAAATTAATCAGCGTTCCATGCCTTGGAAAGAAGGGACGTAAGCGCAATTGGTCGATAGTTGAAGGAGAAGAAGACAAGCCTTTTTTTAGGGACAGGCTGGACAAATGCTGTTTTCCATCTACCACGCAGTGGTTTTGCCAGCGTTGAAGAACACCTCTTCAGAACAATGGGAGTGATACTATCCGGGCCAGCGGATTTGTGTATATCGAGATCTTTCAGAACTCTGGCAACTGCACGAGTGCGGAAGAAGATTTGTCCCATAGAATCATCTGCGCTCTCAAGTACAGAAGGAGTCATAACACTTTCAGGCAGCGACAAATTAACAGCAAACTGTGCTGCAAGCAAATTGGCTTTATCAATTGAGCTGACAAAAGGAGTATCGTTGAAGACGAGCGTTGGAACCGAGGACGAGGTGGTATTTCGTATGTTTTTTACAAATGACCAAAAATTGGACATTGTAGAATTTTTTGCCGTAATTTTTGATCATGTTTGGTTCGTCGAATATGAACGTTACAGGTCTTTCTAGCTTGTTGAAATTTTTTCCGGTTTTCCTCAGTAGGGTTGGCCTTATAACTTCGGAAGCTTACTTCTCCAACCCTAATAACCTCTTTACAGCTCGAATCAAACCATGAGTTTTCTTTGGGTTTGATAGATTTCACCCTATTCGGGATAAAATTTCTCATTCCACAAAGAATCAAGTTTGTAATCATATCTGCACTGGCGTCAACATCACTATATCGAGGAAGCATAGTGACCAGTTAAAGCTCTTGAAGAAATTATTGAGACCGTCCCAGTTGGCTTTCTCGTACTGCCGAACGGTTATCTTAGGAGTTTTTTCTTTAACTGTGTTTTGGTGGCACGAGAAATTCGCAGATATGACACAATTGTCTGATGTGCCTAGAGGCGATAATACACTTATAGTGTATTTATCAGGGTCAGAGGTAAGAAACAAATCTAGAGTCTTGGCGGATTGACCTGCAACGTCAGGAATCCGAGTAGGCTCGTCGACCAGCTGGGTTAGGTTGTTTATTTCAGCAAAAATCTCGACATACCTTCCTTCGGGTGTTGTCTGACCCGAATAGCGTAGCCACGCAGAATTATGTTCATTGAAATCGCCCGTAACAACGATTTCACTGTGCGGAAAATGGGAAATAATTCTCTGGATGGAGTCGGATAGTGCATCGCATTCGTTGGAAGTCGAATTACTATCCAAACTAGGACAATGATAAATAAAACAAGTATGGATGATGCGCTTATGGATGGTGAATTTAAACCACATGAAATTAAAGTTCGTGTTCAAACATGAACCATATTGTGGTTGAAGCTGATAAGCAACATCATTTCGAACATACACGGCGAGACCATGATGTGGAAAAAATAGAATAGAGAGAAATAGGCTGAATTCCGAGTGATCGGTATTTTCCCCTACCTGGGTTTCACTTAGTGCCAAAACAGCTGGCCTGTTTTTCACAGTATGGACATATGCAGCACAAAAATTCTGCCACAGTCCCCGAATGTTGCTGTAGTCAACCCTAAATTCACCCACCATTACAATAAATAGACATAAAAAAACAAATCAGACAGTTATCTATGCTGATATCAAGTTTGGGCCCCTAATGACTTCACAGTACAATACAATACTTTACTTTATGGTGAAGCTTCAAAAAAGTTTAGAGATTATTTTATTTGGAATTTTTAACCCTTTATCGCATGGTGGCTCATATATGAGCCAAACCATATAAATCTAAATATTTTTAAATTATCAACAAATTTTGTTATTTTGTGCATGCAGTATGAAATAAGTACAATATACGTTCAAAATTATATGAACAAACGCCATCTATAAATAAGTTGTGGCAATTAATTCTTTCGTCAAACTTGTCAAATAGGTTTCAGCCGGGCAGGATCGCGTCGCGTAGAAAACTAAAAGTTTGTGCTTGCAAAAAAATATATCAGTAAAGAAAGTAATCTAAATCTAAATCTAAACTTTATTTTATCTATTTATTTGTATGTATCAATAGATACATAATTTTTTTCTGATTACAATTTAAGGTTTAAGTTAATATGTATTGTATTTATTATTTGTAAGAATCAATAATTTGTTTAAAAAATAATCTTTCCAAGTTCAAAAATATCGGTTCTTTCCATACAAATGTTGAAAAACAGTTAAGAAAAATCCTATTTTTCTCTAAAATGGCTCTATGAATTTTGATGAAAACATGCGTGTAGTACATTAAAGTTTTTAATTAGATTTTTTTTTTTTGCGCTCCTAGTAACAGAAGGTGGTTATATTGAACTTTTTCGGTATTGAATAAACCTATTAAAATATTTTTTTTAAGCAGGTGTTCTCAAAAATTTTAAATAATAAAGCACATCAAAATATTCAAAAGAAAATGCTTTTCCGTTAACAAAAAGAGTTGTTTCCCCATATTTTGGACAGCATTCCGAACGCAGCCTTTGCTTTTCTGTTTCGGCTGTTCAGTTCCGCCACCCGTAGACACAATACTCCCAAGATATTGGAAATCCTCTACCATCACTACCGGTTGTCCAGAAATATTTACTTGGATTTATGTGGAAGTTCCAAGGCTGATCCTTTTAGTTTTTGCCGAGTTGATCTTAAGCCCTACGATTTCTGCTTCTCTCTCCACCCTTGTTGTCATTTGACGGAAATCCATGATCCTATTAGAGAGTAAGCATACGTCGTCCGCGTAGTCCAGATGTTTGAGGTGAGATTGCAGAGTCCACTGAATTCCTCCATTTCCATTTGACAAAGCTGCGTGCAGTACGTCACTTATCACCAACAGGAACAGTATTGGTGACAGTATACAGCCTTGCCTAACTCCACTTTGGATTTTAAACTCCTCTGACAGCCTACCTTTGTGCAAAACGTGACACTTGGATCCATCATATGTAGCCTTGATAATAGATCAATTTATCTGGGATGCCCCTCCTGCGCAAAGCAAGCCAAATAAATCCTCTATTAACACTGTCGAACGCCTTTTCAAAATCGATGAACAGCAGGTGAAGTGGTGATCGATATTCAACGCACTGTTCGATGATGATCCGCAAGGTGTTGATGTGATCCACACAGGAAGATCCAGTGCAGAAACCTGCTTGTTCGGCGTCGAGTGTATCTTCGAGGTGGTCTATAATTCGGTCCAATACTATCCTTGCTATTATCTTGGCTACTGCAGGCAGAACGCAAATTCCTTTCCAGTTTTCGCACTGTGTGAGATCTCCTTTCTTTGGGAGCTTGACAATCATTCCCTTTTTCCACTCTTCAGGAAAGCTCTCTGTTTCCCGAGCTCTCTTAATAAGTGGGTGCAGTAGCTCGCTCTATGTTATTGGGGCTGCTCCTAAGAGCTCTGCAGGAATACCGTCAAGTCCAACCGCTTTGTTGTTCTTCAGTGCTTTGATGGCGGTGATAATTTCTTCTTTAATAAAATATAGGCAATGTCAATTAGTCAAACATTATTTTTGACAAAAATAAAAATCCCATACGGCCCTTTTTGAACAAACCATGAGCGCAGCAATTTTTTCTTTTCACGTAATATTTACGGTAATTATTTGGCAACTTCTGGCATACTCAAAAGTAAATTTTGACCAAAAACAAAAGAGTGTTATGCTATCTTTATATAAATTAACCAGTATTACCCTTTGTACAGCAAATCAGTAGCGTGGCCTTTTGTTTTTATTTCACGGCATATTTATGGTTACTTACTTTTTTAAAGTTGTTACCTTAACACGGGTAAATAATTTTCTGTTTTCTTCCTATCAGGTGAGTCCATAGTGCATTGAATGCAAAAACTTATTTGCGACTCCTCGAAGCATCAGGAATAACACCCCTGGACAAATACAGTACCAATTCTGCCAAAAGATTGACGAGCAATCATCCTAACCCGCTGGCGTTCGTTGGTGAGACACATAACAAGTGGAGAGAATTAGGCCGAGCCACGAGACCTGAATGTGACAGCACTATCGGACGAAGGAAATATTTCTATCGACAACGACGAGGCAATCCAATTCAAGAAGACATGTACCAAAATCTAGCTTGATAGAATTTTTTTTTTTTTGTAGCGGACCTTATTTTGAGTTATTAAGTATGTATTTGATTATTATTTTAACACATGTAGTAGATAACAGACTTAAATTTACAAAATCATCTCTTTAACTAATTTTACTATCATCTTCATCATAAATCGACTTATATTTTGTGCGACATTGTTTTTTTTTTATCTGTACATTTTCTATTGAAGTTAAGTGTAATTTTGTCAGGTTTCAACAAAAGCAGTTGATGACAACTAGAGCTACTTATAGATGCTTTATGATGTCATTTTTCTCAAGTTTATAATACTTGGACTCTATTCAATAATTATTCCTTCTTCGTGACCTAAGGCCCATTTAAAATTTGAACTCTTTTTGCCTAAGGAAATGATAAATTATTTTCTGTCTGCATTGCCATTGCCAAGCAAACAAAAACACAAAATTCCTTACTTATATAAAACAAAACTCATTACTGATGAAGTAAGTGCAAACAAGAAGTTCTTTGTGCTGGCGATTTTCTATCGTTTCAAGAGAGTTCTGGTTCAGGGCTGTAGAATTTGTGTGCATTTATTTCTCCATGAATAATGACGAAATGTTTAAAACAGCATTTTATTCCTGCCATTAGCAAAAATGAAGTTGAACATAAATTTTAATTATACATGAATGTGAATAATGAAACATTCACTACAGAATCACTTGAATTAAGTTTGTTTTTCAAAATTCTGGTTATAAAATCAAATAATGAAATATGTATTTCTATTGAATTCTGAAGACCTTTATTGAAATTGTATTTTAAATAAACAGAGTAACTGGGGTACATGAAATCTATGAAAGGCGTTCAAAGATTCAAATTTACCGATTGTTTCGTTAATTCTATGAAGTTCCTGAACAAATTTTTGGGGAAAATTGTTTTTACAATAATTTAACATAAGTGTATAAAAGTTAGACCTAAAATACAAACACTCACTTTGTGGAACGAAGTAGATACAGGTACTATAATTTGTTCATATCTATGAAGAAGCTCTAATCTGGGTTCCAGGACGTCTGTGAAGTTGGCAGGGCAACTGTCACCTAGAGTAACGGGACAACAAAAAAAAAAAAAAAATTTAGAGCCAAACTGCAAATTTCTACAATGCTTAGTTCTCGAGATACACAATTTGACTTGCTAATTTCATATTGACGTCATTTTTTTTTTAATTTCTTAAAAATAAGGACTTCAAAAATTTGGAACTAATATTTGATGAAATGCAAATTTTGAGGGTTACTTCAAGTCTCTAGCATGCTTTGTTTTTGAGATACACTATGTGACCTGCTAGACTTCACTGTTAAGTTAGCAAGTCACTCGATTACACCAACTATTTGGCGAACTGCAAAATCGGGAAGAGAAATGCAAAATAAATGCAAAAAGAACGGCAAATTACTGCGTTAGTACCGTTAATCTGTGAAAGTTGCCCTGTCAACTTTACAGACGTGTTACCAGGGGCCGAATTACCGCATCAGTGAGTCAGCAATACGTTACTGAATTATCTGCATTTGGGATTCCTTCCTAAGATATGGAGTAAAGTATCGAGTATCGAATTCGATTTTTGGCATTTCCTCGTCAGTGAACAAGTGTTTTTTCATACGATAGATGCTAGGTAGACGACTGAGCAGTAAAATAGCAGAAAAATAAAAGTATTCTCTTTTCTGCAAACATTCCTACACAATATCAATTAATGGTGTTTCAGAGTCAATTAAAATAAATTAAATATCATCCAGAAAATTATTCTTGCTTGATTCTAAGGCACAATAATTCGATTTAGCCAAAAAATATTTTTGGGTAAATTAAATTCCTAAGACAAATGTAAACAAAACATGAGCCCAACACAAGCAGCTGTGGCAATCGACCAATAAAAAGTTAGGAATATTGACGTTTAGGAAAATGTACTAGAATTATCCTAGTACAATACGAACTCAGTTCGATACGTGATACTTCGTATAACATCATACCAATGTGATAAATCGATGGTTCGATAACGTGGACACCATATGATCCTGACAAGATCTACAGCTTTTGATTAATTAATTTAATTGATCTTTACCTCCGATCCGAAACTATTGACCTTAAGAAAAAACAAATTGTTCGAAAAAATCAAAGCCAAGTTCTGGCACTACACCCTTTTTACAGGATCAAACTCAGGCGATTTTTGAGCCCCCTCTTACTTCAGTACCAATAAAGTCAGAAACTTCAAACTCACAGCATTTGCTAAACTCACCAGGTTTAGACAACTCAGCAAATTTTAATTCTCTAGCATCAGTACTTTTTAAGATATAAGACTGCAAAAACCGTAACTGACTGACTCACTGACTTACTCACTCACTGACAGATCATCAAAATTATGCAGCACTTCCCGACATCGTAGAATCTTGCAATTTCGTGCAACGCGTTGCAACGGTAGGTCTTGTGGTATACAAAGGAAAAAATCCATTTTTATTGAATTGATATAAATTGCTTGGAACACTATTGATTGTCGTAGATTGATGAAATTTGGTACAGCGGTAGGCCTTAGAGTGCGATTTTTTATTCAGGGGGAGTGGTACCCACCCATTTTCATAGAATTGAATTGATTTATTTGGAGCACCTTTGATTGTCATGAAATGATGAAAGTTTGTACAGCGGTAGGGCTTAAAATGCAGTCAAAGGCAAAATTTGAGATTTTACATTCAGAGGGCGTGGCATCCGCCCATTTGAATAAGAATTGATATTAATTATATGTGGAGAACTTTTGGTTGTTGTAGAATGATGAAATTTGGTAGAGCGGTAGAACTTGAACTATAAAGGCTAAACTTTAAAACTTTATATTTAACATTCAGGGGGCGTGGCATTCGCCCATTTTCTCAGAACTGTTATTAATTATATGGATCGCTTTGGATTGTTGCAGAATAATAAAATTTGGTAGACTGGTAGATCATGGTGGTCAATACAAAGGAGATATTGGAAAATTTTAAATTATCCATTCAGGGGCATGGCACCCGCCCATATTCTCAGAATTGATATCAACTATGTAGAGAACTACTGATTGCCGTAGAATTATGAAATTTGGTAAAGCGATAAGACTTGACATGCAAGCAAAAGGAAAATTAAAACTTTGAGATTTTACATTCACTGGGCGTGGCAAAACCACTCATCAGCCTCAAATATGCTAACGTTGCGTTGGTGGGGAAGACGAAAAAAGTGGTTGTATGTATTCTATCTCTGTCTGCCCGAGCACCTCCTTCAGATTTAGCTATAAGTTTACATTATCAGCCTTATGCATAAACGAATTATAGCGAGTGCATAGCGCTATGCACTCTTTATAATGCCTCTGAGCGCAAAAAACTTATTCATAAACTTATGCAACGTTGAATAGAGGCAAAACAAGAGTTGTTTAGTATCGGAATGTCACTTTGACTCATACACACCAATAATGTAGGGGGGCGCTTATTTTTGCAATCTTTGAGGTGTTGAAATCTGACTGTCTAAATATTTTATTAAATTAAATACAACAATAAATAATGTTGGTTTTGTTAATAAATTGTAAGTGTTTGTTGCAATATTGTTTAAATAAAATTAAGAATATTTTTGTCTACACTTTATTTTATAGAATCTGCTTACAAAATGTGAAAGATTTAAAGATTTTCCATAAAATTTTACAACTTTTGCAAATGCTCGACGGCATGCCTTATTTCAATCAATTTATACAAAGAATCACCTTCATCACTTTCACGGGAAAATACAAATGAAATTTAAGGATTACCAAATAAGCACCACCCTTTTATTTTTCTCCTCAAAAAAAAACATCACAATGTGAGTGAATGGAATAAATCAAAAACGACGAATTTTTGTATTCAAATATTATTAATTTTATTTGTGAACACAAAAAAAGAACAAAGCAACAATTATAATAATATTAAATAAAGAAATAAATCGGGTGGCACAACGGCTCATGAAGAACCAGGGCCTAGTGACTAACAACTCGCAACCATTCCTGTGTGCGCCTTTTCGACAGGAATGGAAGGGACCTACAATTTTATGCCGAATCCGAACGGCTAGACGAGAAGCACTTATTCGTGACAAGTGATACTCTTGGAGGATTTGTCAATTCCTCGCAAGAGGCAGTAGCCCTGAAAAAAAATTTTTTAGTTTTTAGGTGGACGAGGCTGGGAAGCGATCCCAGACCTCCAGCGTGACAGTCGAACGCACTAACCATTACGCTACGGGCTACTGCCCGTAAAAGAAATATATATACAAAAAAAACAAAAAGAATCACCAGCAGAATTATTTTGTTTTGATTATTCACACAGCACACACACACAACACCTGGGTCTTGTTTGTCAGTTTTGAAAGTAAAACGTAAAAGATTTCTCCTTTATGGTACTATTTTCGACGCGAGCTCATTATAACTTTAATGGGTTGAAAGATGTTTTATGCATAACAATTTATGCAGCGTTGTATAGTGGCTACATAAGTCCTTATGCAGTGCATAACTATTCATCTGTTCAGCGGATTTTAATGAACAAGGCTGTATTATGTATAAAATTATCAACGTTCGACGTCCAATCAATTTCTGAAATGATTTAGATTGTTTTTTTTAATTCAATAAAGGTAATTTGAATTTAAATAACACTTAACACTTGATCCATTGCAGGTACTTTATTATTTAGTTCGCTTATAATGCCATTAAAACATGTCATTCTCATTAAGTTTGCCGATACATTAGAAATGAGCATTTTAATTTTAAAACCCATATCCTTCGAAATGTGTAGGTTTCTTTTTACGTGCTAACTACTAACCATAGGCAAGCAACATAACATAGGCAAGCACTACTTTGTGATAAGTCTGTCACATTAAATTAATGATCTACATTCACGTGGTTGGAAAATTTCAAGTTGCATCTGATGTAATTTTATTTGGTACCTATTGAACCTACGGCTGAACGGAAATAATGGTTGCCATACTAACTTAAAAATTCAAAAATAATGATAATTTAAAAATAGGTATAATAAATTAATAGCTATTACCAACAAAAAAGTTTTAGCGAAATCTTTAATGCTCCTTAAAAATGTTTAGTTTTGAATACCTCATAGAAATTCTTGTTATTATGAAAAAAATCATCATCATTCATCCTTACTAGAAGTGTAGGTATGAAACATTTTGTCAGTGTTTCTACATCTTTAAATTACAATTTGAAATCAAAGCACTTTTAGTTTTCAATGATGAAAATCGTTTTCAATGAACAGCTGACCCACAAGTGAAACACAATCGTTCCTATGATATGTGTTCATTTCTCTTCCTATTCTCGTCTTTCATTTCCAATAAAAGAAATTTTCATGATATGGCCATAACCGACTTGTCAACAAATATTCCACCGTTTCACTGATTTGTGTTTTAATGATAGATTCCAATGAAAGGTATAACTGGCGCCCAACGAACCTGTAAACACTGAACAAGTTAGCGATAATTTTCATTATAATTATGTCATAATTTCCATTCAAACGCAGTCATGTTCCTTGACATAATTTGTCATCAACCATTTTATACTGATATTACATATTGTTTACGCCTTACGCATATTACGCCTCAAAAGGCACTTATCAATGTTTTATTAGGTACTGCAAATTTCGTGCATAGGTCAGTTGATTAAATCATTCGCTCTTCTGAGAAAAGTAAATTTCAATGATACCACGATTTCAGTGGTCATGGTCAGAACATGTTTGTTCTAAAGCGAAAATGATATTATTATGATATGAGTGTTTCGTATGAAGCATATAAACGGTACGAGCAATATACATAGGTACCTATCCTTGATTAATTTTTAGCGTAATGTTTCAATAATATATCGTTTATTTTTAGAATCTGGTATAGTTTAATATCGGTCTTAAAACACTCAAAGATTGAAATACTCTAAAATACAAAAAATATTATTTTTGTGCTGGACTTATTGAATGCACACAGGCACACCACATATTTTGAGGATAATATCGATCAAATGTTATAGTCTTAACCAAATATAACCAAAATATGAGTATGAGGGTTAGTAGGTGCATATATCGTGGTATCGAAAACAAAAGTCTGGCAGGTTTTCTTGTTCAGCCTTTGGCTGGGGTTTGAAAATAGCGATTTTCAAGTTTTTTTTTTTGGTATTACCACCTCAATAAATTTAAAAAATATATACCGTGATGCCCTGTCTTTTTCTTAAAGTCCAAACGTCATAATATTGGCAATCTGATCAATAGAAGTTAAGTTTTTTAAGAGGACCTTATCCTCTTTTTTTGGAGAATTATAAAGCACAGACAATCAACAAAATAAAGTCTCCTACAAAAATCGATCAATGTTCGCTTAAAAAGCTAATATCTTGAGTTCTATTGGTCGGATTGCCAAGGTTATGACGTTTGGACTTTAAAAAAAATGACATTATACCTCTGACGAAAAAATGGAAAATCGCTATTTTCAAACCCCCATCCGGCTTAAGGCTGAACAAGAAACCTGCCAGACTTTTGTTTTCGATACCACGATATATGCACCTAAAGGGTTTTTCACCAGAGACGCTACAAAAGTAAAGCAACAGGGACAGCAAACGACGCCATATTTCTTGCCGCACTTTTTCTTTTCAGTAAGGTTTGCCATTTCATAGTGGAAAGATATACGAGACAAAAACGAGTCGAAATTATTAAAATTAACTACCGAAATTCGGAGTCAGTGGCCTCAACGTTAAGAGCGCTACGTCCAATTTATGGTCGTCATAATCGTCCTAGCAGATCAACAATTGAGCGTCTAGTAATTTGAATCCACAAATACAGTACAAAATGTTCCCGTGCCAGTGAGATAAATAAGTTCCCGTAGTGTCGAGAATATTGCTGCCGCTGAGGCTTCAGTTGCAGAAAGCCCAAATGTGTCTCTCACACGTCGTTCTCAAGCGTTGGGCATCTCTGTGACGTCGTTGTGGCAAATTTTGCGAAAAGATCTTGGCCTACATCCTTACAAGATTAAATTGACGCAAGAACTGAAGCCGCTTGACCACCAGAAGCGTCGTATGTTCGTGAATTGGGCGGAGCAACAACTTGAAAATGATTCGGATTTTCATCGAAAAATCATCTTCAGCGATGAGGCTCATTTCTGGCTGAATGGCTTCGTCAATAAATTGGGCAGGCAGCAATCCACACGTACTCTAAAAGTCATCATTGCATCCCGAAAAATTTACGGTTTGGTGTTGTTTATGGACCGACTGCGTCATTGGGCCGTACTTCTTCCGTGATGATCAAGACCGGCACGTTACTGTGAATGGGGATCGCTACCGTTCAATGATAACCGAATATTTCTGGCCCCAATTGGAAGATATGGACTTGGAGGACATGTGGTTCCAACAGGACAGCGACAGAAGCCACACAGCGAATGTCACAATCAATTTATTGGAAACCAAGTTTGGAGAACGTGTTATCTCACGAAATGGCCCAGTCACTTGGCCGCCTCGGTCGTGCGATTTGACGCCGTTAGACTATTTCCTGTGAGGCTACGTTAAGTCTATGGTCTATGCCAATAAACCAGCGGCGATTGATGAACTTCTTACGAATATCGAACGTGAAATTGCATATATGCTTGAAAACCGTCGAAAACTGGGTTCAGCGTCTGGACTTCTGCAAGCGTGCCCGTGGTGGCCATGCAAAAGAAATCGAGTTCCGTACATAATGGCATCGAACTTACTTTCACAGGAATAAAGAATTTTATTGATATCCAAAAGCGTTTTTGTTTTATTTAAAAAAAAAACTTTTGTAGCGATTTTATGGAAAAACCCGATATAAACCCTCATACTCACATGTATTTTGGCTATCAATCCACTCCCAAAATTTGCTGTTGGCTCTTGGTCTATTATATTTGTTTGAATCAGACTAATATAACTTTCAATAAAGTTAGTCAAAAATTATAGTTTCTTGAAACGATATTTAGGAACGCTGAATTTTTCTTATAAGAAAGAGTGCTATTAGGAAAGCTTAAATTCAGGTGTTCGGGACGCCCCGAATTGTATAAAACTCAAAAAATCTACAGACAAAAGCCGTCTAAGGTTCGTTTAAAAAGCTTATATCTTGAGTTCTACTAGTCGAACCACCAATATTAAGGAAGTAGGGAAAATAGTCCCATCCCCAAAATTTGTTGTCGGCTCTTAGACTAAATGTTTTCTTGACATATTTTGAGTCGCTGGAAATGAAAACGACAATATATCGTTTTATTTTCCAAAAAAGCGTTTTCGAAACGCCGCTCTAAGAACTTATAGAAATGCAGAAAAAAAAACGAATTTCGAAACAAATTACTAAGGGCCAGTTTTGCAGTCCAGGTTTTAAGTTAAACTCGAGTTAACTCCCAAATTTGATGAGTTAACTCTGGATTATGTCAACAAATGCTTTTGATATTTCATCTTTCGTGGTTATTAAGCCTTTCTGCATCCATATTCCTCTTTTAAATTGCTTTTTGACGATACTGTTGACAAATCTATTTCCAGAGCTAACTAACTCTAATTAAACTCAACACTGAAAAAATGGGCCTAAGGAATTTAAGACACCTTAAAAAAAAAACCAACATACAAGTTCTGTTGCATCTTATGCGAATCACTCTGCAGAAGGATTATACCTACATTGAATCAGTTTAGTAAACTAATGGCCAATTTGTTAAACATTCACGAGAATTACTTTTATATAAACTGCTTTAAATTATTGACCATTCAATTTTTTTGTAGTTTCATCAATCTATAAAAGTGAAATTTTCGGGATATTTTAGTTAAAATTGAGTTTGCTCACATCACTGTATACAAAAGATGAAGTATACGAGAAAAAGTAAAACAACATTAATCATCAATACAAAATGTCAGCAAATGAAAAAAGAACGAAATCTGAATTGGAGTATTGGGGTTAAATTATTGGGTTAGTAAATAATTTAACCAACTGCATCATTTCTAAAAAGATCTGGCCTATAATAAATCCCGAACTATTAACCAGACCCAGGCGAGACATAGACAGGATTGTTGCAACTGGCCAATAGCACAAAATGCGGCGAAGCTTGGCATCCCTTACAATACTTACTTTCACACAAGGAAACTGAGTTTCCGGCGATTTTTAGTTTCTAGGCGAGAAGGGCGTAAAAGGAAAACAAAAAATTTCCCCTCACACCCTTCTCGCCAACAAACTTGCCAGTTTCTGGCAACTCAGTTTCCTTGTGTGAAAGCCGTCTAATTGTGGGGACCAGCAGGAAAAGGAAACAGTCTTTCATTTCCTCTGTAAATGTCCCCCTTTGGCCAGAATGAGGCAACAATCTTTTGGGATGCCCTTTTTTGACGACCTTATCGAACTTTTCGAAATAAAGATCAAAGATCTGATTTCTTTCCTCAACGCGACGAAGTGGATCTAGGATTGATTTCGGTTTCGTTTGCATCATTTTCTTCCTCGAACTCCTATTGAATGTGAGCTAGCAGAACACTGGGGCCGAATCGCGTCCTCCGTGAACGAATGAGCGATCGAGCAAATGAAAATTTCGTCACTAGTCAATCGAGTGAACGTATTGGGATCGCGACCTACCTACGTTAGCTGACGGAACGTAATCTATAAAATGAAAAAAGTGAGTGTAGTAGATTAATGTTCAAAATTGTAACAAATCAAGTTCTGAATGCACCCATATTATGTCATTTTATTTAATTTTTTTAATTTGATTTTTATAGTTTGGATGAAAGTATTAGTCGTGTTTTGTTTCAACTTAAAGCCAAGACTATACAGTCTTAAAAAATATTTTAATATAAACTACAAAACAACAACAGTTTAGTGTGAATACAAAATATTTTATTTGAAAAATAAAATAAAACTCTATTGCAACGAGGCTATCGTAAGACTATGGCTATTCAACCAGGATCAAGGTATATATATTACAGGTAATATCATAAGCGTTTTCATTTTTGTTCAGTTCTGCGCAAGTGTCATAATGGAAGAAAAATGGCTGATTTCAGTGCGGTTTTGTGTTCTGTCATTCTGTCTCGTGTGTGTGTGTGACTGTGTGTTCATTAATTTAAATTTCTTTTCAATTCAGCAAAAGTTTGGTTTAACTAATTTTTAACACAAAACTAACTTTTTACAATTTTCACGAATTTGTTTTTTTTTTTGTTAACCTTTCAGTTGTCACTATTGTCATTTTTCATTTTGACACAAAAACCTACACTGAAAGAAGCCATATTGAAATTTGACAAGCTGCGCGTGATATGTGTACTGTGAACCAGGATTACGAAAGCCTTGTTGCTACATCATTGTTGTGCTCGAAATACATCCCACCTTAGAAAGGCACGACCCACTGAGTCACAACTGTTGTCAACATACCTCAACTTATGAAATAGGTATTCATCGTCGAGAGCAGTTTCGCGTTACACTTAATGTGATGCAATGATTCAGTGGGACACAATTAAAAACTTAACTTCCAGAATGCATCTCAGTAGGTCAAAGCTGAGTAATGCATTTTGGAAGTAACTTGAAGTAAGTTTCAGGTAGGTCTCTTGAAACTCGAGGAGTCAAATTTACAACCTCAACGACGACGGTCTTTTATTCAAACGAAATAAACCTAACAGCATTTTGTTTTTTCAATCGAATATTTTGTATTCAGAATAAAGTGTTGTTGTTTTGTAGGTAATATTAAAATATTTTTTAAGACTGTATAGTCTTGACTTCAGGACAAACAAAACACACCTGTTAATGAATTAAATTAAATTAAAAAATCGTTCGTAAACAACTAACTTTTGCAACATTCGCTCATGTCGATTGTTCATTTTCTTTGTTTTGATAACAATCGCTAGTTACACAGTTATCTTCAAACAGACAACGAAGTAAATAATCTTCAACAGAAAATTTTGCTGTTGGGTTCTCCGGGTTTGAAGTAAATTTGATTTGCGGCTTCTCTGTTGTTGACGTTTTATTTGACACATTGTTAATTTAGAAATTTCCAAACGTTTTCACACCAGCGAGACCTTCAACCGCTGCTTTTAGTCCAGTAGCTTCAACTATAAGTAGCTCATCTTCTGTAAGTTGCTTTTCCTCTTAAGGGCCACCTCCAGTCTTGGTTTTCGAAACTTAAAAATGAGATTTTATATCAATCAAATTAACACAAATTCTACTTTTTAACCTTTTTCCAAAGCTAAGGCTCTTTTGTTGATGGCCCAGGGCGCCCAGCTGCATTGAGTTTCCTACTTAAGCTCTCCCACATTTTAATGGCAGTGGGCTTACCCTAACATGTATTTAGCAGAATATTTTTGGCCAAATTAGGATGCTCCCTTATAAACTCCGCCAAAATAGATTTTGGGTCAGATTTATTTTGTTGTAATTTGTCCTACAATAATTATAATGTAAATTTATTTGTCAAATTCTAAAACTAATTATTATTTACAACGAAATTGAAGTTTCTACTCGCATTCTTCGAAAATAAATTCAACTAAAATACAATTCCGTTAACTCCAGACTTGATGGGTAACAAATCGAGTCAACGTACACGATCGCGCACTCGTTCACGTAGGACATAATACCAAATTTCATTTGCCTTACGTTTACAAACACGTAAGTCGCGATCCCAAACTACCACATTCCGTGAATGAACTACTCGTTCACGGAGGACCCGATTCGGCCCCTGGTTTTCGAAGGTGGCTCATGGTGCACGAGGACCGGACGATCACACGGTTGGGCCGATCTTCGCTTCAATACCAGTCAACAAGCTGCATAGTTGGCACAGTGTAGAGGTGTAGATGGTTTTTAGTTGCGGACTTTGGTCCTATTGAGTGTTTTTCATATGACCGAATCCTATTGAATTTTGTCCCATGTCCAAATCCAAGAAAAACGTCTAGTCATACGAGCGGGTGGTATTTTCTCAGGTAACCATAAGTCATGCTGTGTAAGCAGACGGAGGTGTACAGAGATTAACATACCGAGTGTGAGACTATATGTTCACCCTCATGGATTAGATCGTGTGCGTCTTGGGCAAACCAGCAAATTGCTAAGCTTAGTATACTGCAGCCGATCTCGGGGTGTAGGCGATGATCCTTTGGGGGGTCTATCACCAAACAACCATTCTTTCTATAAAAAATCTTTATTCCACAGGTCAAACGAGTATTATTATTACGGCGCATTACAGCGTTTATTGGGTCATCTAGCGAGAATGCTAGTGGCCGCCATCTCTACCTACCTAAATAATTTTGACATGGGTGGGTAGCAACCATCACCAAGTAAAAAAAATCCTGTGGACGCGGAATAATCTAGAGTTGAATTTTGTGTTGCTCTTCATCCTGAGAAGATAATGACCAATCTGTTTTTCTAAATAGAAACCCAAAATGTATTACCTTATTTATTATGATAAGAAGATGAAGAAATTTAAATATTAAAATATTGAAATTACTTCTGCTTTAAGTGGAGTGAATGAATAAAATTCAATTAAAAAGTACAAGTAACCTCAACTCTTCATCTTCTAATTATAAAAACCTGACCACGGGTATTTATTTTCTAGGTACACGAATTTAAACAAATTCCCCTAGAATAATAAAATTCACAGTATCTTTTTGCTGTGATTTTTATAAGAGTCGGTAAACATCTACCAAAATTTGTGTCTTAGTAGGGTATAACAGACTGACTGAAGAGCCCACTGTTATACCTTGGGCGAAACACAATAATCTCTGGAGTTGAGGTAACTTGTACTTTTTAACTTATTCATTATGTCTAGTTTCCATATGCAAAAAATGCAAATGCAAAAAAAAAAAAAAAAAACAAATCGAAAATCAAAATACATATATATTCACGGGATGTGATGACTTCCAATCCAAGACACTTTAAAAATTTAATGAGAGGAAATGAGCTTTTGGTTTATGAGGCCTGTTTAATTTAAAAGCAGTTGGTGAAACCAAAAATCCCTATTTTAATGCTAAATGATCTTTTAAATATTTAATAGTCTTTCATGAAATCAGCCATAACTGAATTTCTTTAAATCCAATAAATACCCTTTTACGTTATAACTCAACCTTAATTCCATAAACCTAAACGGTCTACCAAAATATGTTATTTATAAAGATCAATCAATCACAAAACACAATTATTTAGGTTGCAAATGAAAATAAACAGAGATAAAAATAAACAGAAGAACCCAAACAAAAATCCCACAAGCAAGAACAACAAAACTTTATAAGCTGAATTATATAATTTATAGTGTGTGTTAATACTTTAGAAATTTACCCGTATGGCAATTCCATTCAACTATTTATCTCGTCCTTTTTTTCTCTCCTATAGGTACTCGTATACAAAAAAGGTTAAACCCTGCTAGTAAAAAAAAAAGAAAGAAAATCAAATTTAACCAAACCCCGTGCAAAACTTTTAGGTCTAGTAATATAATTATGGCTGACCTTATTTTCGCATATACAGAGGTTTTTATCAAGTCTGAATAAATTGAAACTTTTTTGTAAGTATTTCAAAATGTTTATTAGAACGGCGATTCTAAACTGATAATAATATACTTTGATGAGGGAAAAAAAGTTTGTTTGTAGGTACATTTTCTAATGGAAACCTCTTTGAATATACTTTACAAGAATTATTTATTTCTCTTAGCATAGCAGTGTTATTTGGTCGGTACCGATGGTAGCGATGAGAAAATGGGGGAATACAATAATTGAGAAATTGTTAGTTCTTTTTTTAGAAGTTCCATTTATTTTGTGGTTTACCTATATTTGAGTTTCATTTTCGTATTTATTTATCACGAGAGTGATAGAACAACAACAAGCGAAAAATATATCAAACAAAAATAATGTATTCTTTTGTTACATTTAAGAAGCTTCTTTTGGACTTTTTAAGAGACTTTATTGTATTTTTTTTATTTGTAAGAGTCTAGTCAAGGCCGTAGTCAGTGGGGATCACAGGGGTCTGATCACCCCATCCCCGAAATTTTTCAAAATATATTTCTTGTTCCTACTTTCCTTTTGAAAAAGTATAGACCCATCTTATGTTAGTGATTGTCAACAAATTCGATGATAAATTGGTTTCCACAGCAAAATCTATAAAAAGGTAGATACTTCTTGGCAGCTCGATAGCAACTTAGTTCGGAAAACTAATTTATTGGTTGGCAATTTGCAAAAAATTTCTTTTACTTTTCAGATTTATTGACCAAATTTTGCCCAAATTGCTTTTATAACCTTAGTTTTACAGTGATGTTATTGCTGGAAGTAACTAACATGTTTTCGAGTACGTTGTGTTTTTGCCTGATTTTACGTTGTTAATTTCGTGGTTTTCGAGATATAAAAAATGGAAAAAACGCCATTTTGCTTATAAGGTTCGTATCAGTTAATTAAAAAAAAACAAAAAGTAAACTTATTTTTCTCTTCACATCTCGATTTAATATTGCAAATACGATCTTTTCTTTTCGAGAAAAAATTAGTTTGTTAGTTGTTTTAGCTTGGTAGCTCTTCTCAATTTCCTTTGTATTCATTATTCTGTTTTGGAACAGGCATAGCACACCTAATAAAACAGTTTGGGTTTTCCCAGCATTAAATAAAAAGACCTTTGTTTTTACTTACTTACTTACTTAGATCCTTGACCCTTCTAAGGGGCACAGGGCGTCAACTACCGCTACACGCCATCTCGTTCGGTTTCTGGAAATGTATTTTAGCTCTCCCCAACTTCTACCGAGCTTTTGTGATTCCTTGTCGACTGTTCTGCGCCAAGATTTTCTCTGGCCTCCAGGTCTTCTGCCATCTTGGATGAGTGGATCCCACTCCATTGCATGTCTTTCAATAGAGTCTGCACCACGACGTAGGGTGTGACCAATCCACTGTCACTTTCTTTTCCTAACGATTTCAATAGGACTTTGGCCCGTTCTCCGAAGGAGTTCTTGGTTGGAGATGGTGTTCGGCCAAAAAATCCTTAGGATGTTTCGGAGACATCTATTTTCGAAAGTTTGTAGCTTCCTTGTGACAGAGGCGGTCACTTTCCATGTACTACACCCATATAGTAGTACTGACTCTACGTTCGACCGGAACAGTCGCAGCTTGGTCTTCGTACTGTAGACGTTGCTCCTCCAAACTTTAGACAGCATGCCGAAAGCAGCTTTAGCTTTGCCGATTCGGCAGTTAACATCTTCATCCGTACCACTGGCCTCTTTTGAGACAACACTACCGAGGTACAGGAAGTTGTCCACCGCTTCAACCTGCTGTCCCGCAACGACAACTTGAGAAGAAGATTCAGAAATGCTGAGGATTTTTGTTTTCCCGGTGTTGATACTCAAACCGACTTTGTTTGCCTCGCATTCCAGATTAGTCACCATATGATGAAGATCCATAATGTTGTGCGAGAGCAAACAAATATCGTCAGCGTAATCAAGATGTTGCAGGAACGAAAACATCGTCCATCGAATTCCACGCGCTTGCTCGGCTAGAGCTGCATGAAGGACATCCCCTATAACCACTAGGAAAAGTAGTGGAGATAGCAAACATCCTTGACGAACTCCGCTATGGATATCGAAGTCCTCTGGTACCTTTCCGTTGTCTAAGACTTGACACGATGCACCCTCGTAGGTAGCCTTTATAATGGCGATAATCTTCTCGGGTACTCCTCTCCTACGTAAAGCTGACCAAATGAAATCTCGATTCAAACTATCGAAAGCCTTTTCGAAGTCGATGAAGAGCAAATGAAGAGGGGAGCGGAACTCCACGCATTGTTCTATTATGATCCTCAAGGTGTTGATGTGATCAATGCAGGATGAGCCCGCACGAAATCCCATTTGCTCTTTGTCGAGAGTAGAATCGAGATGTTCTTTGATTCGTTCCAAGATTATTTTCGCCATTATCTTTGCCACCGCGGGGAGGACACAGATCCCTCTCCAGTTTCCGCAATCCGTAAGATTTCCCGTTTTTGGTAGTTTGACGATCATCCCTTTTTTCCATTCAATGGGGAAACTTTCGTTCTCCCATGCCTGTGCTATTAAGGGGTGTAGCAACTTCGCTGATGTTTGTGGTTCTGCTTGCTAGAGCTCAGCGGGAATGCCGTCCAAACCTACCCCTTTGTTGTTCTTGAGGGATTTGATTGCTGATGTTATCTCGGCTAAACTGGGAGGGCAGGTGCGAATACGGGAACTAGTTTCTACGAATAGCTCATCTGGGTTAGGGGCTGGAACACCTCCGCTATCGTCTATGTGGTTGAGCACGCTAGCAAAATGTTCCTTCCATCTCCTGAGCTGATCCTCATCCGTAACTAGCAGGGTGCCGTCTACATCCTTGACGAGGTGTTGTTTTCGGGAGTTGTTGTTTCCAACCAATTCCTTGGTTATCTTGTAGACGGTACCACTGTCCCACCTAGATGCTGCTTCCTCTGCCTGTTCTGCGAGGACATTTATGCGCCTCCTTTTGTCACGTCTGACACTACGCTGCACTTCTTTCCTTTTCCTACGGTACTGAGACTCGATGTTAAATCTCTCACCTATTGGGGCAGCCGCAAGTTGGGATCTAATCGCGTTCCTTTCTTCAATCTTACTCCATGTATCTGCAGAAAGCCATGTGCTTTGGCTTCTCTGCCTTATACCCACAGACTCAGTTGCAGCAGTTGCAAAGGCCTTTTTCACATTGCTCCAGTGTTGGTGTGGCAATGCTGATAACTTCTGCTTCTGCGGCGAGGCGGTCCTTATATCTTTGGCGCACTGTAGGATCCCGTAATCTGTCGGTATTGTACCTGGGTGTACGCAGGAAGTTTTTAACAAGTGGCGACGAGTTTCTTGGATTTTGGTTTAACCTAGTACGCAGATGGAGCTAAAACTCCGCTCCCACTTTTCTCTCGCTAAAATCCTAGTTAAATGTTGACATAAGAGAGTTGTGGAGAATTTGAAATTTGACACAAGAGTTCTGTCAAAAACAGCTGTTCTCTGAAAAATGTACGTCAAATATACCCCTTTTTTCTCCCGCCTTCTTTTGCATCCTTGCGGAGCATTTATGGCATGGGCTCCTCATCATTCACCTCAAAATACTCATCTAAGTATTCCACATATATTCCTATTTGATCACTGGTATCCATAATCAAACTTTTTTCTCAAACAAAATTTTTTAAAATAAATAACAGGACACAAACAACGTCCAACAAAAAAACAATCTGTCAAATTTTAGGTTGAGGATAATGTGCCGGACGTTTATTTCCTGAGCTAAATTTTGACAGATAAAGGATTTACAGTGGGAATCAAAAATAAGATGTTTTAGCTGGAGCTGCGTACCTCTCGGCTAAAATACTTGGCTAAATTTTAGTCTGGCTAAATTTTGTAGAGAAGTTAGTATGGGATCGGAATTTTACCTCGACCTGTAGGCTTCTTTAACCTGAAATATATTAAAAAACGGTCATTTTCATGATTAGACTGGAATATCTGAAATCAGTTTATGAAAAGCTTTCGAAAAAAAACACTAGTAATCATTTTTGATTTTGTAAGCATGTGTAATTAATGAGTCATCAATCTTGCTTAAAAACAATGGCGCAAAATTTTAAACAGCTTATTACAGTTTACTAACATTTTAAATACTTTTTAACTAGTATCATACTAAATCAATATCCTTCATAAACTTCAGCTGAACATGTCTAAGAAAGTGACAGCTCGTACAAAAAAATCACAAACATCCCTGATTTTGACATTTATAAACGTTAAAGTGTCAAAGGATTTAGTAAGATACTAAGGGCCAGTTTGTTCACACTTGATCATCTTTAATCAAGGATTATTCCAGTTGATAATCATGGAATGCGTTAGTTCACTCAAATTTTAATCAAGGAATAAATGATTTGATTAGATAATTGAAGATATCACTAACAAGCCGAATTGGCTTGATTAGCACCATTTAATCAATGAATTAATGGAATTCAGTTTGTTCATGCTTGATTTACGCACTCGCATGATAAAAAGAAATACGTATGCTCATTACCTTTTTCGCCATCTTGGGTTTTCTCAGTTTTCTGTGACGTCTCAATCATCTTTCATTATTGTTTTAATTTTCAGGTGAATACTTATTAAATTTAGCATTTAATGACATTGGCGCAAAATTTTAAACAACCTGTTATTAAGGATTTGGTATGATACTACTTAACATTTTACTAATTCTTTAACAGTTTACTAAAATTTTCTAAATTTTGAATACTTTTTAACTAGTATCATACTAAACTGCTTTTCTTCATAAAATTCAGCTGAACACGTCCAAAAAAGTGACAGCTCGTGCAAAAAATTCACAAACACCCCTGATTTTGCCAATTTTAAACGTCAAAGTGTCATATGGATTTAGTACGATACTAAAAAGATAAAATAGCCATTTGGTGATTTTAACTTTAGTAAAATGTTAGGAGATAGTATGATGCTAAATTCGTTTAAAATTAGCAAAATACACTTTTTAAATATTATTATACTAAAAATGATTTAAAATCGTACTTAATGGACTAAAATTTTGCGCCATTGTTTTTAAGTGAAACGAACAGTTAAAATATATTAAATTAGTTGAAATTAATAGTGATTGTTTCAATTTATTATGACTATTTTGACGTCACACAAGAAACGGGCAAACCTTGTTTCTTTTTCTTACTGTATATGGCCACATTTGACGTAAAGTGAAACAATTCAAAAGAAAAAAAAAAAAAAAAAACAATACACTTTCTCTGGCTGCCATCGCGAGCTTTGTTTTTTTATACTATATATGGCCACATTTGACGTAAAGTGAAACAATTCAAAAGAAAAAAAAAAAAAAAAACAATACACTTTCTCTGGCTGCCATCGCGAGCTTTGTTTTTTTATAAAAAGAAGTTTAATGGTTGCAAATAAGAATTTATTTACCTTCTAATTATTGTAATCGCTGTTTTCAAAAAAGGAATCCACAAACACAAAATGGCACAAACGTCAACAAAAATGAAAAAATCTTAATTCTTGATTAAGTTTTGACAACCAAACTGACAGAAAGACTGGAAATGGAACGATTTGTGGAAAAGCCATGATTTATTAATCAAGCTGAAAAAAAAGTGAACAAAGAATCTTTGATTATCATGGATAAGGAAAAATCCGTGATAATCAAATTACAGATTTAACCCACTGTGAACAGACTGGCCGTAAAAAGGCTAAATAACCTTTTGATAGAAAATTTTGTAATAGCCCGTAGCGTAATGGTCAGTGCGTTCGACTGTCACGCTGGAGGTGTGGGATCGCTTCCCAGCCTCGTCCACCTAAAAACTAAAAAGTTTTTTTTCAGGGCTACTGCCTCTTGCGAGGAATTGACAAATCCTCCAAGAGTATCACTTGTCACGAAAAAGTGCTTCTCGTCTTGCGGTTCGGATTCGGCATAAAATTGTAGGTCCCTTCCATTCCTGTCGAAAGGCGCACACAGGAATGGTTGCGAGTTGTTAGTCACTAGGCCCTGATTCTTCATGAGCCGTTGTGCCACCCGATTTATTTTTTTTATTTATTTTTTTTTTAACCTTTTGATAATTTAAACTTTAGTAAAATGTTAGAAAATAATACTCGTTCCATGCTTAACTCGTTTAAAATTAGCTAAATACAATTTTTAACCTAGTATCATATTAAAAATTATTTAATATCGTACTAAATCAACTAAAATTTTGTGCCAATGTTGTAAAAGAAGCCTAACTATCAGCAGTTAAATTCAAAAATCAAGATTAAAAATTAAAATACTATTTTTTTAATCATATCCCCCCTTCCCGAAATATTTGTCTGGCTACGGCCTTGATCCTAGCCTGAACATTGTAACCACGGCAGCTCAACAAATATTAAAGACTTAATTGCTCGTAGGTAGGTACTTGAATACTTGAAGTGTTTTATTTTCTGTCAATTCCTTAAATAATTTTTAGATAAAAGCGGAAACACTCTATCTGATGTGCCCATTTCAGGCACTAAATCGTTTCATTTCGCAAGACTTCTCCCACTCACGGTTTCTACTTAAATCTACATTATTGTATCTTGCTTTTTCATTATCATTTTTTTGTTCAATTATTATAGCACAGGAAAGATAAACTTTTTGGTAAAACAAAAATACAGGTATGTTGATTTTTTCATGTCTGAAAAAAAAAACTATTGAAGAAGCTTAAATGCCACCTTTCGGGACCTCATGACCGTGGTGAAATCCACCATTTTGGAAAACGCGGATCAATCTATTTCTTTATCTCTGAAACTAATTTACTAAGAGGAAAAAGAGCTAACACCGAAGTTGTAGGCAATACAACCAATTTTTATTCATGCATTCATTGTTTTCTGCGAATGCAGTATTTTTGAGGTAATGCCGTTCGTTCCCTACGAGAAAATACTGCTTGCGCAGAAAAACCATGAATAAATAAAAAAAAATTGTTTTACTGCCTGCAATTTCGGTCTTTTTTTGTCACTTTTTCCCCTAAAAACAATAATTTCTGGGTTAAAGATTTAAACGCGTTTTCCAAAATGGTGAAGTTTACCAGGCCCGGTCATGGGGTCCTGAAAATTGGGTTATTAGCTTCTTCAATGACCTATTTCAGACATGAAAAAAATCAGCCTACTTGTATTTCAATGCTGTCTCCTGGCGTTAAATCTAAACCCACCCCCAATGCCGCTTTCCATGGACGGCACTTGCATCGAGGAAACCGAAAAGCTCTCAGTTCTCGGTATGTGTGTCACAGACCACCTTATGTGGATGTGGAATGACCACATATTTGACGTCGCCAAAAACGCTGCTAAGTGCTTAGGTTTTCTCCGAAGATGCAAGAAATTCTTTATCCCCTCTGATCTGGCTGTAATCTACAAAGCCTTTATTCGTCCAAAACTTGAGTATAATTTACAATATATTGGAAGGTGCTCCTATTAATCAGCTAAGCTTGTTGGACAGAATTTAAAACAGGGCCCTTAAAATGATAGGTGATAGAACAATAACGGCAACAATAGCATCCCTCGAACACCGCCGCAATGTCACCTGTCTCTCACTGTTCTACCACTATTTTTATGAACAGTGTTCAAGTGAAATAGTCGGTTACATTTCTCCCCTTAGACAATTCAACCGTAATCCTCGCGCTTGTAGGAATGCTCATCAGTTTACCCTTCAGCTCAACTTCGGACGTACCCTTAAGTTTAGTCGCACAACAAGAATGTGGAATGCTTTACCTGACCCTATTTCCCCCCCCATTATAATATTCAGATCTTTAAAACCAATGTGCGTCGGTATCTCCTTTTAAATCCTTCCGCATTTTCCTAACGCTCGCACTGTGCTTGTCATATTAAGGGTAGTAAAACCCCTTTAGTGCGCGGCATGTTTAAAAAAAAATCCTTCCATAAATAGACGGTTTTTGACTATATTTCAGAAGCACTTTCACATTGTTAAAAGCTTGATAAAACATTAATTTAGTAGAACATGCCAGATATTTCCAAAAACAATAGTTTTCACATCATTTTGCTTATGCTATTATTATGTCTTGGCTATTTTGGTCATAGAAAATGCTTTGTTTCAGTCCGTTAGGTTGATAAATAAAACTAATATTTGTTCAGGTACCTACTAATATTGCGAATATTTCTCAGACTGAGCTAATAAATTCACCTTGAAAACGACCCTTTTCCTTACGTTCCTATTTAACTTTTACTTTGAATCACATCAGAAAAGGACATAGGTACACACACAGGTTAAATACAGTTTATTTTTGTTTAACTTATGTTTGTTTTCTACATGACCAAAATAAAATTAAAATGTATATTATTACCTACAACCCAAGCACAAGGTGATAGGTAGGCTTCGTTTCTCTTAGAGTTCTAGAAGGTGACATAAATAAAACGAAAATTTAAAATTAAATATGGTCCTTTAAGTCATCGGTTCCCAAACTGTGTTCCGCGGAACACTGGGGCTATGCGTAAGATTTTGTAAGGGTCCGCTACTCTCTCGAAGTATACAAACAGTAAGAACACAAACATATTTTTTTAAGTAGGTTACCGTGAAACTGAGTGACTTTGGCGCATTTTAAAATTATAATATGAATACCTTTTCCATCGGTTTTTTTACATACAGAGTAAAGATTTTTTGCACAAGTAGTATCGTACATTTTAGACAAATCAGTTGGGTAGTTTAATTTTCAAACATCAAAAATTGTGTGGCCAAAGTCATTTTGCAGTTTTGGGCGACTTAAGCCTTTGGTTTTAATTTGTTTGTTGTTTTTTAATAAATACATGGATTGTTAATTTTACTAGAACAATATGAGGAGGCACAATCTTTCTCTGCATTTTTGCAGCCTTATTAGGAGACTTGTACTTTTAAGCTTCGAACGTATTTTTAAGAGAAGTTTTATTATAATTTCCATGCAATTTTTTATAATTTGTCGTGGCCAAAGTCACTAAAAGTGCAGGCAAATGTCACCCCACAATTTGCAATTTTTTATAAGTAAATATATTTTTTTATCGTTATCGTTTTATCGTTACATTAATAAAGTAAAGCAAATTCGATTTGCATAATATTCCACATAGCTAACTGATTAAAAATTATTTTGCTTCCACAACATATTGAAACCTTTCAAAAATTGTTGGTGTTTCTAAGGTTTTTTAATAAAAATTGTTTAGTTAATAACTTTTTTTTTTATTTATTCTAATAAATCATATAATTTACAATCATTTTTAATTTATTAAATTATATATTTTTAGAAAGAAAGCTGATAATATAAGAAAAGTTCTTTATATTAAAAAAAAAAATAGAAAAATGTGTTCATTGGCCAATACGGACCAATTTTTACACGGTTGGTATGTAATCATAAAAATGTATGACGTTCACATTTTTTTTTATCGAAGTGTGAGCTTCTCATAATTAAAATATGGGAACGACTGGATCGCACAAACTTGCTCTCGTAGCTAACAACTTTAACGTAGCTTGAAGTTTATAATGCGCATATGTATTGGTTCCATAACATTATATGATATCTTTAAAAAAAATTTAAAAACAAAGGACCTCTTACATAAAAATTACTATAAATTTGTTATTTAAATAGTGAAAACAGATAGAGCTAAGAAAAAGTATGCCATCTGATTTGTTTGATAAATATGAATTTATGAAAAAAAAATCCAAAAATCGTTGGAGCGGTTTTCTTAAAAATTAATTTTTTTGTACATATATAAAATTATTCGCTCATCTTTAAAAATAAAATCTTGTAGGTATGCCAACATAAAGTTTTTTAATAAAATACAATTGTACGCAAAATAAAAAAAAATCATTAACCCGTTTTCAATATACTGAATTTTCAAAAAAAAATCTCAATATTTTTTTAAAAATCCAAAAATTATTCTTTTGAAAATTTGTACATCCAAAATTATCTGAACTGTGAAGGAGCTCTTGTATAAAAATTTTGGTTGAAATCGGAGCAGTCGTCAACGAGAAATTTGAAAACAAAAAAATCGGTTCTATGACAGGTACCATTATTAACCGTTATTGGTAAAATTTGTTTTCAGCAAAATATTGGGGAGAGTACGATAACTTAGGCGCCAAGAATTGATAACTGTTTTGTATAGAAAAGTTCAATACAAGCATTTTTTAATATAGAAGGGGGGGGGTCTATCTTCCCCCGTTTGGGCCGGAGGGGCAATTTTATAAAAAGGTACTAAAAATGAAAAAAAAAAAATATTAAAAAATAACGGTAATACTTATAATTAAATTTTATACCTTGTTCCAAAGCCAACACTTATAACTATTAGCTGTTTTTTTTAATTAAGTGAAATCTAAGCACAGTTTCGAAAAAAACGGGTTTTAAACTCAAAATTTGGGGAAAAAAAGATTAAAAAAAAGTTTTAAGTGTAATTTTTCCATACAGTAAAATTATATTTTATTTTTTTTTTCTGTAATTCGTTGCTCTAATTAATTCTTCATTAAAAAGGGAAAACTAAATGATTTTGTATCTTCTAGTTTTTGAGAAAATTAAAAACTACCAAACCTACTTTTTATTTGATTTTTATTTTGTAATTATTTTTCTTTGTGGATTATGTAAAAAAAAGGTCCTTTTTATAATGTGTATAGAACAGTTAGTAATGTAATGTTTTTTCGTTGGTCGAAACTAAATCCTCAAATTATTAAAAACAACGAAAATACAAACAAATTGGAAAAATTAATACAGCGCTACCTAAAAAAGTAAGACTAAGTAAATTTACTGAAACTAAAAGAAATATAAAAAAGTAGGTTTGGTAATTTTCAATTCTCTCAAAAACTAGAAGATATAAAGTCATCTAGTTTTCATTTTTTAACGAAGAATTAATAAGAGCAACGAATTCCAGAAAAATTACATATAATTTAATTAATTTTGAGTTTAAAGCCCGTTTTTTTTCGAAAATATGCATAGATTTGACTTGATTTAAAAATTAACTAATAGTACAAAGTATTGACTTGAAAACAAGGTATAAAACTTAGTTGTAAGTATTACCGTTATTTTTTAATATTTTTTTTTTCATTTTTAGTACCTTTTTATAAAATTGCCCCTCCCGCCCAAACGGGGTGAGTTAGACCCCCCCTCCCATAGTAAAAAATGCTCATATTGGGCTGTTCTACCGTTATTATTTCATGGCGCCTAAGTTATCGTACTCGTGTTAAAATATTCACCATTTCTTAAATAGTAAACGCACATCTTTTTTTTTCGAGAAAATTAATTTTTTTCTTAACGGTTTTTCAATATTTGTATGGAAGGTACCGTTATTTTTACTTGCGATATACGTAGTATAGCCCTATACTGTATAGGGCAAGTTTAGGATTCGTAAAAAAAACGAATTCGAGAAAAGAATTTTCCCTAACATTACGATGATAGAGAACGCGAAAAAGAGGGTCTCGCAATTCTGTCTGTCTGTTTGTCCGTCTGTCCGTCTGTCTGTACCTCGACCTGGAGCCTAAACGGCTGAAGCGATTTTCTTCAAACTTTGGACTTAAGGTTTTTATGTGATTCCCTAGAGGGGAAATTTAATTTTTTTTTTTTAGCTCAAGAAATAACGGTACCTGTCATACAACCAATATACAAAAATTGATGTATTTCAAAAACGGCTCTAAGGATTTCCAAAAAAAAATTACGAGGTACTAAAATTACTTAAGTAAATATTTTCACAGAAAATAACGGTACCTGTCATACAACCTGTCATTAACTACTACACCAATTTCAACCAAAATTTGTATACAAAAGGTCGCTTAAAATTTTAACAATTTTGCATATAAAAATTTTCGAATAAATAATTTTTGGATTTTTAAAAAAATATTGAAATTTTTTTTTTTGAAAATTCAATCAAAAAAAAGGAGCCCATGAATTTTTTTTTTAATTTTGTTAAATATTGTATTTTATTAAGTACTAAATGTTGGCATACCAAATTTTATTTCAAAATATGTTCAAGATTTTTTATATATAAGAAATTAATTTTAAGAAAACCGCTCTAACGATTTTTTTTTCATAAATTTATGTTTATTAATCAAATCATATTGCATACTTTGTTTTGAGCTCTACCTGTTTTAGCTATTTAAATAACAAATCTATATATATTAATACGCTTAGCAAATCCTAAGCAAAACCTAACGGTACACTTTTCTCTGTAAATACTCAACGGAACTACATAAATTATATAACGTTGGAAAGGGTTTGACCCACAGATATGCAGAAACCAAAAATCAAGTCTGTAGCTGTTAAAGCATTTAATGGACATTTAAATTTTTCCAGATAAATGATTTTTATCATTTTAAGGGTTCGGATTAGTACTCTGAAATTTTGGGAGATGGTAACCATTATTTATTTGGATTTTTTGGTGGAAATTTATAATTCAAAACTTGCTGGACAACAAAGAAAGTGACATTTTTATATATTTTTGCTCAAAAACAACTTCCATAGGAAATATATAAATGTTGAACTATAGCAGACTAAGCTTTAATATCAAAAAATAATTTGTTTGTGTGTATGTATGTCAGTATTTAAAAAAAGTAAGTATTATGTGCAGTTAATTAACAGAAATTTGTTTGTTGGTCTATTTAAGAAAGCGCAACGTGAAAAAAAGAAAAAAATGCAGGAAAGAAAAAATGTAGACTCAAGGCTTCAGTCAGCATAAATGTTACTTGAGTTAGTGGCAGTGTTTTACGGACTCGGGATAAGTTAATTTTTTTCTTTGTTTTAAAGTGCCTGGTGCTGACGTGCATTATGTAAGCCTACAGGCTATATAAAATTTGACCCCATTGACAAATGGCCCCAAACGAAAAATGTCCCCAAATGTGGGGTCATAATGAAAAATGGCCCCATTTTCGAAATGGAAAAATGGACCCAAACTTATGAAAAATGACTCCAAACAAAAACTGAAAAATTGCATAAAAAAGTATGTATGTATAATGTATATAAGACGCAACAACAACAGAAAAATTACAATCGTACAAAAAGTGTTTTTCGTCGGTTTGGGATAGCCTTAAATGTACCTTCCCTGGCCCACTTCGCGGGTTCAATGATTTAGATTTTAACTCTCTTTTTGGGTACTCTGTCTCGCTCATGTTAGGGTATGCTCACATGCTCAGTCCGTGGCAGGCGCCCAAGTTGTCAGTTGGTCTGTGATCAAAGTTTTTGTATTTTGGTTTAAGAATAAAAGTTTGGGGCCATGTTTCATAATGAAATTTCAACCCAAAATTAAAAATGAAAAAATGCACCAAAACCATGAAAAGTTGCCCCAATTCACAAATTTTATTTGTTATTGCTGTTTCCCAAATAAATTTTTGGGCCTATTTTTCATTTTATGTTTGGGGCCAAATTTCACGTAGCCAAGTCCACACTGTAGGGGAATTTCTGATTGTGATTGTGATTGCTAAATAATTGCCCAAAGGGCATATACAAATTAGTTTAGTTTTGACACTACAACGTAAATGATGCGATTAGCTTAATAGTTTTAAGGTGTCTGGCTGTCATTAGAGGTAAGGCCTTACATAAAATAACGTAATCTTGCAACAATTGTATGGAACTTTAATATTCCTAATTGTCTCAAAATTCAAGATTCGTTGTATCTATTTGGTTTTGCCTACCATAGTGTGTTAATGTTATAGTCTTAGTGGAGACATCACATTTTGGGAGTGGATGGATAACCAAAATATGAGTATGAGGGTTTGTAGGTGCTTCTTATCGTGGTATCGAAAACCAAAGTCTGGCATATCTTTTCAGCCTCTTGCAACGGTCGGGTTTTAAAAATAGCGATTTTCCAATTTGTTTCTCAAAGGTATTACCACTTCAATAAATTTAAAAAAATGTATGTTATGATGCTCTGTCATTTTTCTTAAGTCTAATCATCTAAGTCTTTGGCAACCCCACCAATAGAACGCAAGATATTAGCTTTTTAAGAGGACCTCATCGGCATTTTCTTGGAGATTTATAAAACGTAAGAAATCAGCAAAACAGAGTCTCAAAAAAAAAAAAAATTAAGGTCCGCATAAAAAGCTTACATCATGAGTTATATTGGTATAGTGAAACAACGCAAAAATCAATCAAATTGGCGGTTTTAGGATTAGAAAAGAAACTGTTGTATCCATAAAGTAATTCATAATTTTAGTAGAGCAAAGTTTGTTTTAATTGAGGAAGGATAATTTTTGGTTGGTTTATTGTATGTTGTTGAAAAGTAAATATTTTTTTTTTTCTAACTGAACTGAAGGGCAAATTTTTTTCATATTTTTTGAAATGTGCAGAGGTTAAGTCCCAGATAGAAATAAGTTACAAGGATCAGGTATTGTTCAAAAAATTATGAATTCTTTATAGTAAAGGCTTAACGACATGGACCTATATTTTTGCAAAAAGTACAAAAGTAAGAAATGAATATATTTGCTGAAGACAACAAACAATAAAAAATTATGTATGGTGGTTAAATTTATCTGTCAGAACAATTTTCGTATGTTTTTTTTTTTTTGAAGTAGTTTTCTCTAGAATACATGTTTAGCATGTCTTTTTACATGTTTTTCTCACTTTTGTACTTTTTGCAAAAAGGAGATCTATTGTAGTTAAGCCCTAACAAAAAATCCAACTTATTGGTTATTTTTAATTTCTCTTACTTCTGCAAAAAGTGTGTTAATTACTTTTTGCTGGCCGAATTTTCGGCCACTGGCCGATACTAATTTTTAATAATTCATAGTAATCATTTATATTTTAAATTGTTTTTAAATTTTTTTTAATGATATTATAATGTTATGGAACCAATAAATATGTACATGTCTCTTTTAAGCTACTTTAAAGTTGTTAGCTACGAGAGCAAGTTTTGTGCGATCTAGTCATGCCCATTTTTTATTTTAGAAAGATAATTTTTTCAAGTATTCTACAAAATAATAAAAATCTACTTTACACCTAGTTTTGAAAATATTGACCAAGTCGTTTTCAAAATATTTAGTTTTCAAACAAAAAAAAAATGATTTTTGTTTTTAATTTTCACACAATTTTATTTTTAAAACTTTGGTTCACAATAATGTTTATATTTTTTAGAAGATTTACCATAAATAAAATGAAAATTTACAACTTAACTATTTTCGAGAAAATCAAAAACCAAAAAAATGGTTGTACTGGAGGTACCCGAAATATTCATTTTATGAAATTAAAAAAGTTATTAAAAAGTAGCATTTCTTTAATTTATTTGAATTTTTTTTTTTTTAACAAAATCCTCGCACCCGTTTTTGAGAAAAATATTATTTTACTTTTTGGCGAAAAAAAAAATTGTATAGCAGAAACCGTTATTTTGAGTCCCAGAAAAAAAAAATTAAAAAAACCTAGTCAAAAAACACTATATACCAAGTTTGAAGAAAATTTCTCCAACCGTTTAGGCTGTACGGGTGAGGACAGACAGACAGACAGAATTGCTAGACCCACTTTTTTCGCGTTCTCTATTATCGTTATGTTAGGGAAAATTATTATCTCGAGTCCGATTTTTTTACGAATACATAGCTAACCATATAGTACCTATATCGCAAGTAAAAATGATACAACAACACTTACTTTTCAAAGAAAACTATTCAAGCCACATTCACATGAAATAAATAATAAAAAAAAAACGTTAAGAGTTAGGGTGTCGAAATATATTTTGACCTTGGAAAGGGTTCCAAAGCTTAAAAAGTTTTGGAATCGCTGCTTTAAGGCACAGAAATAATGTAATAGGTAATTTTCAACCCAAAACAATCAACATAAAATTTCTTCCCTGACATTTCGTGTGTTTGGAGAGCTTTATGTAAAATATCTGCCATTATTTTACTGCTTTATTTCAAGTATGTTATTATGTATGGCTGTGAACGTAGCTTTAAGCAAGCAAGGGATGTTAAAAAAAAAAATAAAAAAATAAGGAATAAATATTACTTTTATACCTACGTGACAGAAGCCCAAATGAAAAGCAAAATGTACACAAACATAAAATAAAGGGTAACATTTGGAAAGATTTATGATTCCTTGTCTCAGTTTGAATTAATTTCAAGTTTTTAGGAACTTCATCATTACTCAATTGTATTGAGCGGATATGTAGGTATTATTTAATTAGAATTTTATATATATTTTGCTATAATATATTGGCGACGAGAAAAACCCATAAATAATTATTAATAAAGTGATTAAAAAAACGATTACCATGGCAGTAGCATATTTGATAGAGCTACAATATCAATTTTTTCTAAGCAAACAGCACTACGGATTACACCTTGAAGTATTGACTTGTGCATTGGACTGGACACGCCAGAGCAGATGTCTGGACTCAACTCCATCAGCCATCCTATATTTCATCTTAATTTTTTTACAGAGCTAACTGCCTCTTGCGAGGAAATGACAGATCCTTCAGAGTAGGTATCCTATGCCATGATAAAGTGCTTCTCATCTAAACGGTTCGAATTCAACAGGAAATTGTCTGTCTACTAGGACTTGATATTCCACGAGCTGTCACCTGTCCCATCATCAATTTATTTTTAATTCAAAAGCATTAGCGCAAAATGAAAAACAAAAACGCAATATCTCCCCACGGATGTTGTCCTATACAAAACTCTATTTTCTTCCGAACGAGTCATGCCTTAGAAATTCAATACGAGTACCGAAGTGTGAAATCTGGGAAGAAAAATTGTATAGAAATTAAAGAGAAAACAAGGAAAATTTTGTTAGACTTAAAATTAAATAAAATGCACGACTGAATCGAACGAAGCTACAACGTGACTTGGCAAAGAAGATGTACCACATTAGATATTTATGTGAATTGTTAATTGAAAATTAAAAAAAGCACTTAAAACAGAATTTCTTCTTTGATTATTTTTTATAAAAATAAATAATACACGACTGGGTCGCTAGACATTAACAGTGGATTAATGAATCTTTAATATTTGTACGACACGTTAACGAGAAAATAATGAAGACAAATTGAAATAGAAATTTTGAAATAATTCTCATTTAATACAAAATAACTGGAAAATAATTTAAAAATAAAAACAAACATATTTATTTTTTTCTTTTATTTTTCTTAAAAATAATTATTATTCGTACTTTTTTAATTGACGTGGAAGTAACCCAATTATAAAACTGTAACAAAAACGACTAAGCCAATGACGAGATATTCGGAAATGTGCCAAAAAAGTCTATTTTGTACAAAAATCCTCAAAACTTTATTTTCGGCATTCGATTTTTGTTTAGCAAAGATCTATATTTGTTTATTGTATTATCAAACTCATCTCGTTTTACATGTATACCATGTTTTATTAAAATCGTCATAGCCGTTTTCGAGAAAACTTGATAAAACCGAAATCGTTGTATTGTAATCCCGTCCTGGATGAGCTAGGAGACAAATTTGAATAAGTAGCTCAGGAAAAATGTACAAAAACATGACCAACCTGCTAAAAAAGTCCATGCGAAGATTTTTGAGCGCAATAATATTTATTTTGGTATTAGAAATACTGATGCAAAAGTCCATTTTCAGATCGTGCCGGCCGGTGGCGGCGTCAATAGTTATTCAAGGTTGAATGTCAAAAATATCAGCTTTTCCATATAACACCAGAACGGTAAATTATATCGAAAAGTATTTAATGCTTTACTTGTAGATCTTACCATCCACAAGAAAAACGGTTATAAACATTTTTGTTTTTCGACTCACCGTTAAAAAGATATCGACATTTAAAAAATCGTACGATTTCTAAAATGCTTGTTTTTTACGTATAACTCCTAAACGGTTCATATTTTTGAAAACAATGCAACGCAAAGTTTGTAAATTATATAGGGGTCATGCTCATGCCACTTTGAAAAACTCAAGATACATCGCCTGTCATTTTTTTTTTTTCCAAAATCGAAACATTTTTTTATAGATATTGTGGTGAATACGCCCAGTTATGTAAACAACCACACATTAGTACAACTTTCCGCGCCATCTTTGTGTGAAATAAATAAATAAATCCATCACGGCTGGTGTCCAGCCTCGTTTGTACTGGAATATTGACGAAACCTTTTTGGAAAGCACCTTCTAGCAGACCCTAGAAAATTCTAGAACCCTTTATTTTCGGGTATAAATACAGGTGCACCAGTCCGAAAGAGCAGTTTGATTTTGGAAGTGAATGAATAAATGTCAGTGTGAATAAAGAGTTGCATACTTGTGCTTGGTTATAATAAAAGTAACAGAAGAAAAAGTATTTGAAATAAAAAAGCGTTTTATTTTGTGAATTAATTGCAGTTTCAGTTTGAATAAAGGAAATAAGTTTTATTTGAGAACCCTTAGTAAAATATTACAATATTTATATAAAAAATTGTAATAATTTTCAAATTTTATTTTTTATGCTCAACCAGAAGCTCTTAAGCCATTTTTTATTTTGAATTACCCCCTGCCGAGAACGTTAAACATATAAAAAAAAACATAAGTATATTTAAAAAAAAAAAACAAGATCGCGAGATTTTGACCTGTGACCCCAGGTCACTTATATATAACTATCTTAAAGCTAGACAAAAATTCATGAAAAACTAGCCTATACTTATCAATATCTTACAACTAACTTACAGACCCCAAGCAGGCGCTCTAAATTAAACAATAACTTAATGCTAATTCGTATGCCTTTCGGGCTACGAACTACTTAAAAATAATAACTTATCAATGGTTTTATTTTTCCCAAGAAAGATTTAAAAAAAACATGGTTACATTAGGCGGTAACACATCCATCAAGCTACGTTCAATAATATATTTTTATGGCCGATTAATTACAATAATATATGTATGTATGGTTAACTTTTCGGTTGGTTAAGATTTTAATTATTGTTAATAAATTTAACAAATTACGAGTTTTTTCAAATCAGATTTTTTGATGACCAATTGAATCTCAAAAGTGACCAATTATTTAAGCCCTTATGCATTTGGAATTCAATTTGGTTACCAAATTATAGACATTTAAAAGGTCCATACAAAGTGCAACTTGTTTATACTTAAAAAAAAAAGTGTGAGAGTGAGCAAATATTTTTTTAGAGAAATGGTATAACCAATTAGATGTACATCGCGACATTCTTTTTTTTCGAAGATCGAAATCGGCTAACTTGGTGGTGGTAACACTTTTGTGTATATAACTTGTTCACTTTCGACATTGAATTTTTGTATAGCGAGTAAGCCCAGTAGGTAGCGCATTAGACTGAAAAGTAGAAGATCGCAGGATCAAGTCTCACATAAGCCAACTTGTTTGTTTTATTTTTGTCTGGCGAGGCAAAAGGGATCATATTAACCAAGGCCCTTGTTCTAGACGAGACGAGACGAGACGTATCATTCGAGACGAGGCCGAGACGAGACTGTATATTTGGACCGAAATTTACAGAGAGAATAAATTAAAAAAAAAACTATTTCAGTTAAATATTTATTTTCTTCTGCACGTATTCAAACTATAATCGAAAATATTTCGTTCCAATTATCAACAAGTTGGCCGGAAATCGTATTTTTCGGAGACGAGACTGAAAATTTTCGATTTTAACGAGACCGAGACGAGACTTACAAAAGTCTCGCAGAGTCTCGTCTCGTGGCCAGCCCTAGCCTTTGCTAACCCTTGTCAGAATCTATGTTAGGCTCTCTATTGCCTTGACAAAAACTAGGTTGTTTTCATTCTAAAAGTTTGACATAAATTCTAAATTTCAATTTATTTTTTTTTGCATTTTACGTTTAAATGATAAAGTTGTAAAAAAAAACTACACTCAATCACTTTATTCTCATTAAAAAGATTATGATTTATGACTCTTTGGATCAAATTATTTTAATGAACTCTTTTGATTCTTGGGAACCATGACATTTAATATTTTTAGCAAATATCATCAGTGTCGAATTTTATTCATATATAATATGGTAATAAATAATGGAGCACTAACATCTCGCCCCCAATAAAGCACCCTTTAACCACAGATATTTTTGGGGACTCTTTTGATTCTTGGTAAGCATGCCAAATGAAACATTTATACCGAATTTCATTAATATCCCATTATTTTAAAATGTTTTTGGGTAATATTTTACTTGTTGTACTTAAAACAAAGTCATCATTATAAAAAGGACTTTAACTTTCTACAGGATACATGTATCTTTTCAGTATTGGTCACTTTAGAATCAGCGTTGAAAAGCACCCTAAACACATTTGTGTCATATGATTAGATTGTATTATAGTAAATTTGTCAGCTTAATAAACTCCCGCCCTCTCCACCTCTTTAAATGCGTCTATACAAAAAGCCAATAAGGACATTTTGAGGCACTTTTAATGTGTTGCACAGGACGAAATTAAATTGTCTATCTTTCTTAGACTACTAGTGGTAGCATTTTTTTCAACAATTCTCAAAAACAGTCTTTACGATTTTAGCTACACTTCGTCTTCGTGTCTATAATAATGAAATATAGCTACTCAATTTTTTGCCAAAACCACTGTATGTGCATTTTTCTGAGAATCATGATAGTTGCTGAGGCTGAATCTAAAACCATTCAGCAAATTGTTCTTTTAGATTAAGCAGAAGACCTAAACACTGACGACTACGACTCCGAACTCTTTCCATCCTGTGCAGCCCAGACTGAACTTGTTGTCCTGGCAAAATCACTCACAGAAAAACATGCATTGGTATATCATGTATGGCCTTTTTTTCTGAGAGTGAATTTTCATTTTGTATACAAAAATTCAAGTTATTGGCTATGGCTGTAAATTTTCTTGGAATTAAAACTTCTCACCTTATGACATGCATCTCTGATGCCTTTAGAATGAGTTTCAATGAAAAAACAAGTATCGATGAAATAGAAATTTGTTTCATTTGAACTGAAACCAATTATTTATTAACCAAAACTCGTCAACTAAAATACAAAAAAAAAAGTTCATGGGAAGCCATATAGTGAAGCTAATTTACCTTCTATCATGATTTCTGAATTCCTTTTCTCGTACTCGTGTATAAAAGGACGTATGGTAATGTACTTGGTTTTATTTAATTCCATAAATGAGGTGCAAAGGTGCAGCCACAACTAGTTTTGAATCCAAACCAAATCCATAAGACAATTTATTATGTATAGTTTGGGAATATGAACCTTAAACTACGTATAATTAAATATATAGACAGAATTAGGTTGGTTTCTTACACTAATCATAGATTCTACGAATGTAGAAGCATATAATAACTGTTATTTCTATTATTTTATTGTGAAGCCATCATTAGTGATTGTGAAGGCTTTTATGGCTTCAATTCACATTAATGATGAAATAAGAAATTCGGAACTTTTTTTATATATAGTGGCAAAGATAATTGCCACAACGCATGTAAACATCATTACCATCATTGATCATTTCTCTAAAACTAAAAGATAACAAATCAGTAAGACCAAGGACTATAGCGAAATAAAAAACGAGGAGGAAACAAAACTCAAAATATATTAAAGATTCTAGGTTTTCGATTATTCTTAGAAACAAAAGCTATTACACTTAAATGAGAAAGAAATAAAAAAAAACTATGTCAAACTTAATCTTGTTATGTAAATCTTTGGTTGTTAACTGTCACATCAAAGTAAGAATGATTATTGGAGCGGATATTTCATTTTATTTTATATGCATAGGACAATGAAATGAAATGAAATGACAATGAAAATTGAGCGGTTATAAATGGTTGTTGAAACTTGAGTTTTTGATTGCTTGATTTTTTGTTATCTTCATCAACGGATTGCACAAAACTTAAAAAAAAACTTTTATTAGACACCCTCTTTAAATTATCTTAAACTGGAAGATCCATAGAAGATTGAATGACATGAAAATGGAAATTGAAGATACTTCTATGGAATCATTTCCTCATCTTCTTATTCCTTTCTCAAATTGTATTAAAAAATAATAGCGGTGCCCAGTAGACGTTGTTCTGCCCTTTCCTGTTAATTTATGTCTTTTTCTGTAAAAATAATATTTAGTTTTGTGTAATAAAAGACGCGTATCATTTCATGGATGTGACTCAAGTGAAGTAAGATGCGCTTGGGTCGTTTATTTTTAAAATAAAGCATTGCCATCAAGTATTCATAAGGTATGTTCCACAACATCCTTCTTCTTTTGAAATTAATAAACATTCTTTATGTATTCAAAAAAAAGAGAATAAAACTATTAATTCATTGTAATAACATTAATTCATTTTGTTTATGCAATCAAATTAATATCAAAATTTATGTTCTTAAAAAGAAAACTAGTTTAATCTTTACGTTGTTCGATTTAACAATAACTTCATATAGTTATAAATATTTGTTCAAAACTTTATATAATTTCAAAAAATAACATACTTATTTTTATAATGTAAGATTAATACAAAATATTTTAAATTATAGTTAGTGGATTTCTGTAATCGTTACAAATTTAATTAGAAATTGAATCATTTACAGTGTATAGTGATTAGAATTCATTAATCTTGAAATTCATAACATTAATATTTTTTATTAATAAATTGATATTTTCAAAAGTATCTAAGTGTAATCCAGGTGTAATTAGTTCGATAATTCAAAATTATACAATTCAAAATCTTTGTACCTACTCGGCAATACTTTTCTTCTTTGATTTCTTCTTGAAGTAGTTTCTGGAGTGACAGATGCATCAGCTGTTTGCTCTGGTTCTTGATTTGTCGATGTTGTTGTTGATGAAGTTAAATCATTTTCATCTAATCTGCTTACCTCAGAGTTTTCTGTCGATATTATTTCTCCGTTTCGATGTCGCGTTGCTTCATTTCGCTTATAGCTGTTGTTTTTTTTCGTTTTCATTGTTGTCGCTCACTATCTCAGGAATTTGTATGTCGATTTGTTTAGAAGTTTTAGAAGTACTCGGTCTCGTTTCGTTTGGATTTGTGATTTCCTTAGCTTCATTTCGTGGCTTAATGTGGATATTATTTCTTCGATATTGCGTGCTATTATTTTCCACAATGCTTGATCGTGATGAAAGATTTTGGACCATTCGTCCTGGTGTCCAGTTTGAGTTGGTTTCTGGCTGTTTTTGAAAGTAAACATCTCGTCCAGTTTCAATTAGTGGCAATGGTCTGGTTGCTCGGTCAAAATAGTGTTTCATCTTCACACGCTTCTCTGAAATTTTAGCTGGAATATCTTTTTGTACTTCTGGTATAAGATTAGATTTGACTGTTGGAATTGAGGACCTTAATCTTCTTGAAAAAAAAGTCTTTGCGCTGGACTTGGTAAATCTGCTTTTGAAGTGTTACGATGCTCACATAGTGCTTTCCAAAAGCCTTTGTTTGATTTGATGCTGCGCTTGTAGATCTTTTTTATAATTTTCACAGCCGACTCTGCCTTTCCATTTGCTTGGTGGTGATATGGTGATGACATAGAAAGCTTGAAGTTCCAATCTTTCGCAAATTGTTGAAACTCTTGTGCTCCGCAGTCTGATACGACTATTTTCGGTATACCGTGTCTGCTGAAATTCCTTTTACAACAATTTATTATGTTTGTTGCTGTCATAGAATGAAGAAAATCAACTTCAATATAGTCCGAATAGTAGTCCACGGTTACCAACAGGTTGTGTTTCTTTTGCTGTTGTCCTTGAACTTCGCAAATGTCGATTGCTACTCTCTCGAATGGCAATTTCGGAATTTCTGTTGTTTGTAATGGTTGTTTCTGTTGGTTGCTTGCATTTTCAGCACATGTTTCACATAAGGAAATCTCTTGCTTGATTTGATCGTTTATTCCGGGCCAAAACACTGTATCTCTGGCTCTTCTGTAGCATTGTTCTCTTCCAGGATGTCCTATATGAATTTGCTTAATCGTTTCTTTCCGTAAACTTGTAGGAATTATGATTCGATTGCTTTTCATTAAAATTCCTCTTTGAGAAATTATTTCGTCCTTAAAGCTCCAGTACGGCAAAAGTTCTATCGGCAAATCGTTCTTATTTTCTGGCCATCCGCGAATGCAAATTTCTCTAAGCATATTAAGTGTTTTGTCGTTGGCTGATTTTACTCGAATCTCTTCAATCTGCATGTCGTCAAGGTCAATCTCTGTTGTGATGTCGATTTCTGAAATCTCATGGAAAATCTTCTCTATCTCGTAGACTTCTTCTTCGTACACAGCTTTTTCAGGAGAGTTTTCTGTGAAATCCACGTACCTTGATAAGAGATCTGCAATATACATGCGTTTGCCTTCAACATAATTGAGAGTGATGTGATATCGTTGTAAACTTAAAAGCATTCTCTGTATTCTTCGTGATGCTTTCATCAAGTCCTTATTGAAAATCGTAAGAAGTGGCTTGTGATCGGTTTGCACAATAACTTCTTCTTTGCCGCAGATATATTTGTCGAATCGTTTGCAGGCAAATAGAATCGCCAAACATTCTTTTTCGATTTGCGCATATCGTTGTTCGGAGAAGGTCAATGCTCTTGATGCGTACAAGACCGGTTGTCCTTCCTGCATAAGAGTTGCTCCTAATCCAGTTCCACTGGCGTCGCATTGGACTGTGACTGGTTTTGTCGAGTCGTAGAATTTTAATACAGGTTGATTGGTGACAAGTTGTTTGATTAGATTGAATGATTCCTCTTGCTGCTTTGTCCAGATGAATTCAGCTTCGCTTCTGGAGATTCTGCGTATAGGTTCCATAACTGTTGACAGCTTGGGTAGGAATTTTGCCAAGTATACACAAAATCCTATCAAACTTTGGGCTTCTGTTGTATTTTGTGGTGCTTTTAGGTTTAAAATTGATTCGATTTTAGCAGGATCCGCTTTTAAACCGCTGGTCGTAAGTAAATGTCCATAAAACGGGACGCTGTCTAGTTTTATTTTCGCTTTGGATATATTCAGCTTAAAGTTCATCTCTCTGCATCGCTTGAGTAAATTATCCAAGTTCTTGTCATGATCTCTTTCAGCTTCTTCTATTGTAGCTCCGCTGCCTATTACTAGAATATCATCCATGATTTCTTCGATGCCATCTAAGCCGTGCAGGACTTCCTTCTGCTTTTTCTCATAGATTTCAGTTGCTGGTGAAATTCCAAATGGCATTCTTACCCATCTGTACCGTCCAAATGGTGTCCAGAATGTTGTCAGCTTTTTTGATTTTTCATCTAGTTGACACTGCCTATAACCATTTTTCGCATCAAGGGTTGAGAATACTTTGGCTTTCGATAGATGAGGCAAGATTTCTTCCATTGTTGTTGATTGATTGTGTTCACGTTTGAGAGCTAGGTTGAGATAGTATGGATTTAGGCAAATTCGAAGCTTGGATTTTCTTTTGACAAGAATGATGTTCGAGATCCATTCTGAAGGTTCATTTACACGTTCTATAATGCCTCTTTTCTCCAGATCTTTCAACTCTATCTTCAATTGTTCTTTAAAGAGTACTGGAATACGCCTTGGTGTTTGCTGAACTGGTTTTACATTTGGGTCTACAGTAAGCGTAACTTCTCCTGGCATTTTTCCATCCCCTTCGAACACTTCTTTGTACTTTTCAAGTATTTGTGTTTTGTATTCTTGTTTAGAGGCTTTCTCTTTGGTCTGAACTGTGCCAATTTTTTGTATCTTGACCAGATTTAATACGCTGCACGTGTTCGCTGATAGTAAAGGCTGCTGCTCAAATGCGACTATTTGGAACAATAATTTCAATATTTTTCCTTCGTGTTCGCATTTAAGGCCTGCTGCTCCAATGGGCTCTATTACGTTTCCACCAAGGGATTTGAGTCTTACGTTTGTTGTTTTCAGCTTCGGATTTTTGTTGCCGGTAATTTGTTGCAAGTCAGTTAATCCCATAACATTGATTGATGCTCCTGTATCTAGCTGACAGTTCTTGTATAACTTGCTGTTGTTGATGAGGAAGCATAGTTTGGCTGTAACTTTACTTTTTCTTTCGCTAGTTTCGTGCACAGTTGTTATGTATTCTAATGATGAGTTGTCAGACGAATCTTCTTGAGTTGTAAGGACTCTTTCGCTTCTCTGTCGCTTTTCTTTTTTTTCTTTTTGCTGGCTCTGATTTCTCTACAATAGTCTTACACATTTTCTTAAAGTGGTTCATTTTACCACACGCTGAACATTTTTCGCCAAATGCAGGACAAACGTTTTTGTTTTGCAAGTGGGTGCCTCCGCAGTAAAAGCATTTCTTGAGCATTTTTTCTTTTCTGACGTTTTTGTGAGAAATTTTGCTAACAGCGATTTCTTGAGTGGCTTGTACTATGCGATCGAGGTGCATGTCTGTTGTTGCTGCTTGCTTGCAAATATTAATAGCAGCACTCAAAGTTAAATCTCTTATGTCTAGCATCTTTCGTCGCAGACGCTTGTCTTTGATGCCTACCACAATCCGGTCTCTGACAAATTCGTTTTCAAGACTACCATATTCACAGGTTCTTACGAGCTCTCGTAGACGGAAAATATAGTCTTCGATTGATTCTTCGTCATTTTGGGATGCTGTGTTAAAAATGTATCGTTCGAAAATCGTGTTTGTTAGAGGCTTCAGGTGCGCTTCGATTGCATCGCAGATACCTTTCGTTGTCGCTTTTTCTGCTTCAGTAAGCGGCAAAGTATTGAAAAGATGCACCCCTTCAGCTCCGATACAAGTGAGAAGGCTGGCTACTCGCACTTTGTGGGTTTTTACATCTAATGCAGTGGCGATTTCGTAATTTTCATATGCTGCTCTGAATTTTTTAAATTCTTCCAATTTACCTTGGTTGCCCCAACATATTGGTGATGGTGTTGGAAGCGCCATTTTGTTCTTTTAGTTTTCTTATTGTGTGCTTTCTAATCAAATGTATAAAATAAAAATGTACCTACCGTACAATTGTTTATTTGCTTTTTATTTTATTGTTACACCTTTGCTTTTTTTTTTTTTATTTTCTTTTTAGTTTTCCGCTGCCACCATGTTAATTTATGTCTTTTTCTGTAAAAATAATATTTAGTTTTGTGTAATAAAAGACGCGTATCATTTCATGGATGTGACTCAAGTGAAGTAAGATGCGCTTGGGTCGTTTATTTTTAAAATAAAGCATTGCCATCAAGTATTCATAAGGTATGTTCCACAACATTCCAATAGGAAGATAATACATAAATATTTCGAACATTCCCAACATAGACTCGTCGGTAGGGCTGGTCACGAGACGAGAAAAGTCTCGGTCTCGATCTCGGTCTCGCATGACGAGACCGAGATGAGACGAGACGAGACTGCCTTTTAAGCAACCGAGACGAGATTATATATTTGGACCGAAATTTACAGAGAGTCTAATAAATTAAAAAATCCAATTTCAGTTAAATATTTATTGTCTTCTACACGTATTCAAACTAAAATCGAAAATATTTCGTTCCAATAATCAACAAGTTGGCCGGAAATCGTACTTTTCGGAGACGAGACCGAGACGAAACTTAATTATACGAGACCGACTCGAGACCGAGACGAGACTGAAAACTTTCGATTTTAACGAGACCGAGACGAGACTTACAAAAGTCTCGCAGAGTCTCGTCTCGTGGCCAGCCCTACTCGTCGGCTATACATTTCTCATTAGGTGTGTTTTGTTAAGCTCCCTGAAGTGAACATTAGGAACAGGTTCAAGAAAACAACCCTGACTTTCCAGTCACATTAAGGAATTTTGATTTTGAATGTTGGCACAATTTGCTGTTATGTTTATATAAAAAGTTATAAAGACGTGTTTTTTTCTCGCCATCTGAGAAAAGAATTAAATACAATCAATTTAAGTAAATTTATCTATTATAATGCTATTTTGAATAAATTAATAGAGAACTGGCTATTTCCCACAAAGAAATAATATTTTGTTCAAGCTGTTCGAGAAGTGCAATATTGCAATGCCAATAGACCAAAGGGATGTGTTCATTAAAAATGGTTATCAACCAATGCTTTTCTTATGCTGTAAGAAAATGTCGTCATATAATTTCTAAGCAATTATTATTAAAAGCTTTATTAACCAATATAAAAGTTTGAAATACATACATACATATTTTATATTTACATCTTTATATCCTTACATATCTTTCTTTATATATATTTTTTATTTTCTTGTATATTTCAATAAATTGTTTCATTTGTTAAAGTAAAATTTGTATCTTAACTTTTAAGTTTTTTTTTTCTATTTCTTAACATGTACATATCAATAATAAATATTTTCATCTGGCGTAAGCCTCCGCCATTGCTGCACATATATCTCTGTTTTTTGCGTCATTGTACCAGTTGCTGTTGAATTGTCTTTAATCGTTAATCCATCTCTTCCTTGGTCGTCCTTTAGGTTTTTTTTCATCTGGTGGGTTCCATTTTGTTACTATTTTTGTCCATCTGTTGTCTTCTATTCTTGAGATGTGACCTGCCCAGCTCCATTTCAGTTGCTTTATTCTTTCGATTCCATCTATTATGTTCGTTCTTCTTCTTATTTCGTCATTCCTAATTTTTTGAACTATTCTAATGTTAAGTACTTGTCTGTCTATTTTTACTTGGCATATTCTGAGTTTTTCAAGAGAATTTGAGGTTATTCCAATTATTTGTAGTCCATATGTCATAACCGGAAGTATTGTTGAGTCTAAGATGTATTTTTGTGTGTTTTTGTCAACTTTTGAGTCCAATATGGGTTTGATATTCCAGAATTGCTTCCAGATATTCTTTATACGTCTGTCTACCGCCTTTTCTTCTTGGTTTGTGAAAGATTATAGCTGTCCTAGGTAAACTTAGTCATCTGTATAGTCTATTTGTTCGCTTTGAATCTTGATGTCCTTTTTGATATAGTTCGTCATGGCTTTCGTTTTGTTTAAATTTAGTGTTAGTCCATGTGCTTGCATTCTTCAGAAAGTTCGTTTATCATTAATTCTATTTCTTCTGGAGTATCAGAAACCAAAACTTTATCGTCTGCAAATCTTAGATTGCTCAACTTCTCTCCCCATATATTGATTCCAAATCTATTTGTCCAGTTTAGTTTCCGAAAAATGTCTTCCAAAGCTGCCCAGAAAAGTGGTGGAGATATGGGGTCTCCATGTCGTACTCCTCTTTGTATGTTGAATTCTCGTCCGATTTTGTCCGTTTAAACCTTTGCGGTGTGTTGAGGTTTGGATGAGTATTGGGTTTATATTTTAATTTGTCTGTGCTGTCCATATGCTTTGTGTTCTATTGTGTCAAAAGCTTTACTGAAATCAATAAGTAAACGGTAGAGGTTTTTTATATTCGTTAAATTTGTCCATGAGTTGGTTTATAGTCTGGAGATGGTCAGTTGTTGAGAAACCTTCTCTGAAGCCAGCTTGATCTCGGGGCTGGTTGTCATTTAAGGAAAGTTTGACTTTTTTATATAATACTTTTGAAAAAAGTTTATACATGGTCGATATTAAGCTTATTGGTCTATAGTTGTTTATATCTTCTTTGTCTCCTTTTTTGTGTAACAATATAATGATACTGTTTTTCCATTGTGTCGGTACCTTTTGTGTACTTACGATAGCGTTAAATAATTTTGTCAATAATGAAGTAAGTGCCTCTTTTCCAAATTTGAGAATTTCTGCCTCTATGTTGTCGCTTCCTGCACTTTTTTCTTCTCCCAAATTGTCTATACTGGATGCAGTATCGTCTTAGTTGAAATGTATCCATTCTTCAGCGTGATCGTTGTCGTCCAAATTAATAGTGTCCGCTGTATTTAGTTGTAGTTGCTGTAGTTAGTCGATGTAAATAATTTTTCAAAAAAATCTGTCGCTGTTTTATTTATGTCCATTCTTTTGGTTTGCCGTTTCGTGTTGTTTTTCATAGATATTATCCATTCTTTATCGTCACATAAAAATTGTTTAATCTTCTTAATTGATTTTGTATGTTTTACTATGTCTTTTATCGTCGTCTCGTTGTAGGTTTGTATGTGTTTTCTGGCATTTATTTTAATAGTTTTCCTCGGTTCCCTTAATTCTTGTTTTTCAATTTCAGTCAAATCTTCTTTAGCTCTCATTTATTCTCTTTTAATAATCAGTGTTTTTGTGTTCTGTGAAATTCTGTCCGGTTTCTTGTTTTTTCGCTTCATGATTGTGTTTTTTGCCGAAGTTTTCATAAGGTTTTCGATGGTGTCATAAATGTTTTGAATATTTTCCGTTGTGAAAGAAGTGTTGATAAGGTCTCTAATTTTATTGTCCATTTTTTGGTTGTATGCTCTTTTCTGATCTCCAATAATATACATAACCTCCGTCTTTATTTCTTGGTATGTTTTTTCAAGTGTTGTATAGAATGAGTTTATTTCATCGTTGAACATATGTTTAAGGTGTTTTTTGATTGATTTTTCAATTTTGTGAAGGTTTAAGCCGACTGTCCTCACGGTAGCAAGCCGGCTTGAGGAAGTTGTCGTTAATTTTTGTTCATTTGCATGGTCGTTCGTGGTGATTATTTCTTGAGTTCTAGTTTGTTGCTATTTTTCAGTGTTTTGTAATATTGGTGAGTTAACTTTAGTATTTTTAAAAAAATAGTTTATTCCAAATTTTTGTCTTCCTTGTTTTGAAATGTCATTTTCTTTTACTTTTTTGTTTGACGAAGAAGGGAGTTGCGAGTCTGAAAACTATTTTTCATCTTCAAAATTTCTTGTTCGCTTTTGTGTTTTATTAATATTTGTTTTGCTGTTTTGTCTTTGATTTGTTAATCGCCGCGCCGTTCATCATGTATTATGTCTTCTTTCATTTTGTCATCTTTAATATAAATTATAGAATTTGTGTATTGTCTTAATTTTAATTTATTTTTCATGATTTTGTCCTACTTAAGTTGTGTGTGTCTAATAAAGTCGATTTCCTCTATTTTAGTTTCAATTCCTAAGATTTCATTGAAAAGACTTAAAATAATATTAAGCTGATCTTCGTTAGTTTCTTCGTCTGTCTCATTGATGTTATAAACAACAATATTTTTACGTTTTAAAGTCCTTTCTACATATTTGATCTTTTCTTCCGAATAGTTTTGTCGTTCTTCAATCGCGTTGGTCGATTTTGCTATTTCGTCTATTTTATTTGATAATTGTTCAGTTTGATCTCTTATCTCCTTCTTTATGTCTGTTTGAAGTGTAGACAGCACCATCGTCTTTTTTACCTTCTATTTAAGAAAACTTTTCTAATGTTGTATTTCAGTGTAGTTGATTGGTATGAGCTGTCAAAAGTGTTTGCTTACAATTTTGTGTCGTCGCGTGTTCTAAGTAGCTATTTAAGATAATATATTTTGTATATTATTTTATATATTCCGATAGCCTTATAATTGTTTCGGTTTCGCAATTTGTTCGTATTTTCAAAATGATCGATTTGCTAATAGTATTCTCTGCGTATCAGTTGTTTAAATTTTTTGAGCGACAAAGTTTATTACTCACCAGAACCATGCTTTTCCAAGCAGGGGGAGTTAGCAGGATTTGCCTTTGCAGGATTAGAGGTAAATCTTAAGTAAATAGATAGTTTCACTCATTTAAATCTTTCTTTGGAAAAATTGTAATCGTTAACTATTTCCATTTTGCCAAAAAGAGAATCAAATTCTTTTTTATTTGCTCTTTTTCTTTTTTTTTTCTATCAATTATTTGACATCAAATTTAATTTTAGTTTTAAGAAGTGCTCTTAAACACTTGTTAATACCAATATTTCACTCAAAAATTGTATCTTTATCATCGAAAATGTATTTTGTTATTTTTTCATGAAATAATTTGCTGTACAGTTTTAAATCTTCGTATAAAAATGTTGTTTTCAAAATCTGCTCAAAACTAACATACTCAACGAAAATTTCCTTGGTAATCATTGGAAAGTTAATGTTCACATTAGAGTTACTGAAGATTAAATGTTGTGTTAACTTATTATTGTTGCTTTTGTGTGTACAAATTTGGCCTAATGTGAAACATTTCTGAAAGTTCACATTAGGAACTCAACAAAATAGGCCTAGTATAGCCTTTCAAAACAAAAAGAATTTTAAAAATCGGAGTTGTGGTTTCTGAAGAAACAAATGTAGCAACTTTTTAAAAACCCACGTGCACAATGGCCCAAATAAGCTTTTGCGTCTCAAAAAGTCTTACCTTTTATTTCTTCTTGAGATTTTGATCGTATGTTCTTTAGGGTATTACGTTTTAAGAAACACATTTTGTTAGTATGAAGCAGGGACAGTTTTAAGTGGTAGTTGTTATGTTTTCTGGTAGTTGCTCTTTGAAATTGCTAGCTCTAAATCACGTTTCCGGTAGTTGTTATTTAACACTTCGCTCTTTCTTCTACCAGTTCAAAACAAAGTACTTCTACGAATGTCAATTTTCAATCACCAGTGTTAGAACACTTGCTGCCTATTTTAATTTGTTATGATTATCTAAGTACAGAAAACATTTTCAACTTTTATCTGATCTCAAAATTTTAAACGGATATAACCTTTTACCCGCACAGAATAAACGTTGTGTTGCCTCAACGACTTCACATGCAATTTCAGTTCAAAGTAAAACAGTAACCTACATTTTTGAGCGGCGTATTTATAAATTTTCAACAAATTTTTTTCTATTACTCAACTGCGACAAAAAAATGGTAAGCAAGCAAATCAAACAAATTTAACACCAAAAGTAAGGGGTTTGGAGAAAAAGTTAAAATTTTAATTACAAAAATTATGCATGGCATCACTTTTAGCTACAACATAATGATTTCTGTGAGAATAAACTCATACTGAACGCTTTTTCAAAACTTAATAATTTTTGAATTCATATCTGGCGCATATTATTGGAAAGTATTTCAGATAGCGCGTTAAAATTGTACCCTCGGTTAGAACGACAAAATTAAGAAATTGTCGATAAAACAGCAAACCGATAGACGGGCTTAGTCTAAGAAAAAACTGCTTAAATCGAAACGATTTATTTGTTGGTAGTTCTGATTTTTTCTTAAAACAGTCCCTGTTGTGAAGAGCAAGCAAGTGAATTAAAAAAAAATCAGTCACACTCAGACCTCAGAAATATTAATAATTAGCCCTGTTAAAGGGCCAAAGATTTGCATTAAATTTCTTAAACTTAAAGGTCAAAGGAATTTAAAAAAAACTGCATATTTGTAGTTTTTTTTTTAAATTCCCTAAACTGAAGTTGACGGGTTTTCAGTTATTCTCGCATAACTGGCTAAGCCGAATTTGTTAAGATTTTGGGAAAAAGTATTTCTTAAAAGTACAAACAATATTGCGTTCCAAAATTCGCACACAAAATTTATTAAACAAAAACAATGCAGATGAAAAATATTTTGTTAGACTTTTGAATTTAATACACTTTCCCATAACTATTCAATTTCTATTAAGTAAAACGCTTAACCACATTATAGTCTTAACCCAAAAGACCAAGTCATTTTATTTTTATGAATAACATATTACGTATTTCTCAAATTTTCTCGAAAACGATCAAACGGATTTTGGTGTTTGTAATAAATCCGCGTGTTTGTTTTTTGGCTTAAGGTTTACAGAGCTAATTTGTGTTCAATTCAATTTTATTTTTTTACAATTATGTTATTGATCGTTAATCAAAGAAAAGCATATAAAAACATGAACTATTTTTCTACTATTGCACTTTCCACCAAAATGTTGTTAAACTTATATTATCAACATATATTAATAGACCACAATCCTTTTCTACTTGCTCTTTAAGGCACGTATTGATTTCGTTTAAAAATCAAATTTTGTGGTTTTAATCAAAACTAACATTACAATGATGGAGAAGTTCAAAAAAGTCCGTCAGTCTGTTTGTCTGTGCGTCCAAATGTACATCGGGCTAGAGCCTGAACTGTTGAACGGATTTGCTACAAATTTTGTGTCATCTAAAACGGGTAGCTGCCATAAAACGAACGGTTTCTCTTTTATCAAGTTTTTTTGAAAATGGCTTTAAATATTTTGATTAAACTTTGAATACCACGTTTGTATACCAAATACGAATAACGGATATACAAATATTTTTTTTAAATGGTCAATGGAATTTTGTTTATACTGATTTAGGTATATTCCTTCATGTCTCGTAATTGGCTTGGTTGATTTTTTCATTACTTGGGAGGATAAGTTAATCTACAAATATTGCATTTAAAATTTGTATAAATAATTTTTTTTACGAAAAAATACAACCGAAGAAAATTTATTTTTTAACTTTTGTATTTGTAATAGTTACCCATCACTATATCTACACAGTCGTGTGTCTCAAGCTACATTCTATTTGTTAGCTAGTTCGTGCGTTTTAGTCGTGCATATTTTTTTAAAGCAAATGCAACTTGTAACTTGAGTTGTGGATAGCCATGCTCATCCTGCGCAGCCTAAGTCCACTTTTATTAAATCCAGGCTTAATCACGGGGTCATAATTAATTATTTTACAAACTTTCAAATCATTATTATGTAGATAGTTGTTTAGATGTCCTGTGTACTTTTTGTTTGCATACTTATTCCAATGTTGTGGCCTTCACAGCGACTGCTATGACCATCGTCCTCATAGTCTCGAATTTGAGCATTTTTCTCTTCGGTTAGAACACTTCCCGAATGACACAAAAAATAATGTCGATTTTGTGACTAAAATTGTCCAAAGAGCCATAAGACTAACAATTTTTTAGAAGGATTCAAAATTCTTCCTGGATATGGGGATATTGCACTTAATAAATTCTTAAATTAGATTTGTCATAATTATAAAAGGTTATGGAGAAATCGTTAAAAGTTTATTAAAAAAAATCTATATTCAAACGAGTGAATTGGAGTGTATACTTTTTGTACTTATTACATTATGAAATCTATACTTTCAAACTGGTTTAAGGTTGAGTTGCTGTCTGAAAGACTACGATATAAGAAACAATAAATAATGACGTTGATGCTTATTGACCCTATACTTAAACACTTGTTGAAATAGCTTAGGAAGCATAATAGCATAATAAAAATGGCGATAACGTTATGAAAAGCAAATAATTATAATAAAGTTAATTTAATGTCTATCGGGATTCGGGAAGGTTAAACTCTGAATGGTTGGAGGTTTCGCTTTCCTGATGTATTTGACTTAGTAATAAAATAGCTAGTTTAAATGTGTAGGTGTGAACCTACACAGCAAAGAGATTTTTTTTAAGCTCACCAATATTACACACATTAACTTACCATGACAACAAACAAACCCGGAACAAAATTCCGAGGTGTGTAAGCAGCAACATGTGACTTTTTGTTAATAAATTGAACCTTTAAGACTTATTTTTTATTATTATTATTTTTTGTTTTTTGTTATTGATGCTTCAATTTATGTGTGGTGGAGGTCGTTTTTGAAGTCATTGTTGAGTGTCCAGATTCTCCTGTTTTTGTTCGTTGGTAAAATCTAAAATGTATTTAAAATGGATTGAATTTTTTTTTATTTGTAGTAGGTATAATCTACTGGGTTTTTTTTCTCATAATATACTCCGTTCTTTCATCTATAGGGTTGTAGCGCTGAAAACACTATGAATAAAATTCTGAAAAGCCCATAGTAAGAGCCCAGGGCCGCCAGACATACGGTATTTTATTAAAGCTAAGATTTTTTTCGCGAACAGGTACTATGGTAGCTAAGAACAAATGGATACTAAGAATCTTCAATCCGGGTGCAATTAAGAGGTAGCGAGTGTTAAAGTTGCATACAAATGTTGCAACATTGCTTTGTTTTATCAAAGCTGAATTTTTGATATGTCTTAGGGGATGGTGTCATTTACTTTATTGGACACTTGCCAGACATCTACACTGGGGCCTAACGTGAGCCAGGCACTTAAAATATGTCAAATTAATCGTGCCATTTACGTTGTAGTTTTAAAGCTCATATTTATATGTTTTATGGGCAACTGTTTGAAAATAATTCCCCATCAGCTATACATCTACAGTGGGGCATTATTATTTTGACAGTTATAATGTGATGCAAGGCCCCGTTGTAGGTGTCTGCTGATTAGAAAATATTGTAGAATATTTACCCACAGAAAACATAAAATCTTGATTTGATTCTGGTATGTAAATGGCACGATTAGTTTGACAGATTTTAAGTGTCTGACTCAGGTAAGGTCCCACTGTAGATGTCTGGAAAGTGGCAAATAAATTAAATGACACCATCCCCGAACGTATATCAAAAATTCAGTTTTGATAAAATAACGCAATGTTGCAACATTTGTATGCAACTTTAACACTCGCTACCTCTTATTCGCACCCGGATTGAAGATTTTTAGTATCCATTTGTTCTTAGTTCGCAGAAAAAATTTCAGCTTTGATAAAATGAGGTATGTCTGGCGGCCCTGGGCTCTTAGTCTAATACAATTTTTGTCGGTTTCTTTCTTGTACCTACCTAACATAAGGACCATGGAGACGGCAAAAAAAAACACGATTCATCATAGCCTCCGTCGCCCATTCCTTGCGAGTGTTTGTCTTATGCTACCTACAGCAGGCTGCTGATAAGATCGAATTGCTTATAATTAAGTATGTACTAATTATTTGTATGTTATGTTATGCGATAGAATACCATATGAAATAAAGTAATTAAGAATGCGCGATTTGACAATTAATTAAGACTTCGAGTGGAATTACACTTTTGAGCCATAAATGATTTCAAAAACTATTTATCTAAAAAAAGGGGAAGCGTTTAAAAAAATTAGAATACTTATAAGTTTTGTAGTTTAATCTTTTTTTCGAATTCATTTCAATTCAAAAAAAGTAGGTATGGCTAGGCCACGTTTGCATGTGTGTTTTTAATTTGAAATAAAGAAAAAACTCGTGTACGGAGAAAAGAGAAAGAACCCGAATGATCAACAAACAACTTGTGTGCGGCTAGTAAGAATGCTAGTTGTCTCAAAATGCAATTTATAAAGACAAAATCCTACATTGGATGGGCATGATCAGGTGACCTCGGTGGCGCAACGCGTAGTGCATCGGCCTCAGAGGTAGCTGATCTAGGTTCAATTCCAGTTGATGGCACTAATTTATAAATTCAAAATTGAACGTAAGGACTAAGCACCTCTCCGATGATTGGTGTGGCAGCCATAAAATTGCAATAATTCGGCTCCTAACCTTTAGCACCTCATATATGGGATATTCGCAAAAAACGTGTACCTACCATTCGAAAGGCCACTGACTTGTAATAAAAGGTCAGCTAGTTTCAGTTAGTGGTCAGCCATAGGTTCTTTTTTATGAATTTTAAAAGTTTGTTTCAGGGTCACAGTATAAGACTTTTAGCACCTCATTTATAGAATTTAAAATAATGAGTATGCCATCTAAAAGGTCAGTAATTGGTCAAAAAAGGTCAGATACTTTCAGTAATTGGTCAGCCATAGATTTTTTTTATTAATTTGTTTAAAACATTTCAAGGTCAAAACTATTTTTAGCACCTCATATATAGGATATTCGAAAAAAATATACACCATTTGAAAGGTTACCTAGACCTCATAAAAAATCAACTAATTTCGGTAATCGGTCAGCTATAGTTTTTACTTAATTTATTTTTTTAAATTTATTTTTTCAAGGTCGAACAAGACTTTTAGTCTTTAGTCTCTTTAGACTGCGACCTTGAAACAAATTTTAAAAATCATTACAAAAAATCTACGGCTGACCAATTACTGAAACTAGCTGACCTTTTATCACAAGTCGGTGGCCTTTCGAATGGTACACTTTTTTGCGAATATCCCATAAGAGAGGTGCCAAAAATAGTTGGTGACCTTGAAAAACTTTAACCAATGATTAAAAATTTCATATGGCTGACTTATTTCTGAAACTAGTTGACATTTTTTGACCAATTACTGACCTTTAGATGGCATACTTTTTTTGCGATACTTTTTATACTCGTATGAGGTGCTAAAGGTTAGGAGCCCAATAATTCCGGCCAAAAATGTAATGGTGGTAGCCCACTCAATTGGTTGTTGAACATTTAAAAATTCATAATAAAGGAACTAAGGTTAAGCGAAACTGATTCTTAAACTTTTTTTTATTAAAAGAAAAAGAACATACTCCATTCTATTCTATTTCACTCCGCATCTAAAGATTCATCAATAAGTAGATGAGGGAAATTTTTAAATAATTATAGAACAGGAACATTGTTGGTATAAACTGCAGTAGGTTTATTAAATCTCTCTATTTTTTATCCTTTATTTTAGGCTATTAAAGTTGATTTAGTTTAAATTTGAATTGAAGATCATGTTCTTTCGAATATAAAAAAAATCGAATAACGGTTTAAACGTTGGATATGAAAATTTTGAATTTTTTCGTTCACAAGTCAAATTTATTAAACAAATAATTAGATGTCATAGTTTAATCTGAGCTGGAGCTATTTTAAAATTTATTTTTTCAGCTGTTTAAATAACGAAAACAAAGTGAATCTTATTTTTTTTTTCAAATCGCCAAATTTATATTCGAAAACGACATTTCTTATTACCGGCTTCCCTGTTTTTTGGAGAAACCGATTCAAATATTTTTTGTTTTATAAAGAAACCTCTAAGAACTTAAAATTAAGTTAATTTCGAAAACAAGTCTTTTTTTGATTTTTAAAAAAGTACGAGTTTTTATTTTTTGAAAATTCGATGCGCATATACATATGTATTTCCAAAATAGGTAAGCGTTTAACTAAAGCGGTCCAAAATTTGTTCATAAATATGTTTTAAGAATTTAATATAAAAACAATTTAAACTATAAAACAACATTAATTTCTTTGGCTTTGAACATTTTTTGGCACTTATATCTATGTTTTTGTTTAATTATGTCTTCGTTCATGCAATTTTAAAAGTTTAAAGTCTCTTGAACATGAGAGCAAGTATGTGCAACCAAGTCATACATTTTATTTATATTATATCCTAGCATTAAGCTCACAAAACTTTTGATACACAAAATGTGTGAACCTTATCGTATTGGTCAACCATTCATTACAACTTATTACTTCAAAAACGTATCAAAGCCAAAAAGTCAACTGTAGCTTAGTATTGATTTATGTTCAATTCACGCATTAAATATTGATGTTATTCCTGTTTGGCTTAATCCATAACCTTATATAAGTATAGGTAACCCTTTAATTCAATGATGAATGAGCTCGAATAACATTATGTGTAACAAACCTTTGAAAATAATCCACCTGACAGAAAACTTATTGAACCATTCAGGATTAGAAAGAAAATAATTTTCCGGTTCGTAGCTTTAAGGATTGGTCACGTGCATGAAGACCGAAGATGACGTTCATCCTTGCCTTTAGCAAACATTTTCTCAATTGACTACCATTTTAAGGGAAACAACAACAACAAAAAAACGTAAAACAACACGAAACAGGTATAAGGTAACTGGATTAATAAATTATTGAAAGTTATCTATGGTATCTTCTTCTTATATTACTTTATTGAATTCAGTTTGATTGATGACCCAAACGAACATAGAAATAAAATAGAACTAAGTTAGATATTATGTCACATCGTTGTTAGTTTCTTCGGTCATTTAATTTTCCAGGAATTTCGATGGGCGTTTTCATTAGTTTAGGCTAATCGATCGAATCATTAAGGATATCAATTATGAACTTTACAAAGTGACCCAAATATTAACCTTTGTGAAATTGTTAAGCTGTTCGGGTTAAATTTCAAACTAATCTCTTTTGGTCGAGTGATGTATTAGTTGAGAAATTTAATATGTATCACTAAATAGATATAGGTACCATGAGTTCGAAGAAAGTGAAAACATACGACTGATTGCAAAATGCTCATACCTTTTGCCTTCGAGGATAAATTCTGTAGCGGATCTAGGATTCAGCTGTGCAAGGAAGCAAGCTTTTTTTTGAAGATCCAGTTAGGGAAATTCATTTCAAAAAATTAAGCGCTGTTATTTTTGAATAATTTTCGCTTGTCCTCATAAAGACGAAACGCGTTGGCCTATCGCAAAACTAAATAAATAAAATTAAATTTGTGGAAAAAATAAGTGTTTTCTTTTAATATATATATTATTAATTTAAATTAGACAATATTTGTTGACTTATTTCCACCAAGTGATCATCTATCGCGTATATTATATACCCTTTATACAAATATCCAACAAATCACTATATGTATACATTGAGTTAATTTTGGTTCCTTGATTGCCGCCGAATTATTTGTACAGCTTTGAAATCTCCCATATCCTAGTCATACTTAAAAAATATGTTATTTGTATCAGCTTTTCTATGCTGCTGCGGCTGCCAAGATATTTAAAGCCAATTAACATTGTTCCCTTCCTTACCTTATGAATTTTAATCAAAACTTTTTAAGAAAGTGGAAAAGGACGACCATTTTCTTATGAAGTTGATAAGTCAAAGAACCTTAATTTTGAGTATATCGAAAATAATTCTGACAATTGCCAATTTACAATAATTGCACACCTAATAAACAAAATTAAAATTGATGACAAGACCCATATTTTTCCGTTAAGGAACATTTACTATCACAACTGTAGTAGATGCAAAAGGACTGTATGTGTATAGTCCTTTTTGAATCGAAAATAAAAATGCTCCCACATAATTGTTTGCTTTGTTCTTGCAAAAACATGGTATGAATCAAAAGAATCTGATCCGAAGGAAGAAAGATTAATAGTCTTACGCTAGGCTGCTGCCATTATTGTGAAAGACGTTCGGGCAGAAAAGTACGAGGCCTATACTTTACGGTGCGTGGTGTGGAAATGTGTTGAGTCGTTTCCGCCATGTCTTTGTGTTGAGCGAGTTCCCGGTCGTGATCTATTCGTCGTACGTACAAAAGTTGTAGGAAATTTAGTCTTCTACAACTTTGCCATTAAAACGTGTCACTTATTTTTGATAAAAATGGTCCAACAGTTCAAAAAAACAGGGGAAATCTCCTAACTTGTATCAATTATTGCTTATTATTAGCAATAAATAATTATTTTACAGAAAAATTGTCCGGATAAAAAAGGTAGAAAATTTAATCATCTATAAATTTTGTTATAACCAATAAAAGAAAACACAAAATCCAAAATTTCCGGGCACACACCATATCAAATTCTGGTCTGAAACTGTGGTTTTATGTTCTACTCCACCATTTCAACCTAACTGCATCAAAACATATTGTACTTCGTTTAACTTTGATATTATGGTGAAATTTTGTCTAAAATTATCGGGCTATGACATGAAAATTAGTTGTTGACATGTGCAGGTCAAACGGTAAAAGCTTATTTCTTATTTCCATAGGAAACGTATCTTGTTTCAAATTGCTAGAGTTTGGGTCATATAAACGTAACGCCGCATACGTTTGTTTGCTTCGATGTATTTTGAAAAAAAATGTTGATACGGCAAGTGCTAACTTCTAAGCTACTTCACTTAGAGGCACAATTTTTTGCCACAACATAGAATGCTATATTTTAAGAAAGGTGGCATACCCAGTCCAAAATCGTAAAAAATGTAGTTACGTTCTTGTGTCACTAGGGCGACGCACAGTGGGGCACTTTGTATAAAAAAAAATAAATAAATAAATCGCGTGGCACAACGGCTCATGAAGAACCAGGGCCTAGTGACTAACAACTCGCAACCATTCCTGTGTGCGCCTTTCGACAGGAATGGAAGGGACCTACAATTGTATGCCGATTCCGAACGGCTAGACGAGAAGCACTTATTCGTGACAAGTGATACTCTTGGAGGATTTGTCAATTCCTCGCAAGAGGCAGTAGCCCTGAAAAAAAACTTTTTAGTTTTTAGGTGGACGAGGCTGGGAAGCGATCCCAGACCTCCAGCGTGACCATCGAACGCACTAACCATTACGCTACGGGCTACCACTGGGAAAGTGGCACTTTGTATGGGAAAGTGGAAAAACTCTGTAAAATCTAAACGACTGAACCGATTTTGCTGAAACTTGCAGAAAATATAATTGACAGCTTGATAAACCAACAAAAAAATATCCGCCCACTGCCACGTCCAGTTTCTTAAGAAACTAATTTTTCGTAAAAACTAGTACAAATTCGGATGTTGTTTAACTAAACCTTATGCAAATACATATTGGATAATCGACTTTGCACAAATTTTACCACGCCCATTTTGTGGGCGTTTCTTGGCTTTTTTATATGGAGCCTTGGTTGGATGAAATCAGATCCATCTTTTCTATTGTGCTTACACAAGCGAGCCAGTTAGACGAAATGTAAGACAATGAAAAATTATTACAGTTGCAAATCTATTAATTTGTTGCTACTGAAAATTTATTTTTTACAGTAAATTTTAATAACGAAATAATACTGCTTATCACACTACAGAGTCATATGCCCTTGAATAAAAATTAAGATGTGACATTGCAAACTTTTGAAATAGTTCTTATTTCATAAAAGCTTTGTTATTGTTTTGATGTTAAATCGTAAACAAAATTCTTAACAACTAAATAATAAAAAGTGTAATATTTTGTATTTAACAAAAATGCAAGTCTAGGTTACTTTGACGAAAACGAACCTTTTACATACATACATGGATACTAGGGCAAAGTTTTTGAAAAAAAAAAAAAAAATATTCGGACTAGAGTACCTACTCTAGAGATAATAATTTTACACAATATTACGATGATAGAGAAGTGAAAATAATGGGTGCCGCAGTTCTGTCTGTTTGTCTGCCAGACTGTCTATCTGTAGCTTACCCAGTCTTAACCACTGATGTGATTTTCTTCAAACTATGAAATTAAAGTTGCCATCAAAGTGCTCCCTGGAGAGGAAATTGAATTTTTTTTAACTCCTCAAATAACGCTGCCTGACATAATAACTAATAAACAACAAGTTATTTATCTTATAAACGGCTATAACGATTTTATTAAAAAAAAATTACAAAGGACTATAAGGACTATGATCTATATTTTGGTCCAACAAATTGTTCAACAACTGTAACACCTGTCATAGAACCGAGTTATTGATATTCAAACTTATCTTTAACGGCTGCACCGATTTCGCCAACAAATTTTTTACAGGAGTTTCTTCAGTACCTTAACAATTTTATGTGCAGAAATTTTCGAAAAAAAAAATTATTGGATTAAAAAAAATATATGTAGTTTTTTTTGAAAATTCTGTATCTTGAAAACGAGTAAATGAATTTTCTTAAAATTTTGTTTAAAATTGTATTTTAATAAATACTTAAAATTGGCAAAATAAAATTTTATTTTTAAAAATGTTCAAAAAATGTTATATATAAAAAAAATAAATTTAAGCCCACTTCAAATTGCATTTGAAGTCGAATCCGGACGTTTCCGGATGCGTTCTTTACTAGAAATTGTTGCTTACACACTACATAATCCGCCAAAGGCAAGACCCAGGTCGCCAAGTGCCGCTAGTACTTAAAACCTTATGAGAATACAAATAATCGCTCAAAATATTTAATATCTTATTTTTCTTGCTCAGTTAATACATTTATATTATAAATAAGAATATCTTAATACCACAAAAAAAAAGAATCATTAAAAAATATTCAGATTTTAGTGTGAACGGATCGCTTAAAAACCACCCATATTTTTATAAATTTTTTCTAATTTCAACTTTGGCGATAAAATACAGGCTTACATATATTTTATTTAAAAAACCGTTATCATTTTTTGATTTTACAACTAATCGACTATAAGAAAGGAATAGTGAATCATAAAAATTGACACTTTCGAAGAATTGAATTTTTCCCACTGTGCGACGTAGCTAAAATCTTGATCAAAACTATCACAATCCTTTTCGAAATCAATAAAGAACAGATGAAGAGGGAAACGGAACTCTCAAGGTGTTGATATGATCAATGCAGGACAAGCTTCCGGATTTTTCAAGAGTAGAATCCAGATGCTCTTTGATTCGTTTCAAGATCATTTTCGCCTTTATCTTAGCCTCCGCAGATCCCGAAATCCCGCAGATGCCGAAATCCATAGGTCCTTTTTGTTGGTTATTTGACGATCATTATTTTTTTTCCATTCAACAGAAAAGCTTTCGTCATCTCATTTGTGTTTTGTTAAGAGATATAGCATTTTTGCGAAAGTTTGTGGAACTTATTGGTAAATCTCAGTTGGAAAGCCGTCTAAAGTTATCGCTGTTTTGTTTTTCTTAGCGATTTGATTTCTGGTATTATTTCGGCTTAACTGGATGGGGATGGTTTAAATACGTGGACTTTTTTCTGCGAATTGCTCATTCGCGTTTGACAGCCAGGCCAGTCCTCTAACATCATAAAATATATCAAAATTTTGGAAAGTTTTTCTTTAAGATCAATAGTTTAAGAGATATAGATCCATTCGCATTTTACAAAATGGTGGATTTCCCCAGGGGTATGACGTCCCGAAAAATAGGACTTCTTTTAGGTACACAAAATTCAGCCGTCCTATATTTCGTTCCACAAAAAAATCTATCTTTCAATGAAAAAGATTTTAAATTAAAACAAACCCATCATCAACTGAGCAAAACCATAACCAACACAAATTGTTGTTTCATATTTTTTTTTTTTTCAAATCTAATTTTTTTTTTCTTTTTGTCAGTGAAACTTTCTATTTGCCTGCCAACGATAGGACTTAAAAGAAATTTCCGCAAAATGTCATTTAAATTATTAACTATCGCCCAAAGGCTTTGTGAAAATAATAATTAGTTCATAAAACATAAATTTGGCCTTGTTATCCAAGCGCATTCAACCCGTTTGTATTTTATTTCATTTACGTTGGTACCAACATTATTTGAACACAATTCAAGCATGCTAATAATAATTGCCAATGATGGAAAAATCCTTAATTTAAATAAACAAGCACAAAACAAAAATAAAAGATTTATAATAAACTTTTTGAAGGCAATTATTTCTTTCATGTTATATCAGAATTTAATATTATTTATTTTAAATTGAATTTTTGCAGACAAGATTAATTTTAGATTTAGAGCCCAGGGCCGCGTTATTTTATCAAAGCTGAATTTTTGATATGTCTGAGGGAATGGTGTCATTTACTTTATTTTCCACTTGCCAGACATCTACAGTGGGGCCTAACGTGAACCAGACACTTAAAATCTGTCAAATTAATCGTCCATTTACATAACAGAATCAAATAAAGATTTTATGTATATCTTCTTTGGGCAAATATTCTACAATATTTTATAATCAGCCAAACACTACCGGTTGTCCAGAAATATTTACTTGGATTGATGAGGAATTTCCAAGGCTGATCCTTTTAGTTTTTGCCGAGTTGATCTTAAGCCCTACGATTTCTGCTTCTCTCTCCACCCTTGTTGTCATTTGATGGAGATCCATGATCCTATGAGAGAGTAAGCATACGTCGTCCGCGTAGTCCAGATGTTTGAGGTGAGAACAGGAACAGTATTGGTGACAGTATACAGCCTTGCCTAACTCCACTTTGGATTTCAAACTCCTCTGACAGCCTACCTTTGTGCAAAACGTGACACCTGGATCCATCATATGTAGCCTTGATAATAGCAATCAATTTATCTGGGATGCCCCTCCTGTGCAAAGCAAGCCAAATAAATTCTCTATTGACACTGTCGAACGCCTTTTCAAAATCGATGAACAGCAGGTGAAGTGGTGATCGATATTCAACGCACTGTTCGATGATGATCCTCAAGGTGTTGATGTGATCAACACAGGAAGATCCAGTGCGGAAACCTGCTTGTTCGGCGTCGAGTGTGTCTTCGAGGTGGTCTTTAATTCGGTCCAATATTATCCTTGCTATTATCTTGGCTACTGCAGGCAGAACGCATATTCCTCTCCAGTTTTCGCACTGTGTGAGATCTCCTTTCTTTGGGAGCTTGACAATCATTCCTTTTTTCCACTCTTCAGGAAAGCTCTCTGCTTCCCAAGCTCTCTTAATAAGTGGGTGCAGTAGCTCGCTCGATGTCGTTGGGGCTGCTCCTAAGAGCTCTGCAGGAATACCGTCAAGTCCAACCGCTTTGTTGTTCTTCAGTGCTTTGATGGCGGTGATAATTTCTTCTTTACTGGGGGGTACGGTGCGTATTCGGGAAATTGTTACTTCGGGTAGCTCAGTGGGAATAAAGTTCACTTCACTTGCGAAAACGCGGTTTAAAACCGCAGAAAAGTGTTCCCTCCACCTTATGAGCTGGTCCTCATCCGAAATTAGCAGGGATCCGTTTGTGTCTTTAACCAGGTGTTGTTTAGAGCTCTGGACACCAGTGAGCTCTTTGGTAATTCTGTAGACGGTCCTACTGTCACACCTACTAGCGGCTTCTTCTGCTTCTGTAGCCAGTGCGTTGATGTAGTTACGCTTATCACGTCGCACACTACGGTGAACTTCCCTCATCTTCATGCGGTACGTAGACTCAAGCTCGTTTCTCCCTGCTGCTGGGGTAGCTGCGATGCGAGCTTTAAGGTGTTTCCTTTCTTCGATCCTTGCCCAAGTTTCGTCGGAAAGCCAAGCACTATTTCTTCCTTGCGCCCGGCCGACTATACTTTCAGCACCGGATATGAACACATTTTTCACAGCACACCAATGATTTTCGATGGATGTGGTTTCCGTGCTGCTGATTGCGTTCAATCCTTGTGAAAGGTGGTCCCCTAGTTGTTGGCGCACTGCAGGATCCTTTAGTCTATCTGTATTAAACTTGGGCATTCGAGTGTTTCCTTGGGATCTCCGAACTGCAGCTGTACGCAATCTTACGGTAGCAATTATCAGATGGTGGTCCCGGGCCATTCCCATGTCAGCACCTCTTCTGTTACGGACGTCCTGGAGACTGCTTCTAAAACGCCGGCTGATCGCGAAGTGGTCAATTTGGTTGGAAGTTGCTTGTCTGTCAGTCGACACCCAACTGACTTTGTGGCACGTCTTATGCTCGAACATGGTCCCTCCAATAACAGGGCCGTTGGCGTTGCAGAAATCGACAAATCGTTCGCCATTGTCGTTTCGGTTACCAACACCATGTTTTCCCATGACATGCCTTAGCCCAGTGTTGTCATTGCCAACCTTGGCATTTAAGTCTCCCATCACCATAACTATATCACCTCGTGGAACGCTATCATAAGCAGCACTCAGCCGGTTATAAAAGGCCTCCTTCTCCTCGTCAGAAGAGAGCAAAGTTGGGGCGTAACACTGTATGATGGTGACGCGACGTACTCTAGTCCGGAACCTGGCTTTCAGGATCCTGTCACCTAAAGGCTCCCAGGAAATTAGGCTTTTGAGAGCTGTTTTGGAAAGCAGCAATCCAACGCCAGATTCCCGAGCGCTTCCAGGTGTTTTTCCGGAATAGAATAGTACAGTGTTACGGGTTGGTGACTTGAACTTCCCCGAACCCAGCCATCTAACTTCACTTATCCCTAAGATGTCCATCCTATACCGCATGAATTCCTTCTCTAGTTGCAGGAATCTGGCATTCTGAGGACCTTCTTTTCCATTGTCAAGAAGCGTCTTCACATTCCAGAAACCAATCTTTGTCCGGGTACAATAGCCAAAAGTCGTCAACGAGTTATCATTAATTATCCGAGGCGTAGTGTTGGTTTCGGTAGCGGGTTGATTTCAGTTACGGAGAATGCTAACCTCCGTAACCTATCCTAGAAAGCTAGGCCTTTTCGCACTTGTAATTTTAGCCTATTTATGTATATTGGGATACATAAATAGTTGCCCGGGGACCACCACGAGGAGGTAAAACAAGCACTTCATCGTGACTGATTGTTGCGCTACTGGCCCAGACCAAGTTCTGAGCAATCAATAGTTTCCCGATCAGGCACGATGCAGGTCGCCCAGTCTCGTCTCGGTCTCGTATAATTAAGTCTCGTCCCAGTCTCATCTCCAAAAAATACGATTTCCGGACAACCTGTTGATTATTAGAACGAAATATTTTCAATTATAGTTTGAATATGTGCAGAAGAAAATAAATATTCAACTGAAATTGGATTTTTAAATTTATTAGGCTCTCTGTAAATTTCAGTCCAATTATACAGTCTCTTCTCGGTCTCGTCTCGGATGCTTTAAAGGCAGTCTAGTCTCGTCTCGGTGTCGTCATGCGAGACCGAGACTTTTCTAGTTTCATGGCCAGACATAACTGTAGATGTCTGTCAGGTGTCAAATAAAGTAAATGACACCATCTCCTAAGAAATATCAAAAATTCAGCTTTGATAAAAATAACGCAAAGTTGCAGTTAATTGCCCCCGGATTAGTATCCATTTGTTTTTAGCTACCTAAAATGACCTATGTCTGGCGGCCCTGGGCTCTTACTCTATTTCTATTAGAAACATAAATAATTTCACATACAAAAAAAACTAAATTTCATTGTGGGTTTTATATGAATCAACATTTTTTAAGTAGGTATTTCTGTCAAGGATACAAAAACTATTTAGCGGCTTCCAAGAATTTTTATTATTTCTGTGTGTAGGTATTTCCTAAAGATTAAAAAAAAAAAAAAAAAAAAAAATAATAGTGGCATGTTGTTCATAAGTACCTATAGTAATAAAACTGAGGGTTGTTTAACTTTTGGTTGTAAGAATTTGTGTTGGCAACTAATAAGAGAAAGTAGGAACCTGCCTACTAAGTACATTGTGATTTGTGAGCTCGGCTAGTGAGTAGGTACTTTGACTTTATTTTTATTGTTTGGTGAAATCGTGACTAAATCTATAGAAGCTCTCACTGACCGTGAATTGAGAGAATTGAGAGATTATTACAAATATGTTGAATATAAAAATAAAAATAATACAGTACAGATTTAATAATTTAAGGTTCAAGTAACAGCTGACTTTAGTGCACGGGATCTTTTCATTTTAATTTTAGGTTGAGTGATGTCTCAGAATATATAAAGGTACACAGCTACCTATATGGATAAAAAACATTATTCTTTGTTCCTATAAAAAAAGTATAGGTACCTACCTAAAGATTCTGAACACAAATATTAAATTGAAATTATTTAAAGCAGAGACATGCATTTTAAGTAATATTTTTTTCTATGCTTACCTAAATTGAAAAACATTGAGAAAGAAATTGAGAAACATCAATGAATGTTTTGAAAAAATAGTTCCAAGATTTTGTTTCGTTAAAAAAATGCTCGAGAATTCCAGTGCATTTATAATCTGACCCAGCAGTTTGTACCAACCCAATTTTTTTTTATTCGATAGAGAGTTGATCGAAGATGAAAAATCTCAATTTTCGCATTCTCAAAATTTACAGTTTTGCCGCCATCTTGGATTTTACTTTATTTTAATTTTTACTAAATATCTCGGTTCATATTAGTCCTACAAAAAAATTACAAGACATAAAATGTAGAAGAGAATTTTCTATTTTTATGTTCAAAAAATTTACAGGCCAACAAAAAAAATAAAAAATTAAGTATTTTCCTAAATTTAGTTTATTGTCCGATTTTTTTTTGATCACCTACCTCAAAAAAAAATTCTGACCCTAAACTTTGCAGACAATTTGAGTATAATATTTTGGACTGTCCCCAGCGCCGTAAGTCTTGTTTGATTTTGAAAATTTGAATGGTGATCGCTTTGTCGTCTCAAAGTCTCGGTACGTCTATTTTTTTTTTTTTATTGACCGTTACAAAAAGTTATCATGAAAAAAGTAAAAAAGTGCTATGGAAAACACCATTTAAAACTTTTGGACCGCCACCAACTCCATAAAAATTGTTGAATTTTAAAAATGAATGAATGATGAATTATCCTTAAATCGCGGTACGTAATTTTTTATTTTTTTTTTTTATTTACCGTAACAAAAAAGTTTTCATTAAAAAAGTTACCAAAGTTACGATTTTTCAAATTTGAATTTACAAAAATACATGGGATTTCCCATACAAAACTTCAGACGTCTTGGGGGCCGGGTTAACGTTAATATAATGAGCTTAAATTTTACTGGATTTTTTTTTAATTTTTTTAGAACAAATAAGGGAGTGCCTCATTTAAAATAAGACAATGACCTTTATAAGGACCAACCTAATAGATATAAATATAAATCATTCCAAGCTTTAAATTATGGTACAACTATTTTACTAGAAACCTTGTGTCTTAGTTATGAATAGTGAATCGAACCAGTAGCGTCCGCAGGATTTTGTTTGGGGAAGGCTCAGTCTCAATTTTGGTGAAATTTTTTTTAAGTTATCACAAAATAGTAAACAAAATTAAAGAATTATCAACCACCACAAGTTTAATTTCAATAGAAAAAAATAAAAGGAAAAACACAGAAAATACTCCCTACTTATGAAATGGATTTTTCTTTTCCTTGTAAACAAATATTTTTTGTAAAAATCCACTCTGACAAAAATCCACTTTATGGACTCGTTTTAAACAACGCTAACGGTAATAGGGGTAGGTGAAAAGTGTATTCCCATTTTGAAAAATAAAATTTCCGTTTTTTTTTTAACTGTACAATGAAAAAAATGGTAACATTTTTCAAGGGAATTCTCATAATACAAATTATTATTTAGGCCTATTCGGCGCAATCTTTTACTCTTTTATTCTGTTATCCTTTTATGAATTTCCATACAAATTTTCCAACTGTCAAAAAACCTTTTATACTTTTATTAATTGGTATTCTGCAGTTCGAATTCAGTTATGAAATCTGTTATAAATCATAACAGGATAAAAGACAGATTTGTTTGACTTTTATCATAAAAGATTTCAATACATGAAGTATAAAACCTTTTATTTCTTTAATCAATTGTTCTTAAAAAAAGATAGATAAAACAAAATAATGTTAAAATGCATAATTAGAAACAAAAATAAATAATTTCAAACTAAATTATTTTTATACACGAAAGCACAGAACACAGTTGATGGATGAAACGTAAAAAGTAGTCGCTTTATCGTGCCGGTCGGCACGGAGTGCCGCAGCTGAAGAAGAACGAACAAAACATCGCTACCGAGGAGGAGCTTTCTTGGGTCTTGTCGGTGGCGTAGCTGCACTCTTTGGATTTTCCCGAACTTTAAGTTCAGCCAAGACGGACGAAGCTGCTTTCATTGCCAAGGGTGGCAGAGAAACGATGATTCTGATGGACGCTGGCTCAGCCCTAGCTCTGTGCGCCTTCGGTTGGGGCTCTTTGTACGCGTTTCTAGGAACAGGAGCATTCTGTTATGGCGTTTGGAAGCTCTGGACTGCCGAGATTGACTAAAGCCGATGCGCCAAAGAGTCGAACAGAATTCGATGGATTAAGCGATCTAATGAAACCTAGCTGCCTGGGGCAAAATACTAAATTTTGTAACTTTAACTTTCAAAAAATAACTTTTTAAATTCGATATATTAAATTGACGGGCAGTAGCTCGTAGCGTAATGGTTTGTGCGTTCGACTGTCACGCTGGAGGTCTGGGATCGCTTCCCAGCCTCGTCCACCTAAAAAACTAAAAAGTTTTTTTTCAGGGCTACGGCCTCTTGCGAGGAATTGACAAATCCGCCAAGAGTATCACTTGTCACGAATAAGTGCTTCTCGTCTAGCTGTTCGGATTCGGCATACAAATTTCAGGTCCCTTCCATTCCTGTCGAAAGGTGCACACAGGAATGGTTGCGAGTTGTTAGTCACTAGGCCTAAATAAATGTTTTCAAAAATTTGAACTGTTTTGGAGTTATACGTGAAAAACGACCATTTTCGACATTTTACGTTTTTTGAAACGTGGTTCGTTAGAATAAAATAGTCATAATTTTTTTTGGCGACAATATTTCTTATCCCAAAAATAAAGACAATTGCGTTCAAAAATCTTCACTTGAATTTTTTGGCAGATTGGCCATTTGTACATTTTGCCTGGGCTAAGAAACGTAAGCTGAAGAAGTTTCTGAAGGAGGCAATAGTTCAAATGGGCTCGACTGGATCGCACAAAACTTGTTCTCGTAGCTAACAACTTTAACGTAGCTTGAAATAGTCAATGTACATATTTATTGGTTCCTTAACATTATGATATCATAAAAAAAAAAGTTTTAAAAACAATTTTAATGATTACTATGAATTATTATAAATTAATTATTTAAATAGAGCCCTATACTACGTACATCGCAAGTAAAAATTTCTTCTTTTGGATGGGTTATTTTTTTTTTGTTGCATTTTGAAAGTGAATTTCGAAGGTGTTAGGGCCCGGTATCGCTGCTAGACCAATGCATTGTAGTAAGTTACTATGGATACAAGACATAAGTGAGAATAAGACTCTTTTGGAAGAATTAAATTTTTTTTGTTGCATTTTGAAAATGCATTTTGAAGTAAAGCTTAAATTCAGATCCGGATCCTCAAACTATCCGGATCGGATCCGAAATGCGAATCAGAACTGGATTCAGGATCCGATATCCGAAATATCCGGATAATCCGGTTATCCGGATCCAAATTTTGGATCGGAGATCCAAAACTATCCGGATAGCGTCGGATCCAGATCCGGATCTGGACCCGAGGATCAGCCACTGGATCCGGATCTGGATCCGACACTATCCAGATAGTTTTGGATCTCGGATCCAAGATTTGGTTACAGATATCCGGATATTTCAGATATCGGATCCTGGATCCGGATCTGAACCGCATTTTCGCATCCGATCCGGATATCCGAAATATCCGGATACTTTCAAGCACTATTTTGAAGGTGTTGGGGCCGCGATATCGCTGGCAGACCGATGACATGTCCACAAAATTTGGAGCGGTATAAAACACTTTGAACAAATGTTCACTAGCTCTCGGACTATAGATACTTTTGGTTATTGGTTTCTCTCTATTAGGATTTATTAGTTGTTTTTCTTTAAAAAACATTTGTCAGGGTGTTGAATTAACGCTATATATTTTACTTGTTAAACATAAACAAAACGTTGATTGTGTGCATACGGATACATGAACAAAAACATATATTTATCTATAAAAAGTACCCAAAAATAATATTGACTGTTTGAATTGAGTGACACGTCATGGCTTTTTGTACCTTCATATCATAGTGTAAATAATAATAACAGATGAGGATAATGAATCAACCATCATCGGCATACACGATGTTATGAACCTACCTACCTTTATAATTGAACGAAATATACATTTTCCTAGTATCTACACACATGTAAGAAATATCTGTTTTATTTTAATAAATCGTCAGTGCATTCATTTGAATTAACTTTTGTATCAAATTAACCATAAAAGCAAAACCATAAATTTGCATCGAAATTGGTTTTGACACTGGCTGTTATCCTATATTGTAATAATTGTAAATCATACATAACCTAATGAGAACAACGATGGAATTCCAAAAATAAACACTCACACATACCTACCTACATACTTTATTTTTAAAACAATAAATAATGCGGCAGGATATTTTATATGTACCTACGTAGTTATTTTAAGAGTAAAATTTGTTTGGTTTTAAAACCAAATATTGAAATTAAACCTTCACCACATTTTGCGCTAGCAGTTCTTTAAGACAAGTATTGTTTTCGTATAAAAAAAGAGTTTTAATGAAAACAGTTATAATAAATTAACACAGACGGTGCAAAATGAGGCTTCGGTATGACGTCCATGGTCCATATAGTAGGCGAGTCTGTTCGTTTATTGGTACGTCTATTCGCCCGTCGAGGTATGGCTTGAAAAAGTTCCTCGGAAACGGCCTAAACGAGGGATATTAATACGACTTGGTACAATTAATGTCTAAAAAGCATGTATAAATCAGTTTCGTCCAAATAATTACCATAATATCCATTATATAGGGTTTCCCAATAAGAGGTGTTATTTTGAATAGCCCGCTATTTCGGTAATTGTCATTATTTAAGCTGTAATTTTTTGACATTTGACAAGTAGAAACTACGCCATTAACCCTAGAAAGGTAACCTTATTTTCTTGGTTCGTTACAGGTAACCATTCGTCGAATCGACGAAGTGATATTCAACTGCACTGTTAAAGAAAAGTTATTAACTTATTCCAGTGAAGGTAAATAATTTATATTCATGATTGTTTTCTTTTTGTGGGAAAAGGAAACAAAATAGTTATTTTAAACAACTTGAGTAATTATTTTCGAAAAAGGTCTTTGAACACATTGGTTTTGAGATCACTTGCATTTTTATTTCCATAAAAACGTGTGTGTTTTTTTTTTTTTAGTAGGAACTTAAAGTTAATTCATTCAATAATAGAACAAAATAAAAAAAATATATTTCATCATTAGGTGCAGATGTGAACTTTATGCTCTCCATCACATGCTAGCATCACACTTATTGAACGTTGACTCAGTCATACGTGGTTTTGTGTAGGTACAGCCAATATTTGTGAATTGTTTGTGTCCTCCCTTAACGGTTTCGACGAACATTGGCGCCGTTTTTCGATAAAAAAAAGCATTTTCCCAAGTAGGTACGCCACCGAACGCCTACACACCACAAGCACTTAGGGAATACTAGGGTTACACGGAGATAGAATGCAATCGGAACGAGGAAAAAAGAGAAAAATGAAAAAGTAAAATTGATGTTCGTCGAATGGACGAAGGTTACCTTTCTTGGGTTAAAAAAAATGGAACGATACACGAATTCGGAATTTCATCGAAAAATAATCTTGACTGATGAGGCCCATTTCAACCCCGGTGGCTACGTCAACAATTAAAATTCTCGCATCTAGAGCTCGGAAAACCCAAGATTTATTGTTGAAAAGCCTCTCCATCCTCAACGAGTAACTGTTTGGTGCCTGTTATGGTCCGGCGGGGTCATTGAACCTTACTTTTTCGAAAATGAGGCTGTAGCAATAGCTACGGTGAATGGATTGCGCTTTCCAGAGATGATTAATAATTTTGTATGGTCGGAATTGGATGGTCCCTATTGATCTGGACAGCATTTACATTCAACAAGACGGCGCGCGCTTCGTAGCACACAAGCAACGAAACCATCGATCTTTTACGGGAAAAGATTCCGGACCGTGTTATCTCTCGAAGAGGCGGTCACAATTGGCCACCGAGATCTTGTGATTTAACACCTTGCGACTGCATCCTTTGGGCACACGTGAAAGATAAGGTCTACGCCAACAGCCCAGCGTCGATTCAAGACCTCAAAGATGGAATTCGTGAGGATACCGAGGGCATACAGCAGCCACTTTGCGATTTGGTGATGGAAAATTTTATGAAAAGGATATTGTTGTGTAAGTATAGCCTTGGCGGCCATTTGGTTCATATTGTTTCCATTATTAATGGCATACTTTTCTCTTAACATTGAAATAAACATCCGATCATTTATCTCAAAAAAATGCCATTTTTCTTTGAATATTAAAAAAAAATCTTTCGTCCCATCTTCCGTCTTTCCTTAAAGTGATCGATCACAATGGAAAAAAATCAATATGTGCAAAATCTCATTAAAACCGTTTAACGTTTACACGTGCCACCGCGAGCACGCCACCATTTCTATCGTTTGGTGTACAGTGTACATCCAGCTTAAGAGCAAGTATGTGGGTACATGCAACTCTTCTGTTCATTTAATTGTAAACTAACTAACTAGCAGTTTTTGTTCTAATTCATTGACCATCATATTTGATTTAATTTGTTTGTTTTATAGTTATTTACCTACATACATTACAAAACCCACATTAAAGTCATCAGAATATTCATTTATTTTATAAATTACTTTGGACGTAAATCACCGGGCTTGCCACAAACTTAATTAAATTACCAAAATTGTCAGTTTAAACTAATTACATGCAACATGCATTGTTTGTGCCTAAGAGTAGATATAGAAATTATTTTAATCGTTTAGAAATCGTATTGAGTGTTCAAAGTTGAAAAGAGTAAATTGAAAATTTATTTACTTTTAGATTTTTATCTGCAATTTAAACTCTGACAGGTGATTAGTATCAATTTATAATTGACACGTCTGAAATGTTGTGGCACCAATAGAAATTATATTTTCAGAAGGCCAACGAATTTATACCATCAGGTTGCTCACAATTTCAACTGTCCCTCATGAAGGGTTATCAGTTCTGTTCTGCTATATTATTATGCAGGCATATCGTCGGCTAAGGTTGCAAACCTCGTAAATTCATTTTTGCAAATTTTACAGGAGAGCGTTTTATAACTTTTGCTATAATACCGAACCTACATATATATTTGATGTTTATTATGGAATTTTGAATGAATATGATTATTTATACGTGTTTTATATCAAGTTCTGGACTCAGGGATCAATTTCAGTGCTCAAACTTGTGTAGGTATGGGCAAAGAAGATGAATAATTATGAATTTTAATTATAAACAGGAAGAAATACTCGTAAATCCATATCATTTTTTAACAAAAATAACAAGAAAACCACTTATATCCATGTGGAAATTATGAAAAACCTTATTTATCTTTAACAATTTGACTTTATATCCAACTTTTTTATAAAATGTCTTCTTCCTAACATCCACCACCTTAATTTAATAAATAAAACAAAATTATTAATAAATTATTAAGTGCTGAATAACTCTTTTTCAATTCATACTGTTTATGCTTAAATAATTTCCTTGCAAAACTGTGGATTTACGAGGTTTTCAAATTAGAGAATAGACAAATTGGATTTAAAAGGTTTTCTTTTTCTGTGTATTTAGGCGATTTATAAGACATTTAATACTTTTTTCTTAATAGAAATGTACATTTCAATCCTAATTTCATATATTTAAAGAGGTTTGCATCCTTAGCCGACGATATGGTCCTTTAAAGTCCCTTTATCTTTTGCTTGAATAAGCAAAAGAGATCAAATATTTCCAGGGACAGGTATCACCATTTGCTTAAAGCGACTGTTCGACTTCGACTCTATATATGATCAAATAATCATCGACAGCGCTTGCGAAACATCTGTGAAGTTGGCAGGGCGACTTCTACCTAGAGTAACGGGACCAACGCAGTAATTTCCTTTTTTTTTGCATTTCTATTCCCGATTTTGCAGTTGACCATACAGTAGATAGACCTGCCAACTTCACAATGATGTAAGCAGATCACATAGTGTATCTCGAGAACCAAGCATGCTAGAGACTTGAAGTAAAGCTCTAAATTTGCAATTATTTTGCATTTCAAGAAATTGAAATTTTTTGAAGTCCTCAATTTGAAAAAAATTTCATACTGCCCTGCTAACTTCACAGTGCATGTGAAAGCATGTGTGGTATGTGTGCTACATTTGCTTAGTTAAGGAGATTGACTTTTATAAGCACACAAGTAGTTAGGTCCACGGTATTGCTGCCAGGCTGATGGAATGGGTGGTTAAATTTTAAGGGCCGATGTTGATTTTGAATAAAACACAAATTATTTAGGAAATTATCGTCATTTCTTTTTATTATGATAATATTGGTATGGTTCAATTAAGTATGAAACAAAATTTTGGACAAATGGCCACCGCGACCTCGGCGGCACACCTACATCCGATGGTCCAAATTTTCGATGACGCTGAGACATAATTGATGTGTAGCAGCCCGTAGCGTAATGTTTAGTGCATTCGACTGTCACGCTGGAGGTCTGGGTTCGCTTCCCAGCCTCGTCCACCTAAATACTAAAAAGTTTTTTTTTCATGGCTACTGCCTCTTGAGAGGAATTGACAAATCCTCCTAGAGTATTACTTGTCACGAATAAGTGCTTCTCGTCTAGCCGTTCGGATTCATCATAAAATTGTAGGTCCCTTTCATTCCTGTCGACAGGCGCACACAGGAATGGTTGGGAGTTGTTAGTCACTAGGCCCTGGTTCTTCACGAGCCGTTGTGCCACCCAATTTATTTTTCTATTTATTTGCCGTTAATAGGGCTGGCCAAGAGACGAGACTCTGCGAGACTCTCGTCTCGGTCTCGCTAAAATCGAACATTTTCAGTCTCGTCTCGGTCTCGTATAATTAAATCTCGTCTATCGTGCTCTTCTCCGAAAATTACGATTTTCGGACAAACTGTTGATTATTGGAACAAAATATATTCGATTATCGTTTGAATATGTGCAGAAGAAAATAAATATTTAACTGAAATTGGATTTTTTAGTTTATTAGACTCTCTGTAAATTTCGGTCCAAATATACAGTCTCGTCTCGGTTACTTAAAAGGCAGTCTCGTCTCCTCTTGTCTCGGTCTCGTCTTGCAAGACTGAGATCGAGACCGAGACTTTTCTCGTCTCGTTACCAGCCCTAGCCGTTAATGCGCCGAATTATCTCATCCTTTAGCTCTTGAATTGTTGCTGGCTTATCGACGTACACCTTTTCTTTCAAATAACCCCAAAGAAAGAAGTCCAACAGTGTCAAATCACATGATCTCGCGGCCAATTAACATCGCCACCACGTGAGATAACACGGCCATTGAATTTGTCGCGCAAAAGAGCCATTGTTTCGTTAGCTGTGTGGCAAGTGGCACCGTTCTGTTGAAACCACATATAGTCCACACTCATATCTTCTAATTCGGGCCATTAAAAGTTCGTTATTATCTCACGATAGCGAACACCATTCACAGTAACTGCCTGACAGGGCTCATTTTGAAAAAAATACGACCCGATGATGCCGCCAGCCCATAAACCGCACCAAACAGTCACCTTTTGCGGGTGCATTGGTTTTTCGACACTCACTCTTGGATTATCATTCGCCCAAATGCGGCAATTCTGCTTTTTGACGAATCCACTGAGGTGAAAATGTGCCTCATCACTGCAGATGATTTTCTTCGAAAATTGATCATCCACTGTTGCCATTTCTTGCCACCATTCTGACCATTGACGAGGCTTGAAATTGTCAAAAGGCTTTAATATTGAGACAATTGCACCTTGTAAGCGTGTAAATGCAAGTCTTTATGCATAATGTTCATGAACGACGAGCGTGACAGGTGCAATTGTTGGGCACGACGACGAATTGAGGTGGACGGCTCTTCAGCCACACTATCGCGAACATCAGCAATATTTTCTGCAGTACGAGCTGTACGAGCATGCACTGGTGTTTTCACATCTTCTACAGACCCGGCTTGCTCAAATTTTTGTACGATTTTTGCGATTGTACGCACATTTGGACGATTAAATTGAGCCTGAATAACTTTTACGCGTTGCTCGATTGTGTATATTTCCATGGTTCAACTGGAGTTAGTCGGAAATTGAGAAATGTCAAATGAAATGCAGAAAAAAACTTGACGTTTAGGTGTGGTTCACATTCAACATCGGCCCTTAAAATTTAACATACACTGATAAAAATGACATGACCATACAATTTGGAGTGGTATAAGACACTTTGAGTAAATGATTACCAGCTCTCGGACTATAATACTAAATACGTAAAATTTATTAATTAGTCATTTTTGTTTCAAAATTTTTAGTTTGAAACCTGTACATAACAACAAGTTTATTTAAAAAGAAAAAAAGAAGGGATTTCCGTCTATACAAAAAGGTAAAACATGACAGTTAGTGTTACCGTTGTTTTTACATAAATACGTATACGCCTATTATTTGTGTTTTGTCTGTTTTAAATCGATTTTTGCTCCTCCGGCCTAAAAGTGGGAGAATAGACCTCCTCCTCCTCCCAAATGATATTGGTATTGTCTCGACCCAATCTACACCTAGCTCTTTTCACACCTTATTCGAATTAACCTGTATACATATAGTTTGAATCAAAACTGTCTACCCGTATGCATGGACGCACAAACCAAGCCCAAGATTTGATTAAAACTTACTTTTTTGACACAAAAACAACACTTGTCCTATAGAGGAAAGCCTTAATCTTTTCTACGAGAATAATTTTCTTCAGCCCATTTTTCTCCTTTGAACAAATTTCGAATATTTTTGATAAGGATACATTAGGACCTGACAGTAATTCAAGGACGGGTGCCTTTAAATAATAGTTCTCTCTAACATTGATATTTTAAAAGATATTTAACGCATGTTTCTAGTATATATAGGTGGTAGGTACATTTGAAAACTTAATTAATCGTTTGCTTAGGTGAGTTAATTTCAACTCCCCCAACTACCTATACGATGCCAGATGTTCAGAATCAGATTGTAAAAGTTTTAAAAGAAGATAGCACACGTTCCACTTTAATTTTAAATAAGGTTCATCACCATTAACTATATCGAGCTAATTAGTTTATTTGTTTTTTTTTTTTTTGGGTAATATCCTCACAAATTTTTTTTTATTTTGTTTAGGACTTAAAATAACTGTTCCACCTATATATTTACCATGGGTAGCCATTTACGAAAATCTTGCATTAGAAAGGTATGAGTATCAACAGGCTCTCACTGAAGAGGCCAAACTGTTATTATGGTAAAACTCCTTTGGATAAGGGTCGCAGGAAAATATTCAATTGAATTTTACGTGTTTGCTTTAACGTTGGTTATGTCTCATATGGTTAAAACTGACATTTTGTCAATCTTAAATTCTATTCAATAATTACTTAAGATACCAATTAAATCAAAAACAGGAACTTATTCAGAAATAGATCCACTTAAAATGCTAAATTATAATTCTTATTTATTATCTACTAATAGCATGATTTAAAATTCAAGCAATATAAGCCTTAACCTTGAGGAAACGCAAAACGTAGCTAACTCTTCTGTAATTAATACATTTCCAACTACCTATAGCTTATGCAGAATTTCATTGCAAATTCTTACTGAATTCTTGTTATTGTGATTACCATGTCAGCATTCTAAATATCATATCAGAACCGCTTTGACGCACGCTTCAAACTATTCACAATTGCAATTAGTGTCTAAACAAAATGTAATTTCAGGTTTTGTTTATGCAGCAGGTATAAGTATATTGCTGATGCCACAAAAAGTATAAAAGTTGATCTACTTTCAGCTATCATATCAGAAACATTTCAAAGCCTTCCACTTCGAAGTCTACTTCTTCTTCTTTAACAAAACAGAAAACAACAACATGAAGGTGAGTTGTGATTTAACCAAAAACTGGAAGATGTCGAAAAGGATAACTTTAAAATTTTTTTATTCAAGTTCGCCATTTTTGCCGTAGTCGTGTTTGCCCTCACTCAATCATCCGTCATTCCTGTTGCTGCCGGTGCCGGACCATCGCTACAACAAGGTCCAATTGTCATCGGATGGGGAGCAAGTGTTCCAGTTGCTGCTAATGTAGATATTGCGTCGGTTGTTGGAGTATCTGGAGCAACTTATGAGGCTAAGACCCTTGGTGCTGTCCACGCTGCCCCATTGCCTGGACATACCCAATCAGTTGTTGCGGTTAACGTTGTCCCCGCACCAGGAACTATGTAAATTGTTAAATATGTTTTGCTTGGCTAATGATGATGATAACTGTTGACATTGACTTGCTGTAATAAAATTAGATTTAAGAAACTAGTTTATGTTTAATATTGTATGCTTGATTTTAATAGATATTTTGATATTTTTGAAACCACTGAACTTTTTTTTTTAAACATTTTTATCTCAAACGCAGCACAACAAATTTAAGACTTTGCAAAATTCATTTAGATGAGTAATCGAAATGAAAACAGGGGTCATACTAAAGGACGATTAAGCCTTATCGAAGTACCAGTTTTTTAGGTAGTGATTCTTTCTAAATAAACAATTAGCGCATAATGATTACATACGGGCAGTTAAATTAATAAATATAAAATAAATACGAATAGATGGGGTTCTGTCATAGGGTTGCCATGTCTTAAAGTCAATTTTTGTATTTACTTATTTACTCAATGACACTAGTTTACAAAATAGGTATATATGAATGGTTTTTTTTATAATACAAATTCTATATACTACTGAAATACATCAGCCAAAGAAGTTTTAGGATTTGAATCAAAAAAGGTATATTCAAAATTATATCGTCGAACGAAAATGTGAACACAAAATGTATGTTTTTGTGTACCGAAAGCCACTATACGGGTGTCCGGTAATTCGTGTGCCATACTTTGGGATGTGATTCTTGGTCATATTCTAAAAAAAGAAATAGTTGTACAGTCAAGTCTGATTTTCAACTTTGAAATCACTTTTTGAGGATTTAAGAAAAAGGCTAACTTTGGTGTACCCTGACCCATGTTAAGGTCAATTTCTCTAACGGTGGTAATGTTAGGCACCTTATTTTGGACTTTTTTAATTAAGCTGCTATGTTTTTAGGGTTGCCAGATATTCAATTTTAAAGGGTGTTCAATTTTTCTTGCCCAAGCAAAATTTTGACTTTGAGGTCAATTTAAAAAAAATGCGTAATAAACATAAAGTTTTCTTATTTTTACCTGATGAAGAAAAGCATGATTAAAAAAAACTCATCATAAGTGCAGCCAGAAACCCATACATTTTATGATACTTGGGAAAATCTCAAACAGTTACAAAATTGAATTTTGGGTTTTTTAACTACTTTTTTTTTGCAGCATTTGGCAAGTGGAGAGATTTTCCAAGAAACGATAGTTTTTAGGTAATTTTTAAGACTGACCAATCATGAAAAGGATTAAAAGTGTACTTATGCGTATGCCTTTTTGACTTACTCTCAAAACCCTAGTTACCTTACCTCTTCTAAATTACCAAATAAGTGGTATAAAAGAATATAAAAACAATCAAGTTAAGATTACAGTTGGATAAGAGCGCTTTTTGAAAATAGATTAGAATTTTGTAACATGGTTGCTAGAGAAGCTTGGTTGAAAACCAGTTTATAAACAGAATTCTTTGGACAGATCAATCTCTGTGTGCGCCTGTCGACAGGAATGGAAGGTACCTACAATTTTATGCCGAATCCGAACGGCTGGACGAGAAGCACTTATTCGTGACAAGTGATACGCTTGGAAGATTTGTCAATTCCCCGCAGGAGGCAGTATCCCTGAAAGAAGACTTTTTAGTTTTTACGTGGACGAGGCTGGGAAGTGAAGCTACGGGCTACTACAATTTACAAGAGATGGTATTACGAATTTCCATAATCTCCATACATGGGATTCGAATCTCCATACATGGGATTCGAGCAATCCACATTCAAGACGGCAAAGATTATTACAGCACAGATTGAGTATCAATATGTAGGCAGGTGTAATTGGAAATAAATTAATAGGTCTTTTCAAATAACCACCCGACTTAATTCTATTAACTATCTGGAGTTTTTACATAATAATCTACCAGACCTATTGGAGGATCTTCCACTGGGTTCATCATATTCCCAACAAGATGGCGCTCCGGCCCACTTTGGTCGTGAAGTTAAGGATTGGCTGGATGAAGTATACGGTGATAGATCGATAGGCAGAAATGGACCCCTTCACTTCACAATGAGATCTCCCGATCTCATTGTACTGGAATTTTTTGTATGGGGATGAATGAAAGAAATCGTTTTCATATGAAATAACCACAATAACCACGTTTGCTGATACGCAACATAAATGCTTAAGTTCAACATAAACGCTTAAATAACATTTGCTTTGCACCAAATGTAAACTAAAACATAGATATCCTTAAGTTCAACATAAATTAAGTGGCAGAAAAAGTACCCCTTAAGAGATCTATGTTGTACATAAGCTAACATTTATGGTTTTTTTTGGTAATATTTGCTAAGAATACCGAACCAACAGCGTCAAAATAAACATCAAATTTTATAAAAATGCATGTTGGACTTTCCAAATAGATTCTGGATGCTTAATTATATTATTTATATACATACATATTCACTCACTAATATTCAAGGAAATGACGTCCAAAAAGCGCCTCAAAATGCAAAATACTAGAAATATATTTGACTTTTCACACAAAATTGACGTTTTGGCAGCGATTTCTTTCATGAGAGTTATGCATAGCTAAGTAGATCAGAAATATTTTCTAGCAACAGAGAATAAATTAAGTTAAACATACAAACTATGTTGAACTTAGCTATGATGTAGATTTATGTTTCGTATCAGCAAACGGGCATTACTGAATTAGAACAACGTATTTCCGAAGGATCACTAAAACTAAGTAAAGAATTATCGAGAATAAACATTTAAAATGAAATCCAAAATCGGGCTCTAGCATGCATTCAAAACGAAGAAGTGCACTTTAAGCACTTATTATGACTGTATTTGTGTGTACATAAAATAAAAAATTACTTAAAACTACACACATTATTGTTTAACCCTAGTTTACATCCTGGGGTGTGATACACCCCAGACGACTTTTAAATGCTTGTAACTTTTTTGAAAATCAGTTTTTCGACTTGGGATACAAAATCAGTGAACAAAATTCTTTTTTCTGAATATTTTTCTTCTTTATTTTATCAAAGATTTTTTGAAAATTTCGTGTGAAAAAAGGTCGTCCACACTTGCCTGGGGTATGTTACACCCCAATGATCGAAATGTGAAATATATCAATTTTTTTAGTGTTTATTTTATTTTTCATGAATTATAAGTAAATTATAATTAACATTTCGATGCGTAACATTATTCTGGTATAGATGGAAGTTCTGGGAGACATTTAGTACAAACTGTATTGATGTGGCGATGTTAAATGTGTTTTTCACAAACATAAGTTGATCTCGATTTCCTGTCGTCTGCTCTCGAACAAAGGTTTTTTTAAAATAAGCAATACCTATTTTCGTGGAAGCTTCTCATCAACTGAACGAAAAACCTGCGATTGTCTTCCCATAGTGCGGAGAGCATCAAGACTAACTTTAGATAACCTTTTTTCCATAGAAGGATGCGAACGATCATCCAACTCCATTTCCATCAGTTCTTCTGCAAGTTGGATAAGCTTTTCGTTTCTAAATAACTTTATATTTCATGAAGGAGGGTTAAAATGGCGAAAAATAATAACTGTGGCTAAAGCTGAAACATCCAACAAATTGTAAAATTCAACCATGGGCCACCGATTGGTTTGACAAGAACATGAATATAAAGATACCATTTGGTCAAACACGTCGACTCCTCCTTTTGTTCTGTTGTAGTCCAATATCACGAGAGGTTTATTTTGATGTCCGAAAACTTCTTTTTCAATAATATGCTGTGTTGAAAGCAGCACAACTTCTTTCCTGGGTTTTGGAACATATGAAACCAATGCCATTTTCTCCGAAAATCCGAAAAGTGAAGAAAAAGTGGACGGTATTGCTTTTTGTTGTTTATTTTGATTGGTATATCATACTCATTTAGAAGTTCCTTGACAACAAATGGTTTGGGAATGTCGCGTTTGTTTTTGCGAATAGTCCCAAGAAGAGTAATTTTTCTGTCCAATAACTTTAGTGCCAAATTTACAGCTAAGTAAAAAAGTTATCCACTTTAAGATTCCTTCCGGTGTGAAAATATCTTGGCATCAATGACATCACAACATCGTATCCACGGCCAAGGCCTAGACTTTGATCACTACTGCCAGTGTATATTGAAAGTTGCAATGGATATCCAGTTGAACTCTCATTAAGCCACCAAAACTTGTTGATACCATATTTAGCAGGTTTGCTTGGCATATATTGACGAAACTTACAGTGACCTCGAAAGGCTTTCAATTGCTCGTCAATGGTCAGATTTTCGGATGGAATGTAATTTGATGTCAAGGATTGATTCAGTTCTTTCAAAAGGAATTCAACGGGCTGGAGAATTATATTTTTTCAATAATTTATCTAAATTAGACACTAAAACAAATTATATATTTTAAAAGTTCTTTAACTTTTAACACTAATGTTAGAAAACAATATTTTCATACTTACTTTTTGATAAATTCCAAAGTTTTTTGCACTTCTCTACAAAATCGCTTTAAATTTTGCCGAACAAAACACGTGTTCATAAACAATAACAATTCCAAAGTCAACTCGATTGGAAAAAAAACGTTAACAATGCACCAGAACATTAATTTTAACAATTGGACGCGCTTAAAACTGTTGGGGTGTAACACACCCCAGGCAAGAAAAGTAGTAAGTTTTTTGGGGCTGTAAACTAGGGTTAATTCAAAGCCTTTACACCTCAGGGCAAAAAATCATTTTTTTTTAATTTAACCTGCATCACAAAATGTTTGTGTTTTTGGGTACACTAAATAATGAGTTTTTTTTTAATTATTGTTTCGTTCATTAGTCAAAAATAAAAAAACTTTATGTTTATTAGGCATTTTTTTTTTTAAATAGACCTCAAAGTCAAAATTTTGCTTGGGCAAGAAAAATTGAACACCCTTTAAAATTGAATATCTGGCAACCCTAAAAACATATCGGCATAATTAAAAAAGTTCAAAATAAGGTCCCTACCATTACCACCGACAGAGAATTTGACCTTAACATGGGTCAGGGTACACCAAAGTTAGCCTTTTTCTTAAATCGTCAAAAAGTGATTTCAAAGTTGAAAATCAGACTTGACTCTACAACAATTTTTTTCTTAGAATATGACCAAGAATCACATCCCAAAGTATGGCACACGAATTACCGGACACCCGTATAGTGGCTTTCCGTACACAAAAACCTACATTTTGTGTTGACTTTTTTTTTCGACGATATAATTTTGTATATACCTATTTTGATACAAATAATAAGTCTTCTTTGGCTGATGTATTTCAGAAGTATATAGAATTTGTATTATAAAAAACCATTCACATACAGTCAAACTTATTTATAACGAACTTTCAAGGGAACAGAAAATTGCTTCGTTATAAAAGAGTTTTATATAAAATTCGATATAGAGAAAATTATATTTTTAAACTTTGCAAGTGTTCATTTATCTGTTAAAAGAAAATTTGTTCAAGAAAGAACTGAATGACAAAAAAAAAAAACAAATTCATTGGCTATACTGTTTTGTTTTATTATTTAAATCATCCAATCATCATCTCTTGTTTCAATAAAAAATATCAATTACAGTTCTCTTCTGCAAACATTAAAATTTGAAGGTAGCTCATTTTTAAAATTGTCGACAATTTATCTTATAAACGATACATTGTGTTCTGAGTTCGGATTCATTGTTTCTGGTCCAGTGTAGTGTTCATTATTTTTCTTCATTATTCTGTTCGAGACGTTAACATTAACAAAGTTTGAAATAAATAAATTATTTGTACTTAACTTAGTACATACAAATCATTAAAAAGTGAAAAATTGTTGTTTATTGAAAAGTGAAATAAAAAGTAATTTACTGGTACAAAAAAATCCACGGCAATTGCTCAAATAAAAAAAATTATATTTTATTAAATTTGTACCTACTTCAGGCACGTTTTTAATATCATATCAGTGTTGTCCGCGAAAATAAAAATAATTTTCGGAAAAGTGAATTTATATTCATGCCGAATTTTTGCAATTAATATTTTTTTTAATGTTACATATTTCAAATTTAAACAGTTTTGATTTGTGCGTACAAAACTGATATTATAAAAAGTGTCTAAATAAGGCTCATGTGCATGTCGAATACGTATACGACGCATATGCATTTTCAATATATGTATGTATACCTATTTTGTAAACTAGTGTAATTGAGAAAATACAGAAATTGACTTTATGACATGGCAACCCTATGACAGAGCCACATCTCTTCTTATTTATTTTATATTTATTAATTTAACTGCACGTATGTGATCATTATGCGCTAATTGTTTATTCCTATATAGTTATATGATCCCTATTTTCATTTCGACTTGTCGTCTAAACGAATTTTGTAAAGACTTAAATTTGTTGTGCTGCGTTTGAGATAAAAATATTTGAAAAAATAGTTCAGTGGTTTCAAAAATATCAAAATATCTATTAAAATCAAGCATACAATATTAAACATAAACTAGTTTCTTAAATCTAATTTTATTGCATCAAGTCAATGTCAACAGTTATCATCATCATTAGCCAAGCAAAACATATTTAACAATTTACAAAGTTCCTGGTGCGGGAACTACGTTAACCGCAACAACTGATTGGGTATGTCCAGGCAATGGAGCAGCGTGAACAGCACCAAGGGTCTTAGCCTCATAAGTTGCAGCAACTGGAACACTAGCTCCCCATCCGATGACAACTGCACCTTGTTGTAGCGATGGTCCGGCACTGGCAGCACCAGGAATGACGGATGATTGAGCTCCCAAAGTGAGGGCCAACAAGACTACGGCAAAAATGGCGAACTTGAATAAAAAAGTTTTAATGTTATCCTTTTCGACATCTTCCAATTTCTGGTTAAATCAGAACTCACCTTCATGTTGTTTTCTGTTTTTTTTTAAAGAAGAAAAGTAGACTTCGAACTGGAAGGCTCTGAAAGATTTCTGATATGATAGCTGAAAGTAGATCAACTTTTATACTTTTTGTGGCAGCAATGTACTTATGCCTGCTGCATAAAGAAAACCTGAAATTACATTTTGTTTAGACACTAATTGCAATGTTGAATGGTTTGAAGTGGGCGTCAAAGTTGTTTTGATGTGTTAAGTAAATATTAATGCAAACATGATAGTCGTAACTAATCGCAATGGCAAGAATTTAATAAGAATTTGCAATAAAATTATAAATAACCTGCACACGTGAAACTGTAAGATAAATTAAAATCTTTACTGATAAATATCATTTTTGGATTGATATCAGAATTAATTAGAAAATGAAAAGAAAGCTATGTTTGGTATTTCCGCAAACTCCAGGCTTAGGTATAATGGTTTTAGCATTAAGCCAATACCATTTGCTTTGATATAGTGAATTGTAGATAATTGGCTTTTAACTCGTCAAACACGCAAAATATAATCATAATATTGTATTTGAGATTTTGTATGTTTGATTCTTCTATTCAAAACCACTTATGATTGTCTTTTCGATAAAGCAGAAAAACGTATGTTTTTCGCGAAAAAACGAACTAAACTTAAATTCTATGTAGCGGCAACCCTGCAAGACGTTCCAAATGGTACCACAAATGATTCAAAGAAAAAATTTCAACTTCAATTTCATACTCGTGTCGATAACTGAATTCGCAAGAACTCAATCCGCAGTGATTCACAGTGAAATCTTTTCTTTTCACGTTAAAAGAGTCGATAGGAAAAAAAAGCACCAATCGAGTTTTGCGTGAGCAATAATTATCTTGGAAAATTTTAAATCAGATAATCGTTTTTCTTACAAAAAAATTCTGTGGAAAAAGTCAAATAAAATACTTAATAAAAATACTTTATAGGAAAAAATAAACTCTGGAAATTACGCTCGTAATTTGGTTCCAAAATGTAACATGTATCTATGCACCCATGTAACACAATATCTTGTTGCCGTCAGCTTTATAATTCACAAGCACGTATCCTCTGACTCCAAAATCTTCTTTTATAACGGATTATCTATTGTAAGTGAAGTGATATTAAATATTCAGAAATGCAAAGTTCAGACTTAGGCATTCTTAAAATCATACTTAAATGCAAAACGATATTTTGAAATTTGAATACATAATTCTTGTTTCACGAAATTCATTATAATTTCCTTCAACTCATAGATTTCTTAAGAAAAACATAAGAGCATGTTGTGAAGTCGAATTAATAGGAAAATTATATCGATGTATGTACATTCCCTGTCACTTGTTTGAGGCCACTATTTTCACAACAGTTTTTTCTCGATAAATACCTGTAGGAAATATTTTTCCTGGAAATTTTTGATACCTGTAAGTAGGTAAATATATTTTGCAATAAAAAAGTATAAATTAAAGGGGTAACTTGGAAATTCCATAGGAATTTCACAAATTATAAGAATGAGCTGCAAAAATGGGTATACAAAAATGCGTCACTTGATTGAGGCCACTTGAAAAATCTTATAAAAAATGAACAAAACTATAAAAATGTTTACTTTTTTTTTTGTTTTTAAACATTAATGTATTATGTTTTTGTCAATTAATAATGAGTATGACCACCATTTATTGAAATAAGGTCTATTAGACGGTTTGGAATTAAATCATACAGTTTTTGGAATAATCCAGTGAAATCTGGCTGCAGGCATCGCAGTTAGCTTCGACCAAGACGTCCTTATCTCCAAACTGTCTACCAGCATCGGAAACTTTTCGAAATAGCCATGTTGATGTTAGAGTCCGGTGAATAGGGTGGCCAGGGAAAAATTCCAACGTTTTCCAACTGAATTCAGCTACTAGCTACCCAGGAAGTATGGATAGGGGCGTTGTCAATTTAGCTTCTTTTAGCTTAAAAATATTGATGTGCTGCAGGTTTCACTTTATATGAAGCCTCGGTAGGGCCTTCGGCGGATTTAAATTTCTTATACATGTAACGAGCTGGATAACTGCATCTTTAAAGACGAATAGAAATAAGAAAAGGAAGACTTTCCGAGTTTGCGAGCTGTCACTCTAATAAGCTTCTTAAATTGATATTACAGAAGATGATTGAAGATGTCACTTTGAAAAGGCTGCATAAAGTTTTTATATAAGTTGCTGCCTTTAAAAGTGTTCTGTAACCATTTTCAATAAGCTTTATTGAATACTTCGAAACGGCTTGTTAGGTTTTACTAAAGAATCATAAAAGAATGGCCACGTTCGGATGGTAGGCAGGTATATGGTATCTGAGATACTTTAGCATCTGATACGTTTTCGAACGACCAAAACCGTGTACGTAACCAAACTAAACGAAACGACCCTTCACAAAAGAAAATGAACAGATGAGATGTCAGCTGTTCATATAATCCAAACAGATCCAAATATTTTTGGGATAGCCTTAGATTTCTTTTTGATATCAGCTGCTTGTTCGTCGGCTAGTTTTTTCTTACACATTACAATGGCCCTTAGTAATAAACGAATTTTGAGTAGAATTTATGCTAAATTCGAGTTTATTCCATACAAAAAATCGAATCTAAGCTAAATTCGACTCGAAATTCGTTTATTACTCAGGGCCAATAACACCAACAAATCTAGATACCATTGGCGATGTAACCGAACGCGACCAATATGCCAATCTATGTTAACGAAGCTCGAGTTTGTAAAAGTCATTTTAAAGAAGCTTTTTAAAAAACTGTATTGACATTTATAATTATATATATTGAATAAATTGAACTCGTGGAGAGAAAGATAATTCATTTCACTTGACTTTTGTCTTTTTGAGCATTCGGAAAGCTACTTTTCGTTGGTTTAAGACATAAGCTTCAATGCACGATAAACAGAAACAAGGTTTATGCTCATTAGATAAACTTAGCATTCGGCATTTTTGTATATCTGGGTATTATGTGCCGCCACGGTCAGCTTTTATGTTTTTGTTCTATTTATAGTGAAGAGCATAATTACAAATTTAAGTATTTTAATAAATTGTTTTTAAATTCTTAATAAGCAGTTTAAAAATAGAAAAATTTATAAAAAACAATCAAATAAAGTAAGATTATTTTTCTTTTCTCCGAACATAAGCAGATAATTGTGACGTCACAATTGTTCTTGCCGTGTATTTTTTTCGGCTTGAAATTGTTAAAAATATGTATTATTACTTAGTTTATTTTAAGACTATTGAAATTAATTTAAGACTATTGAAATGAAAATGAAGCAAGAGAACTGCTAAACAAATTGTTTACATATCATGTTCATGTGTGAAAATTTTTATAGGAGCTCGGATTTATTTAAAGGAAAATTTCAAGTTTTAAAAAAGGAAAAGGCTGACTAAGTTTTTGCATCATCCAAATTATATCTAAGGGCTGAGTGGTTAGAGTGATGAAAAAAAAAAAATATTAAACAAAAAATAAAAATTATAAAACAACAAAATCAAACAAAAAAATTATAAAAGCAACAAAATCAAACAAGAAAAAAAAATATGCAAATTAAAAAAGCCTGCTGTGGCTGTTCTAGTTTAAAGTAGTTATAAGTAGTCTTATAGTAGTTTTAAGTAGTCTAAGTAGTTTTAATTAGTGTTAAGATATTTTTAGGTAGTTGTAAGTTTTATATAAAAAATTTAAAAAAAAAATGATATAGAAACCTTTTTTTTTCTCAATCTTTCTTGGTGAAAAATAAAACCAGTTATATTTTAGTATATAATTAGTTCTTAGGCCGAAAGCCATTAGTATTAAGATATTGTTTAACTTAGAGCGCCCGCCTAGGGCCAGTAAGTTAGTTGTACGATTTTGATAAGTAGGCTAGTTTTTATGAATTTTTGTCTAGCATTAAGATAGTTTTAAGTTGAATATAAAATAAAAATGAATTAAAAAAAAAAAAAAAAAAGAATGATGGACTGTCATGTAGGAGTTCCCGAGTTCGATCCCTAGTGAGGTAAAAAATATAATTTATGTTTTATAATTGTTTCGAATACTATAATTAATAAATAATTGAATTTGATACTTGATTTCAGATTAAATGCAGTAAAAATCACATTAAAAAATAAAAATTTAAATTTCTTTTTTTTTATTTATTTTTGTTCACCTTCTATAAGACTTGTATTTTACTTTTATACAACCATGTTCGAAGCTGTCTGTCAAGTTGAAGTGTCATTCAAATTTCAAATATCGCTCGCTAAAACTTCGCATCGGCTTCTTTAGGCTTTAATAAAATCTGCTACTTTTAAAAGATCTCCGAATAAGTTTATAAGAAGATTTTCCGAAATCACGTATACAAGCTATAATAGCTTCTATAACATTCTTCTTTTTATGCTTAAGTAAACTTTACAAGTGTCTTATGGAACTTCTAAAGCCTGTTCTACTAAGCCGAACCCAAGCTGAAATGTTAGTTGGGAAGGCAGAGGCTCCAGATTATTCTTTAGCTTTGGAAATACCCGTTACAGCAGGCATTTGTAACTATTTCTATTCATTGTTGTAGTTATAAATTCCAATTCAAATGTTTCATAAGAGGTGATTGCTCCCCACACCAAAACACCTGATGTATGACTGTGATATCTTGACAAAATAAGTTCTCCTTCTCTTTAATCGTGAAAATAAAAGTTGATACCATCGGGTCCGTCAAGATTTAACTTTTCTTCACCTGAAAAGACAACCTTTTTCCATGCGTTTCTACAGACAACATGCTCCCTGGCGAAATTCATCCGTAGTTCCTAATGTACCTGCCGTTGATCCGGTTTCTTTTTGATTTTCATACTCTTGATGTACCACTGGTTTTAATTATCCTTAAAACCGTCAAAATACTGGCTGATACCCCACTTTATGACCTTATTTTATGCTCTGATAGTGTGGAATTTGAAGCTAGCCGCTGAATGAGTCGCTTTCATCGGATTGTTGTTGCTTGAGCTGTGTGTCCTTTTTGTTTTTTTCCATAGTTTTCAATGTCTGCTAGGTAGTTGTTGACAATGGTCTTACTTCTGTTCGGTCTCCTAGCTTTTTCTCGGCCTGAGAATCTCAGTTCTTTTAGAGCATCTATTGATCCTCTTTCTGCTATTATCGACGTGTTTCCAGAGCCCATTTTAACTTGAATTTTAATATAAAATATAGTTTTATATCCTTTCTTAAATATTTTAAACTTTTGTCTGAAAAATCGGCGATGTTATTTTTAGCCAAGCAATTTTTGGAATGGCCTCAATCAAGTGACGCAACTTTTTATATCCATTTTTTGCAGTCCATTCACATAATGTATCAAAAATTTCCAGGAAAAATATTGCTTACATGTATTTATCGAGAAAAAAACTTTTATGAAAATAGTGGCCTCAAACAAGTGACAGGGAGTGTATATGGGTGGAGATTTAACCATTTATGAATATGCGGATGGTCCTTATAAGTGTCATTATCTTACTTTAAACGACGCACCACCCTAATGTGTTCTAAATAATTAAAAAAAAAATCCTGTAAAATTTTAGCTCATTATATTAACGTTAACCCGGCACCCAATACGTCTGAAGTTTTATATGTATTTTTGTAAATCCAAATTTTAAAAATCTTAACTTTGGTAATGATTGATACAAAAAATTGATATTTGGAACACATGTAGTCACTTCTGTCATATTTATAAAAATATATCTGAACAAAATTTACAACAGTTATTTCCCTACTTATATAGCCATTTGAACAAAAACATTTTTTTTTTATTTAATTTTATTTTAAATAAATGTTTGTAATTTTTTTGTTTTTAATAAATATTTGCAAACATGACAATAGTAACTAAATATGTGCAAAAATTCAATTTTCTTTGTCAATCATTACTAAAGTTATGAATTTTTAAAGTTGGAAGTACAAATTTTCAAGACATTTTTTTTAATTATTAAGAACAAATTAGGGGGGTGCGTCATTCAAAATTAAGCAATGACTTTTATAAGGACCACCCTAATGTATACCTTAATCGGATTTGAATGTTTCAGAAAATCGTAAGAAGCGTTAGTTATTTATTAAAAGAGATACAATTTAAATGTATTGAATTGGGCCTGAATTTCAGTTAGGTATATACAAACAAAGTTATAGGTATGTATTGGCTAAATAAGTATTTCCAAAAAATTTCAGTTCACCAAAAAGTTATTAGTCTTATTAACTGTCAAAGTGTTTCCAAATTGTATCTGAGGTATGAATTTTGCCGAAGATGCTGAATTTATTTAGATGGACATTTTACTTTAAATATTACTGCTCTGTAAATAAACAAATAATAAATAAAAATAAAAACATTTTACCATTAAAAGCAGACTCCTTTTACCAAAAGGGCACCAATAATAATTATTGTTGAATAATATGTATCTATTATGTATTTCGTGTTATTTTACTAAGCGTATTAAAATTGGGGAGGTTTTTTTTTTTTAAAGTACGCCAAGTTATTTTAAGTAGAGTGCTATGGAAGAACCTGAAAATTATCCGAGAAATCTGTTATATAACATTTGTACGCTAAATTTTGAGATCTTAAACTTAAAAATCTGACGAGTAGAAATGAAGTTAGGATTTTTTAAAAGGAAAAGAAGTTGATTAGAAAATATTTATTTTATTTATTATATATTTTTTTTTTATTTTTATTTTATTTTTTAAAATAATTTTTTTTTAATCGGCTTTTTTTTTCTTTTAAAAAATACTAACTTCATTTCTACTGGTCAGATTTTGAAATTAAAGATCTCAAAATTTAGCTTACAGATGCAGCTAAATTTTTAAATAAAAATTATTGGGGAGGGGCAAAATGTTTCGTGCTAAAAGGGCGGGTAAATGTCCCGTCAACTCTATGTTTACTTTTTTAAATTCAAAATATAATGAAAATTTTTAAATATTAAGAAACAAATTAAACACAATTATAGGTACACCCTTTCTCTAAAAATATGTTAGTAATTTTTTATTTGTGAATCTAACAGGAAAGAAGTAGGCGCAATTTAATAAAGCTAACCGACACTTTATTATATAATATTAGATATTTTGTAGTGCTATATCTTGAAATTTTTTTGACTTATATAAAATCTAAATAATCAAAAATGTAGTAAATTAAATGTTTTATAAAAAGGATCAAGAATGATCTTTGGTTCGGATGGATATTGGATGAGATAAACTTGAAAAAATAAAACCATTTTTAAAATCGAAAATTTGCTGGTTTTTTTAACAATAACTTTAAATAGGAAGGAGCTATCAAAATAAAAATAATACAAAAATTGTAGAGAACATGTCAAACTACAAAACCAAATAAAAATAACTACTCTACGACTAAACGAGGTTGAGAAAATTAAGTAAAGGCTTTTAAACACCTTTTTCAAAATGGCGGACGACGCAGAAAAAAACAAAACAAAAATTAAAACAAAAATTAAATGACGTGTTGACAAGGCGCCTGAAAGCAAGAAATGATAATTCACATTTGGAATCATCAATTACCTACGCAGCATCTTGTCAACACGCAATTTTCAGTTGTGTTTTTTTCATTCATATAGATTCTTTGAGAAGAATCAAGTGTGAACTAAAACAAAACCAGATTTAAATTCGGTAAAGTTATTTTACGTTAAACTCCGAAAATGTTCCTTGGCCGGTAAAGAAACTTTTATTGCATGAAGATATAGGGCTGGCCACGAGACGAGACTCTGCGAGACTTTTGTAAGTCTCGTCTCGGTCTCATTAAAATCGAAAATTTTCAGTCTCGTCTCGGTCTCGTATCAGTCACGTATAATTAAGTCTCGTCTCGGTCTCGTCTCCGAAAAATACGATTTTCGGACAAACTGTTGATTATTGGAACGAAATATTTTCGATTATCGTTTGAATATGTGCAGAAGAAAATAAATATTTGACTGAAATTACTTACTTTACTTCACTTTTGATGGCGCTCACAGCCCAGGATGGGCTTCGGCCTCAACTAACAAGCCCCTCCAGCCAGCTCTATCCCTAGCTAGCCGCTTCCAGTTGCGCACACCGAGTGCTTTGATGTCGTCACTCACTTGATTGCGCCACCTGTTACGGGTTCTTCCTCTGCTGCGTACCCCATCGGGGTTGGATTCGAAGACTCGTCGGGCAGGTGCGTTTCTGTCCATACGCTCCACGTGCTCAGCCGCTGTATTTTCAGCTTTTTGACCAGGTCAACGTCGCTGTATAGCCCGTATAGCTCGTCGTTGAATCTTCTCCTCCATACTCCTTCGATACACACCGGACCGAAAATCACACGAAGAATCTTCCTCTCAAAGCACCCTAGCAGATTTTTATCCGAATCTTTAAGTGTCCATGCTTCTGACCCATAAAGCAGGACCGGGATGATTAGGGTTTTGTATAAAGTCTCCTTGGTTCTCTGAGAGAGGGCCTTACTACTTAAATGCCTTCTTAGACCGAAGAAACAGCGGTTGGCAAGAGTAATTCTTCGCTTGATCTCTGCACTGATGTCATTCTGCGATGTAATAGTGGAGCCCAGGTAGACAAAGTCCTTGACAACTTCGAAGTTATATCTGTCCATCGTGATATTTTGCCCGAGTCGACGATGTTGAGATTCCTCTCTCGATGACAGCATATACTTCGTCTTGTCCTCATTAACCGCCAATCCCATTCTAGCCGCCTCCGATTCAATGCTCGCAAATGCCCCTGCCACAGCTCGCTTCTTTCTGCCGACAATGTCTATGTCATCCGCATATGCAAGCAATTGAACGGACTTTTGATAGATTGTACCGCTGGTGTTGACATGTGCGTTGCGTACAATGGCTTCAAGAACGATGTTGAATAGTTTGCATGATAACGCGTCGCCTTGCCTCAATCCTTTCTCAACATCAAAGGAATCGGTGGTGTTCTTACCAATTTTGACGGAGCAGCGAGATTTCTCCATCGTCATCCTGCACAAGCGGACGAGTTTGGCAGGGATGCCGAGACTCGACATGGCTCTGTATAATTCGTCCCTTTTCACGCTATCATACGCGACTTTAAAATCGATAAAAAGGTGGTGTGTATCGATCTGGAATTCCCGGGATTTTTCTAAAATCTGTCGGAGTGTGAACTTTTGATCGACGGTTGACTTGCCTGGCCTAAAACCGCACTGATAAGGGCCGATCAGATCGTTGACAAAAGGTTTTAAGCGGTCACACAGGATGGCCGACAAGATTTTATAAGCGACGTTTAGGAGACTAATTCCTCTGTAGTTGGTACATTTCAGACCATCTCCCTTTTTATGGATGGGGCACACTAAACCGAGGTTCCATTCATCGGGCATACTTTCCTCCGACCAAATTTTGCAGATGAGCTGGTGTATGCTCCTAGCCAATTCATCTCCCGCTGATTTAAATAGTTCGGCTTGTAAGCCATCCGCATCTGCAGCCTTGTACGACTTAAGTTTGGATATCGCCAGCCGCACTTCGGTTAGGTCGGGTGGACGGAACTCTTGGCCATCATCGTCCAAGTTGAATGGAGCGTTCTGCCTATTAGCGGCATCTTGGCTGTCTTCGCCATTAAGCAGTCTAGAGAAGTGTACTTTCCAGATCCTCAGCACTGACTGTGTGTCTACTACCATATTCCCACTCTCATCTCGGCAGGCTTCCGTTCTAGCCTTGAATCCTTGGGTGGATCGCTTCACCCTCTGATAAAATTTTCGAACATCTCCCCTACCGCTACAACCCTCAATAGACTCTACCGCCCGCTTCTTGTGCTCTCTCTTTTTCCTCCTGAGAAGTCGGCGTTCCTCTTTTCGTTTCAGCCCGTAGAGCTCCCGGGCCACTCTCTCAGCAGCTCTTGTTCGAGTCTGCAGCATTGCCTGGTAGGCCTCGTCCTTAGCTGCATGCGCTAGCCGGCACTCTTCATCGAACCAGGGGTTTCGTTGTATTCGCCTAGTGAAACCCAGCACATCAGAGGCGGCACTTCTGATGGCTTGTTGACAGTGTTCCCACTGGTCCTCTGCACTTGATGCTGGTGGCGGACCTCCTGAGAGATTAAGAGTTACGTGGTCTGCAAAAGTTCTGGCAGTCTCTTGCGATTTAAGCTTCTCGACATCGAATCTTTTCACAGCATCTGCTCTGCGTTGTCGCGTCATGGATATCCGCATACGTAGTCTAGCTACCACCAGGTAGTGATCCGAGTCAATGTTGGCCCCTCGGAACGTTCGGACGTCCAAGATACTGGAAGCATGTCTCGCGTCTATCGCAACGTGGTCGATTTGGTTGACGGTTACTTGATCACGCGACCGCCAAGTCCCCTTGTGTATATTGAGGTGTGGGAAGTAGAACTGAATCGTTATGCGAGACCGAGATTGAGACCGAGACTTTTCTCGTCTCGCGACCAGCCCTAAGAAGATACCGTCAGTTTTTGTTCTTAAAAAAATCAAACAAATGTTTGGTACCTAGTGTTTTTTTTTTTAACTACCAAAAAAACACTATACAGGTACCAACTAAGATTGAAGTAAATCCATCGACCCACTTTTTTTATTATCGCTTTAACAATTTTGATCAAAATCTTGTGTTAAATTTTTCTTACGAGTCCATTACTTGTCAATATATGCATGTACTAGTACCTAACTTCGTGTTCCGTACCATCATAACGTTAAGGTTCTTACTCACCATTAAGCGTGTTACCATATAAAAATCAATCTAATAAGCGTTTTCTAAGGTTCATTAGTGTAGGTACCTATACCTACTACATAATCTCAAAATGTGATGAGGCATACAAGGTAGGAAATGAATAATGATTAATTTAATATTATGTTTATGTTATTTCATTTGTTTTGATTCTATATGAGGCCAAGTATTAATAATACTACCAAACAAAGTCTTACATCTTCATCACGCTTAACGACTTAAAGACATTATTCACAAAACAAATTACAGCTACACGTGTGACCCAGTCGCGAAAATAATTTCAATTATAAATTATGCACCACTTTAACAATGTATACTCTTGTAGGACTTTAACAGAAGATGGAGACCATGAACCAGTGAAACTCAACATCAAACTGACACAGCCGATTACTGAAATAGATCCACAAATGAGCGAAGAATACATCAACTACACCACAATCGTGATGCCAGTTGCCAACAGAAACCTCACCAACAACGAAATAGAGGAATCCATAGAAGCGATGGAGCTTACCATAACAAACGCTCTCGACGAGCTGAAGACACCGATGACCTCAAAAGACAGATACCAGCATGTTCGAGAAGGGATAAGTCGGTTGTAGGATCATCGACAACGATTATAGAAACGACACAAAGAATCCAACAAAGGGAATGGAACACTGCCAACAGCAACTATCAAATAGTGAAGAGCGAACTACAATTTACACACACTATGTTGAGGTATGCTATTCAACATTTCAACAACAATCAGTTCCAAAACAGGCTGCAAAACATCAAACCTGGACCTGACGCATTCAAGGAAATCAACAAGATCATTGGCAAAAGACAATAGTAGCCCGTAGCGTAATGGTTAGTGCGTTCGACTGTCACGCTGGAGGTCTGGGTTCACTTGCCAGCCTCGTCCACCTAAAAAACTAAAAAGTTTTTTTTTCAGGGCTACTGCCTCTTGCGAGGAATTGAAAAATCCTCCAAGAGTATCACTTGTCACGAATAAGTGCTTCTCGTCTAGCCGTTCGGATTCGGCATAAAATTGTAGGTCCCTTCCATTCCTGTCGACAGGCGCACACAGGAATGGTTGCGAGTTGTTAGTCACTAGGCCCTGGTTTTTCACGACCCGTTGTGCCACCCAATTTATTTATTTATTTTTATTGGCAAAAGACAACAGTTGCCAGAAAAAAACAGCTCCAGACACGGGGACGTCATGACTTTTCAGGAAAAGGCGGAAGCATTTGCCGAATATTTTGAAGACAATTTTCTACCAAGCCCGCCCAACGATCTGCAGCAATCACACACTGCAATTACCATTTTCAACAATGATAATCCTGCCAGTGATACTGAGCTGATTGAAATCTTCACCAACCCCAAAGAAGTGGCTGATTTAATCCACACCTCACTAACTTTTCAGCTTCGGTTCGGCTTAATAGAAGTTAATAGAACTAGTTGGGGGTGGACAACCTAAGAAATCATTCGGGCCAGATAAAATTTTAAATTCCATCATAAGGAAATTTCTCCAAGTCATGATCCTATTCCTTGCGATCCTGTTCAACAACTTCGTCAACAAGTGCTATTTTTCGATGAGATGGAAGAGAGCAAAAATATTACCAATACCGAAGAAAGTCAACAGGCGTACCGTTTCTGGATATTGTTCCATTTCCCTTCTTAACGCCAGCAAAATCCTTGAAGGACTTGTTCTTCGAAGGTTTAAAGCATTCTGTACCACTTAAAACATCATTCCGGATCCGGATATGCAGTTTGGATTTCGGGAGAAACACTCCACTCTGCACCCAGTCTTGACGTTCTAGAACGACGTTGTTAACACCCTCAAAAACTATAAGGTTGCTGTTGGCTGCTTCCTAGATGTAGAGAAAGCATTCGATAGTATTATGGATATGGGGACTAATACACAAACTAACCATTTTTAAATTTCCAGGTACACTAGTTAAAATAATTTTCAGTTTTCTCGATTCCAGATCATTCTTCGTGCAGATCGAAAACAGCCAATCGACAACCAAAACCATCAGAGCGGGAGGTGCTCAAGGATCCAAACTGGGACCATACCTCTACAACATATGCACATCGGCCCAACCTCAACCCAACAATGCAATGCATTTGCTTTATGCGGATGACACACTAATCTATGCCAAATCCATGTACCCAGTCATTACAGCCCGAAGAGTAGAAGAACATGATCGACGCCTGTGGGAATTCTACACAAGATGGGGCATCAAAGTCCACTCAGCTAAATTGGAGCTAGCTTGCTTCAGAAGACCCATGTGACATCACAACACCCCTTCAGCCACAACATTATTTCATTTAATCTGCCGGACGGATCGATGACCAAATAATTTTTGTGTTCTAGTTCTTTAATCCTAAATTTAAATTAAATTATTCATGTCAACAGTTTTTGAAAAATTTGCATGCAAACTCAAAATTTTGATCAAAAAATTAACAAAAAAAGTTAGGACCTGTTTTTCTAAAAATTGAGAAATGAAGTGCAAAATTAGCTTTTAGTTAGTCGTCGATGCTCATGTCAATTATAAAATAGTTTTTGAGAAAATTGAAAATAACTTTAACTACTTTTTTATAATTCGTCGGTATTAACGCTGATCTCACTTTGAGAATAAATGTGGGGGAGTACGATAACTACGGCGGCGCAGAAAAATAAGAATGGATTTTTATAGAGGGGCTTACCAAATTCAATAATTTTTTACTACGGGTCATAGGTCTATCTCATTCCGTTTAGGTGGGAGGGGCAATTTTCTTCAGAATGACTTTGAATGAAAAAAAATTAAAACAACGGCAACACTAACAATGCTAAAATTATAGGTGTTCTGAAGCCAGAAACTTGTTATTTTATTATTTGTTTCAAATCCTTGAACCCGCGAAGCGTGCCACCCAAGGTACTGTTTATTACAAATAAACTGAAAGCACACCAACTGACAACATAGGCGCCTGCCTGGTGACTGAGCATATCCTAAGTGGAGCGACGCGACGGAATCGCGTGAGCGGGACAGAGGACGAAAAAAGGGAGTTAAAATCCTTGAACCCGCGAAGCTGGCCATCCAATATGTACACAAGCAAAAAAAAATAAAAATCTCATAAAAAAGTACTTTTAGTATACTTCAATTTTCTCAAAGACTTGAAGACGTGAAGGTTTTATACCTTTCGGTTTTTTGTGTTCGATTAAGAATTAATATATAATCATTGACTACTAAAAGCCAATTTAGCACTTTATTTCAGAATTTTGAAAAAAAAAAAAAAAAAAATAGTCTAAACTTTTTTTTTCAATTTTTTTTAACAAAGTTTTGAGTTTGCATGCAAAGTTTTCGAAAACTGTTGGCATGAATAACGCAATTTAACTTTAAGATTAAAGAACTAATTTCTGGCTTTCAAAACCGGTATAATACTTCATTGTAAGTGTTGCTGTTGTTCTTAAATCTTATTTTTGTAATTTTAGATATTTTTTTTTAGAAAATTGCCCCTCCTGCCTAAACGAAGGGAGATAGACCCCCCCTACCACAGTAAAAAATGTTTGTATTAAGCCCCTCTACAAAAATCCGTTATTATTGTGTGGCGCCGTCGTAGTCATCGTACTCGGGCCCTGTATAGAATGACATATAATTTCATCCCGCTCTAGTCGGTGCATTTTCGCGCCAAATTAAGTTATGAAGGTGAAAAACTTGTAGAGAATTTTATGTTGTTTAAGCAGAAGCCTAGGTTTTCTACAATTACAGGCATGGTTTTTGAGTTACAAACAAATATCTAACGAGAGAACTGTGTTTTCAAAAAAGTACGAAATTTTGGTCTTTTCTCACAGTACGGCCAAACCGTTAGTTCTACAAAAAAAAAAATTAGACCATTTTTGTAGGAAATTTTATATGTTCTATAGGTAAAGTGTAGAAGGTAATTGTATCCAAAAAGTGTATATTTTGTTTACTTTTTGGCAAAAAACAGAAAGAAGGTCGACAATTTTGAGGTTTTTTGTGATTTCCTGCTGTGAAGCCATATCCGTGGGAAGTAGCAAAGCTGAAATTCGAATTGAGCGAGCGACATAAAAACATAAAATGCGAGTGAAAAAAAAATTCTTAACCAAAACACCATTTGACTGAACTAGCGTGTTAGCGTGTTACAATGTAAAAATCAATCTCATAAGCGTTTTCTAAGGTTCAAAATGTGATGAGGCACAAGCCACAAGGTAGGAAATGAATAATGATTAGTTTAATTTTGTGTACTATGTTGTTTCATTTGCTTAAATTTTGAAACAAAGTCTTACATCTTCATCATGTTTAGCGACTTAAAGACATAATTCACAAAACAAATTACAGCTACACGTGTGACCCAGTCGCTAATATAATTTCAATTATAAATTTTACACCACTTTAAAAATGTATCCGGTTACCCTGCCCATGTGCTAAATGTAAATACTCATTTCCATACGATACAAATTACCTTTAGGTATGTACCTTTACTTTGTTCCTATAACCCTAAACACCTACACCTACAATAAAGACGGTTTTATTTTTAGCCAAAAAGACACTTCCAAATTACGAACACAAATAATGCTATCCTTTGCAAATAATGATTTTTATTACAAAACATTTACTTAAAACAAGATTTATTTATTGCATTATTGTGACGTTTTAAATTTCAAAAGTGGCTCCCTATAGGCTTTAAAAAGGTGTTCTTTTGGGCTATTAAAGTGATAAATGTTCAATTACGTAAACTGTGAAATGGTTCTTGCATTGTTAATTTTTTATCAAACAACTTTCATTTGGGGTTATGGTGTTGAGAAAATTACTTTGGGATTAACCATCACTTAAATAAAACAATATTGCGAACTTTCAATAAACCGTGTTGTACTAGCAATCAAAATAAAATTAAATTGGTCTGCGTTGTGTTGTGCTGAATAATGTTATGGGTTCAGGACGATACCGATGATGGTGTGATTTTTTTTTTTTTTATTTTTTTAATGAAGCTTTACATAAAGATTGGACGTTTAACATGGTGGATCGAATAAATTGGTTTGGCCTTTACCTTGACTTTTTATTAAATTTTATTTATTCAATTCTAGATTAAAGAGGGTCGGTCTATTTTTTAGGTCTTGTCTTTCTTTAAAGTGGAATATTTATATTTATATTAATGCAGACATTTTAGTTGCTGGAATAAAACAAATATAAAAATACACAACATTTCTTTAGTTCTTTTGAGTACTCTTCGAACTCAGTGAAATTGAGATGAAACAAGAAGGAGTCTAAGGATCTATTTGTCTAGTTTTGAAATATTTTAGAAAATTATTTTTTTTAGATACTGTTATTGCGCTAACATTAGAAATAGCTAGAGTCAAACATTTTCACTTATTATTCTATAGAAATCCTAAATGAACGTTTAAGTAGGTATCTATAGCTTACACTCTACAGCTTTGTTATACTCGTACAATTTTAAAAATAGAATTAATTTCGTTCTCATAACCGCGATTTATTTACATCAATATTCGACTACACTTAAGTCTATCGCTCAGGTATTATTGATATCCGAATTGATATTGAATCTCCGCATGGAAAATATTTTGATATTTTAAACAGGATGTTGAAATAAATTTCTCCGAAAAAAAAACCAATATGTTGTTTCATGTAAATTATAAACCATACAAATCTAATCATAATTCCAACCAATTAATTCCCAGTAAAATTAAGATCGTCATTCACGTTTCCAAGGTTTGAACTCGCCCAAAATATTTCCCGGAAAAATTGTTTATGTACTTAATTGCGGTAGCCATTCATTATTTTATAGCATACTATTTGAAAAGGAAAATGTTTAATTAAATCAACTTCAAAAAATTATGCAATTTTATTAAAAAAATCCAACTGTAAGGGTTTGGGAATTCCATGAATTCAATTTCTGCACTTGAATGAAAAATATATAGAAACAAGTTCGATTTTTTTACGAATAATAACTTGTCATAGATATAGTACCTGTATACAGTAGCGGATCCAGGGGTGGCTATAGGGGCTAAAGCCCCCCCCCCACAGCCGAATCATAAGATAATTTGAAATATAGAAAGCAATACATTACAACGTGTAGAATTTTATATTCCGTCTAAAATATTGTTAAGATATGTAATTTGATGGACAAAATAACGTGGTTGGGGCTGAACTATTTGCATACATGTTATGTAATTTTTTTTCTAAGCCTTAAGATTGGGGCTAAAGCCTGAAGCGAATTGGACAAAAACTAAGAATATGGATATTTTTATTGCAACGACAATCTTTCCCTAAAAATTAAACCCAGAAAATTGGAACAAAAAATAACAGCTTTGGCGCAAATAAGGTCCGAGAATATTGGACAAAACACCTAGCTAGGGTTAAGCAACTTACTTCCTAAAAACTAACCTAGGGACTGTCAAAGTCCGAAGTTGGGGCTGAGGCTTGAAGAGATAAGTAGAAAGAGTTAAAAATGGTCAGGGCTTTACATTAACGTGTCAAATGCCCCAACTGTATATACTAAAAACAAAGCTAACTTACCGCAAGAAGCGCATTTGAGGCTTAAACCATTGAAGAACAACGGGATGTCAAGTTTAGTGGGGCTGGGCTTAGAAATTTTCGGGGCTTCGTTTTCAAAATTTGGAAGGTCCAAGGCAATTGTACATACAAAACATAGAAATTCTCTAGTCAAGGAGCCAAATTCCAAAAGCATGAGTTTTCTCTGTGATCAGGGAAGCATGCAAGCTATTTAAACAAAATCCAAACCAGAACCGAAATACTTGACTGTCTGAGAAAATAGCTTTCTCAGATAGTCAAGCGGCTGTCAAAGCCATTAATTCGGCTACATCATCCTCAAAATTAGTACGGCAATGCCAGGAAGAGCTTCTGAGTCTGAACACTAACCTCAAGGTCACTCTTATCTGGGTTCCGGGTCACAGGGGAATGAGCGGGCTGACGAGCTGGCCAGGCAAGGTTCAGCCCTTCATAACTCATTGCGGAAAGAGTCAGTATTCCTCTTGGAGTTATGAAGGGCAATATATTCTCAATTTTTCTCTCAGAATCTAATCGAAGGTGGAATAGTTTAACTTACTGCATTATTGCTAGAAAAATCTGGCCTACCTATAATAAATTCCGAACTATTAACCTAATGTGCAGACTCAGGCGAGACATAGCAAGGATTGTTGCAACATGCACTGGACACTGGCCAATAGGAGAACATGCGGCGAAGCTAGGCATCCCCTACAATACTCACTGTCGTAGTTGTGGGGACCAGCAGGAAAAGGAAACAGTCTTTCATTTCCTCTGTAAATGTCCCGCTTTGGCCAGAATGAGGCAACAATCTTTTGGGAAGACCTTTTTTGACGACCTTAACGAAATCTCCGGAACGAAGATCAAAGATTTGACTTCTTTCCTCAACGCGACGAAATGGATCTAGGATTTACTTCGGTTCCTCTTGCACCGTCTTCTTCCCCAAACTCCTATGACTGCGAGCTAGCAGACTAACGGTTTTTGAAGGTGGCTCATGGTGGACGAGGACCGGACGATCACACAATTGGGCCGATCTCCGCTTCAATACCAGCCAACAAGTGCCTAGGTGGCACAGTGTAGATGGGTCTTAGTTGCGGACTTCGACCCTTTTGAGTGTTCTCCTATTTTCAAGTTCAAGAATGTTTCAATGGATCTAGAATTAACTTCGGTTTCCTTTTGCACCATTTTCTTCCTCAAACTCCTATGACTGTGAGCTAGCAGACTACTGGTTTTTGAAGGTGGCTCATGGTGCACGAGGACCGGAGGATCACACGGTTGTGCCAACCTTCGCTTCAATACCAGTCAACAAGTTGCCTAGTTGGCACAGTGTAGATGGTTTTTAGTTGCGAACTTTTGGTCCTATCGGGTGTTTTTCCTATGTCCAAATCCTTAATAAGTTTCATCTCATGTCTAAATCCAATAAAAGCGTCTGGTCATGCAGGCGGGTGGTACTTTCTCTGGTAACCACAAGTCATGTTGTGCAAACAGACGGAGGTGTACAGAGATTACCATATCCGAGTGTGCGACTAGACGATCACCCTAAGGGATCAGATCGTATGCGTCCCGGGCAAATCAGCAAATTGCTTATCGAAGCATACTGCAGCTGAACTTGGGCGTAGGCGATGATACGTTGGGAGATCTATCACCAAATACCCTCTTTTTCTTTAAAAATGTTCTTTTAAACCACAGGTCAAACGAGTTATGGTACCAAAACGGCGCATTACAGCGTTAATTGGGTCATCGAGCAAGGATGCTTGTGACCGCCATCTCTACCTACCTACCAAATGAATATTTGCAATCCCTCTAGACTCTAGAGTGACGTGCAAATTTGTCGACATATTTTTTTAGCATGAATACCTATAAGGCGTATACACGAAAACTCATTCACGCTGGCAGAATTGGGCCGCGGCTTATTTCTTAGAGCAGCTTTGCCTTATGTCGTAAAGTGTTAGTTTGAACAAAATAGTTTCTCCTTGATTTGGATAATTCAGGAAAAATGAGATCTTAGAGGACTAATACCGTGTCAAAGCACATATATGAGCTTTTGCCAGTACGAACACTTAAATATAATTTTTTCTGAACTAGCCAATTAAAATCAGTTTTCAAATCTTGTCAAAAATGGGAAGTTCAATACATACCCACAGCTAATTAAAAAATATAACTACATAATGTAGGTACCTAATCAATTTTTAAATATTATAAATAAACGAATTTGTACGCGTGGTTCAAGCACATATGGCTAAAAATTATTAATTTTATTAATACAATAACTAGTTATACCAGATACTATCATCTTTTGGTGGCCTTTGAATTTGTTTCTGTCTCCGCTACAGCAATTATAAATAATTGTTATTGTACTTTGTATTGAAAACATTTTAAAGCGCGACAGGAGCGGATATAAAGGCACACAAAAAACGGATATCATTAAAGCAAAAGGAAAAAAAAAATACTTGAGCCTTAAAGGTTAGACCGCACTCGCCGGAACTGCACTAGCATCGGAACTACACTTCACACGAATTCGTATGAATTTGTATGAAGTTCAGTTGCCGCTTAGTGCGATATAGCTCCTTAAATTTCATAAAAAATTATGTTTTCCGCGTTGTCGTGAAGTTTTGTTCGACTGCAGTTGAGTACGGTCTTGCATTAAACCTAAACTGATCTCTATTATTTGTTATAAATTATAAAATTTATCTTAGGACAAGCAAATTTTATTACTTAAGGTCTCAAAATGGATCTCCAAACTGCAAGCCCCACCACAGTCAAATCCGAGATCCGCTACTGCCTGTACACATCGAAAGTAAAAACTAGTTTAAGCATTGTTTTCTTTTTATATCTTAGTCTGTAGCTTAATTTTCAGCTTAGAAAATACTCGCTGCAGGAAAAATGCATCAGTGAAAATACACTAAAATCACACACGTTGTTCTGATATTTTCCTTAATAACTTTGGAAATATGCAATTAAGTCCATTTTCACACAAGGAAACTGCGCTGCCAGCAAGTCGGAGTTTGTCGACGAGAAGGGCGTGAGGCGAGGGAAAAAAATCACCCCTTACCGCCATTATCGACAACAAACTCCTAGTTTCTGACAACTCAGTTTCCTCAAGTGAAAGGGGACAAAAGGAGCCGTCACACACTGAAAGGAAAATACTTTCAGAAAGCGTTTTGAAAATTCGTATTTTGAAATTTTCCTGAAAATCCTTTCATACAACAGTCACACTGTGAAAGGAAAGTGCTTTTTGAAAACGCTTTCTGAAATGTTTTCACTTTCAAGAAAGCAAATTTTCTGAAAACATTTTTCAATGAAAGCGAAAGCGTTTTCTGAAAATGCTTTCTGAAAGTGTTTTGTGTGGTGAACGGTTGTGATATTTGAGCAGTTTTGGAATATATATTTGTATATAGGCAATGAACTAAAATGGAAAATATCCTACGGATTTCGCAGCATGCAACTGAGCAAAATACGGATAATCGTAGGTCAATTTGGGCGCGACCGTTTTGGAAACATGGTGCTGAAATCAGTACCACGCAATGCTCATGAGAGATTTGCGCCCAGAAGGAGACAAGTTTGGCCGTAATTTTGCTCACGTGTGACAAAGTACGCCCGTTTGTTGAAAAACAAAAGACACTATGGCGTGTGCTTATGAGCGAAAGAGGGGAGAGGAAGGAGGGAACAGTAGCTGTGACAATGAAACAGCTTGCACAATGCAAATGACTATACTTACAACACACTATCTCAAGTGTGTTATATTTCCCGGCCAGCAATCACTAAAATTGTTCCAGAAGTTTGCAGTGCCTTACATCAAACATTGGCATCAGAATATTTGCAAGTAGGTGGCGTAACGACTACAATTATTGGCACCCCAAATTTTTGACCCAACTATTGGCACCCCATCCTTCAACAGTCATTTTCTCAGTAACCCGGTGTCCGAATAAGTCCATTTATGATATTCTGATATATCTGCGTTCTTAGTTTTAAGACATTCTTTTTAAACTCTGTTTTACAAGTGAAAGTAAAAACACGCTAAAAAAAATTAAAAAATCTTCGAAATTTCCATTGTTTTGGTTAAGGACCTATATTTTTTTAAGTGTGTTTTTAACTGCTTCCTTTTAAATTTTGTTAATAATTTCTTTTTTTAATGTGTTAATAATACATTAAATGAGCCGTTTTTAAATATATATTGTTAAAAAAGTAATTGTTTTATTAATAAAAAGGGTGCCAATAATTAGATCCAAAAAAAATCTAGGGTTCAATTATTGACAGGGGGGTGCCAATAGTTACATCATATGCAGCTACAATAATTGGCACTGCCAATAATTGTACTTTTATGAGTGCCAATAGTTGTATAATTCAACCGTTATTGATTTCAGTTTCAACAAACTGCCAGAAGACCATATTAAATGTTTAAAAGTAACGTATCTTCCAATTTCTTCTTGTAAGGTTTGTTCGGAATAGAGGGAGCAACGTCTTAAATGCTAATATTGATTGACGAAAAATTCAGTTTGCCTTGTAAAAATACATATATTTTACGCTGCAGTGCATTAACGCCCACGGAATTAAGCCCCGCGGATGTTATTTCTCAAAAAAAAGCAAATAACACCCGTGGGGGTTTATTCCTTTTTAAAGTGGTATAAGGCCAACCACAAAAAAGAACTAAGACCCGCCCAAATCACTGTTTATTAGAAACACTTTGAAAGCACTTTGGGGAGTTAAAATCCTTGAACCCGTGAAGCGGGCCACCCAAAGCCTACTATTTAGTACAAAAACTTTGAAAGCAGACTGATAGCATAGGTGCCTTCCAGATAGGGTTTATTTCCATTTCAAATTGGTATTAAAACCTACCAGAAAAAGGAATTAAACCCCGCGGTTGTTCGTTCCTAATTTTAACACCCATGGGGATTAATTCCTTATTATTCTGGGAACTAACACCCGCGGGTGTTAATTCTGTGGGCGTTAGTGCACTGCACCATATTTTACTTGATTTAATTTACTAAATTTGCAATGAAATGAAAAATAATATTTGTTTCTTTTCTTTGAAACTAGGAAGGAACTTTATGAAAGTAACTCAATTATTTCAACTATAATTGAATTTTCATGGAGTTAAAAACTAATGTTGGTCCCTTCCTTTAAAAAATATAATTTTTTTAGCAGTATTTGTCCACCTTACAACTTTTTTGTATGCCGATAGTGGGATTCCCGCTATTTATATTGACTTTGATATCATTTTTTTACAAGAACATGATATTAAGTACCCTTTTCTTATGAAACCCTTATTTGTTCTCGAAACAACAGCTTTTATTACTTTGCTGACAAAAAATAAGTTCAAAATTATAAACAAAATAAAACTACGTCTAAGCTACTGAGTGCTAAAAAGATCGAACTTTAAAAAAAAATAATAAATTGAATAAGAATCCAACATTCAAAATTTCCTTTTTTAGTTTTAATAATTTGAAATGGATTTTTTTGCTAAAAAAAAAAATATAAGAGATCCTAAAGATTACAAATTGGGCTTTAATACAAAAAAAGATACTTAATAACGTGTTTTTGTAAAAAACTGATATAAAAATGAAAAAAAGGCATACAAAAACAGACAAAATGGGTTTAAATAAATTGCGTTGCACGGTGAGTAAAAACTATTAATTATTCTTGTTTAAAAAGAAACAAAAATTCAAAAATTGGCTGCAGTTGGACAAAGTTAAAAGAAATTGAATCAAAAATAATGAAAATTATTATAAGTCGAAAAGGTAGCGAAAACGAGATGATCACCTCTTAATTTTGTCGACTTTTAATAATTTTCGTCTAGGCCGGTGACTATGGGACACCCTGTACATATATTTATTTACTTATAGATACTATATTTATCTATTGTTTTTAATTTAAAATAAAGTGTTCTTAAATCATAAAAATTAACTTATAAAACATTGATTAAAACATCATGTTCTTGTATTTTAAAGAGTGCCAATAATTGTAGTGTCTGGGTACCAATAATTATATCAGGGTGCCAATAATTGTAGTTTTAGTTTTTGGTAAGCTTTTTTTAAATGTGCATTCTAAATATAATCAAAATAATTAACTTTTAATTTTTGTTTTTTTTCTGAAAGCATTTTCTAGAAAGCAAATTATTTTCAGAAAAACTTTCAGGAAAGTACTTTCGGGTCGTCACACTATGAAAGTTTTGCTTTCAGAAAGCTTTTTTCTTTATGAAAGTACTTTCCTTTCAGTGTGTGACGGCACCTTAAGGAAACAACTATCCATTATAAATTTGTTTGTTGTACTGGGTGGAATTTTTATTTCTGATATTATATAACTTTGAAATTTTATTAAAATTAAGATTATGGTTTGGAAATATGTTCACATTACGTTTTAAATATAATGGCGCAAAATTTTAAACATTGCTCATTTAAGGAATAAAACCGGCTCTAGTTAACGAAGTCGTTTAGTTGTGAATCCTTGTCTAACTATTTCTTAATTTTAAACACGTTAAACAACTCTTCTAACTAAAATGGACTCCGCAACGTAACGTAAGCAAATTAAGGTTGAACAGGCACACATTTGACAGATGAAGAGAAGAGAAAGCTATAGAACAACAAAAAATGTTCAAATTAAACAAACAAGTTCAGACAAATAATTTTAATATACATAACTAGGTTCGTGTCGTGAATATAGATTATGATTGTTTTTTGCTTAAATGTTTAAAGGAAGTCAACTTGCATTATCCCTGATTCTAAAAAAAAAACTCAACCGCATGGACATTATTGAGAAATCTTTGTACATACATATGTAGGTACCTACGTGTGTGTTGGTTGATGGGTCTTGTGCGGTTGATGTAAGTCCCAATGTTTCGCAAAAAAAGTGAAAAATTCAATGCCGCAGAGCTCTTGCAATACATTAATAAATACTTTTCATTTTTAATAAAGCTGTAAATATTCATAAAATAAATTAAAATTCCGAAATCATTTTACCTACGCCTTTTTTTGTTATAAACTTATTTTCAAGTGGTACAAGTATATTTTAAGAAGTTAAACAAGCGATTTGCTGCTTTTAAAGTTAGAAGAGTTGTTTAACGTTAAATTATACTTTATGTCGTTTAAAATTACCAAAGAGTTGACGCTCGCTTTAAAAAGAGTTTTTAGAGCCGACTCCCATTTTAAAAGTGATTTAGAGCCGGTTTTAATTTTTTAAAATCTTGCGCAAATATCTCTCAAATGGTGCCCATTGATGGCTTGGACCTGAGGTGTTATTTCTAGAGCATTTTTCATTACTTTCCTTAGAATTTCAGGTCCCAGTGCCCTCACTTCCTCTCGGATATTTGCCTTAAGCTTTTGCATGATTCTTGCCTTATTGGCACACACCTTGCTTTTTAGATAGCCCTAAAAACAAAAATCTAGAACAGTTAAATCGGGCGAACGCGCGGTGGCCAGTTTAATTAAAAAAATGCGATATTATCCGATCACCAAAAATTTACATCAATAGAGCTATAGTTAGTCGAGCCGTGTGAGCTGTAGCTTCATCTTGTTGGAATCATAACTCTGAACTGTTGTCTACTGAATTTCAGTGTGAATGTTAAAATCAACTTTTGCGGTTAAACACCTTGGAAAAGAGGATGCTAGAATTTTGCCTCAATATCTTAAGCATCATAAGTCTCTAAAAAAATGTAAGATTATTTAACTTTATAAAATTTAATTGCTAAATTTAAATTCAAAGTTGTAATCAAAAATGGATGTTTATTTTCAAGAAAATTATAATTAGATACTAGACGGTTATATTCAATAGAATAACTTTTCAAAATTATATATTTTTATTGAAAATTTTCGTCTATTTTTTTTTACAATTTTTCTTTATTTTAAATTTCACGGACCAAAATGTTCTTACATAATTTTACAGAAATCATAAACCCGTAGCGTAATAGTTAGTGCGTTCGACTGTCACGGTGGAGGTCTGGGATCGCTTCCTAGCCTCGTCCACCTAAAAAACTAAAAAAGTTTTTTTTCAGGGCTACTGCCTCTTGCGAGGAATTGACAAATCCTCCAAGAGTATTACTTGTCACGAATAAGTGCTTCTCGTCAAGCCGTTCGGATTCGGCATACAAATTGTAGGTCCCTTCTATTCCTGTCGAAAGGCGCACACAGGAATGGTTGCGAGTTGTTAGTCACTAGGCCCTGGTTCTTCATGAGCCGTTGTGCCACCCGATTTATTTATTTTTATTTATATATATTTTTTTTTGTGAAACTAAAGTTTCAATATATTTTGTAACACGTTTTCCATATCATGATGAGAATCTTCAAACTTAAATTTACTTTTATACTCACACTGAATTTTTCTACACATAAAAAAAGGTTCCTTTGACGGACTAGTGCCTTTTTAAGTAGATAAAGACCATACGCATCATTGTACATCTTTTTTTATTTCTTATCCAATTTATTAAACTTTTGTTTATACCACCATAGAAATTTAAACGGCCTTCGCAAGAAAACTTTTACAATTAAAATTGAAAGTTTAAGCTTGAGAAACGTTATTACAGAAAATCAACCATTTAAAACTTACCGCCAACCATTAAAACAATAAAGTGGAAAAGTTAACCTCCAATCTTAATATTATGAAAGTCTCTCCGGAAATTAAAATTTATAAGCCGTCAAAAGAATATGCTTTTTCTATACACCATCATCATTTACTATTGGTATGTATATTGTATATGCTATGCATATGTATGTATAAACCCTTATTAAGTACATAGTTGATATCGCTAGGGTGGGAGACCTGTCAACATGGTAAGAAAACAGAGTGTCAGGTCTCAGGAGAAAATGCAAATTAATTGCAACTTCTTCTGTATATAGGTAGGTAAGGTAGATAACGACACTAACCTACATACAATATTACAAAGAGGAGGACATTAGCACAAACGCAGCAAAATAACATTTCGTTATTGTCTCTAGGGAAATAATATCCTTATAATTTTAGCAAGAATGATTGTTGATTATGGTTGGCAATGTTTGAGTCCGAATGTAATTAGCTGCATGAAGTCCAGACACATTTCGGTTTTTATTATAAAAACAAATAAGTTAGTTTTATAGAAATGATTATGTTTTGTTTTATTCTTCTACTGAGCTCGGTTCTCTACGCCAGCCTTCAACTCCAAGCTTGGAGTAACGTTAGATACGTAACTTGTGAATGGCCTTCCTTCACACCAGAAAATACCCGAAATACATTTATTATTATCAGTCAGTAAATAATGATAGTACGAGTATATCAAATAAAAAAAAAATAGTCATGTCGACGAAGAAGATCATGCGGGGGAAAAAAAGGGAGTACACGGTCTCTAAGTTAAGGAGTTTTAAGGTGACAGAGCACCTAGAGAATTTATGAAAAAAGAAAAAAAAACTGCCTTCTGATTTCAACGCCACTACGATGGGAGTAGTTGATTTGTTCTAGCAGCATTCCTACAAGTTAATAGAAAGGAAAGAAGAAAACCTAGTAGCAATCAATAAGAACCCAGTTTTCACCAGCCTGCAGCGGCGGCGCAGGGACATAAGGCCCAATTTTTATTTTAAGTCCTACCCAAGTGAGACCTACTTACTAACTTTACTTTAGATGGCGCTCACAGGCCAGGATGGGCTTCAGTCTCAACTAACAAGCCCCTCCAGCCAGCTCCGTCCCTAGCTTTCCGCTTCCAGTTGCGCACACCGAGTTGGTCAATGTCGTCCTCCAATTGTGCGCGCCACTTGCTGCGGGTTCTTCCTCTGCTGCGTACACCATCGGGGTGGATTCGAAGACTCCAGTCATCTCAGCCGCTGTGTTTTCAGCTTTTTGACCAGGTCGACGTCGTTGTATAGCCCGTAGGCTCGTCGTTGCATCTTCTCCTCCACACTCCTTCGATAGACACCGGAACTGATATCATATGAAGAATCTTCCTCTCAAAGCACCCTAGCAGACTTTCATCCGATTTTTTCAGTATCTATGCTTCTGTCCTATAGTGCAGGACCGGGATAATTAGGGTCTTGTATAAAGTCTCCTTGGTTCTCTGAGAGAGGGCCTAACTACTTAAATGCCTTCTTAGTCCGAAGAAACAGTGGTTGGCAAGAGTAATTCTTCGCTTGATCTCTGCACTGATGTCATTTTGCGAGGTAATAGTGGAGCCCAGGTAGACAAAGTCCTTGACAATTTCGAAGTTATATCTGTTCCTCGATATATTTTGCCCGAGTCGACGATGTTGAGATTCCTTTCTCGATGACAGCATATCTTCTTCGTCTTTTCTCATTAACCGCCAATCCCGTTTTAGCCGCCTCCGATTTAATGCTCGAAAATGCCGTCTACGTGGTCTGCATACCCAAGCAATTGAACGGACTTTTGATAAATTGTACCGCTGGTGTTGACTTGTGCGTTGCATACAATTGCTCTTCAAGAACGATGTTAAATAGGTTGCATGATTACAATCAACATCAAAGGAATCGGTGGTGTTCTTACCGATTTTATTTATTTATTTATTTATTAACCATCTATCGAGTACATGACTCTCTTAGACTTAGAATATACTTATAAGGTATTATATTTACAGTTATTTACAATAAAATATGTAATTAAAAACAAGAACATCTAAACATTTAATATCCAATTACTACAATAATTTTAAGACAGTAGTTTTAAAAACATCCCTGCTTAAAAACAAATCAATATCTTGACAAATAGAATTAAACTCAGTACATGACCCTGAAATTGGATCAGATCTACCGTAGTTTGTACACGAACGGGGAACAAAAAAGAGTGTTTGCCTTAACCTCAGTTGCCTTGAAGGAGCATATAAAAAGAAAAGCGAGAGAAGTTCTGGACAAGCAATACGATTACAAAGAGTACCTCTAGCTAACATGATTATATAATACTTCCGCCTAGCTTCAAGAGTCTTAAAATCGATCAAGAGACATCTGACACTATACGATGGCAAGACATTGTCAACCCAATTAAATTTCCGCAACGCATACCTAGAAAATTTTTTCTGTATCGATTCCAAACGATTTACACCCAACAACGGACACCATATACAACAAGCATAATCTAGGGTTGATCTTATCAGAGATATATACAAAGATTTAACTGTATATGGGTCCGAAAAAAGTTTTGAGTTCCTCATTATAAATCCCAGTAGTTTATTCGCTTTTGAAATTATGTAATCCAAATGCACTTCAAAACATAACTTTGAATCGAAGATAACTCCTAGGTCCTTTTGGCTTTACACTGACTCAAGTGGTGAATTAGAAATGCGGTAAACATGCTTCATAGCAGCAAGCGATCTTGTAAATGTAATGCTTTTACATTTAGCTATATTAAGGAATAAACGATTCTCATTACACCAAGCTGAAAATTCATCCAAGTCAAATTGAAGTCGATGGCAGTCCAGCAAACATTTTATTGAACTAAATAGCTTTAGGTCATCCGCAAAGAGCAAGCAATTGAAAAAGCTAATTCTAGATGGAAGATTATTTATAAACAATATGAAAAGGAGAGGTCCTAGATGACTTCACTGGGGAACACCTGAATGGTTTAGAATCTCCTTTGATACCACTGTTCCAATTTTTACATTTTGCTTGCGGTTAGTCAAGTAATTTTCCAACCAACGAAGAAGATTAGAGTGGAAACCTAGGCAATTTAACTTCCTTAACAAGATATCATGCTGAACTCTATCAAATGCAGTGAAATCTGTATAAACTGCATCAACCTGATAGCCATGTTCAATACCTTTGATGCAAAAATTGGCGAACAAAGCTAGATTTGATACAGTTGATCTACCACTTATGAATCCATGTTGGTTACTTGATATGCTAGACCTTACCTTATCATAAATGCATTTTTTAACAATAGCTTCAAAAACTTTCGGTATTAATATCAGTTTTGAAATGGGTCTGTAATTAATAACCTCTTGTTTTGAGCCAGATTTATGTACAGGACTAATCATCGACAACTTCCGCTCTTCCAAAAAGTCACCGGTAGAGAGTGATAAGTTGAAAAGCTTAGTGAGTGGAACAGCAAGACTGCTTGAGCACATTTTAAGGAAAGCTGGGTAAAAGTTGTCAAGAATAACTTAAAATTAGATTTCAAAGATGAAATCTGAAGCAAAACTTGATCAACCGACAAGCTAAGATTACCTAAATTTGTTATATTTTCACCGCATCGAATACCATGGGTAATTGGAACAGAATCGAGGACATAATTCGAATGAAAATATGAGGCAAACATATCACAAATTACTTTTTCATCACTCGATGATTGATTGAGATAATTCATGGTAGCTGCGACACCGTATGACTTGCGTTTAAAATTGAGAAACTTCCAAAAGTCCTGAGAGTCGCTCTTAATATTATTTTCAATAGAGCGCATATAGTTACTGAAGACAGTCTTTTTTAGAGTTTCGTATTCTTCCCTACATCGTAAATAGCGAGCACGTAAGTAAGGATCTTTTCTATATTTCTTACGCACCTTAGCAAGCTTATTTTTAAAATAACATAATCTGTTATTGAACTAACAAGGCTTATTTCTAGGTTTTAACAGTTTAAATGGGACAAACAAATTTTATGATTCTTCGATTATGGCAATAAAAGAATCATAACACTCCTTTAAGTCACTAGAGCAAAGGGCTTCCTCCCAATTGACCGCGTTTAAAAAATGATTAATTCCAGCGTAATTGGCTTTACTAAAGTCCCGAACTGAGTTTAATTCATGCTTATTGAAATCTTATTTATTAAAATTTAAAATCTTTATATCAAATTCTAAAGCACAATGATGCATACTATTTTTAAAAATGGGAACTTTTGATATACTTAAATTAGCTAGTTCATTATTAATAGATACTAAATCTAGGATTCGACCCAAAGAATTAACAACATCATTCAGCTGATTAAGATTAAAGCTAACATACTGTCGATAACACTAGACTAAAGTTCATTTGATATATTGAAAGGCAATAAGCATTTTTCACTTTCAGAGTAAATCCATCTTATATAAGGGAGATTGAAATCACCCAAAATAACAATAATATTAGACCCTAACAAACTAAAAACATTAAGAATGTTATTAACATGTGATTGATAAATACTCATATTAGAATTAGGTGGAATATTGGATATAATAAAATATATACGGTACATGCAAAATGGCAAGGTTACTTCAACACATAATTGTTCAACAGTTTTTATCTCAAGAGGAATTTCTCCACATATAAGATAAGATCTTAATGCTAATAATACACCACCACCTCTGGATAATCCAGTATCTGCAACCGATCTATCTCGTCTGAATACATTGAAGTCCGTTTGTTAACACAATTCAGCAGAAGGTATATCCTCCGACAACTATGTCTCTGTTAGCGCAACAATCATAAGAGCAGTAGGATACAGCGGTATAAAAGAAAAAGTCAAATATCTTTGACCGCATACCACCAACATTTTGATAAAAAACAGAAAAAATCCATCAGCAGTAGGCAAGACAGTAGCACCCTTAACATTTTGTATGACTTTACATTTGCTTCTGGTGGGATTTGGTTTTTTGGAAAGTATTGGAAATTTCGTACGTACACACCAACAGGCCAACAGCTCGACTCGAATGCAACATCAAAAAGCTCAGACGGAACACCAATTTAAAAGTTAACATGTTCAATAAGATGTTCATCCGTTCCTTTCTTGATTAATTTAAAGCATTCAAATTTTGACATCGGGACATTAAGATTTGTAGTAATTAATTTAATAATAGACTGTGCAGATGTTGTAGGCTTAAATTTAGATACATGCAGCCATTTCTTTTTAGGGATTACTTCAATTTCATCTATACCAATATTGACATTACTGCCCATGATGCTTTTAATTGGATGTTTATTTTTTTGCTTGTTAACTTCCTCCCCTCCCAATAATCGTTGATCTTGTCGCTTTCATTAGCTGAATTGATAGGGCTGACGGCAATATCATTAACGTTATTAACTAAAACTTCACTGGTGATCGCATTCACTCCTGACAATTGAAGTAAAGGTGATTGCATATTAGTAAGACGGCGCGGAGAGGGATCATCCAAATTTTGCTCATTCTCCTTCTTCTCCACATTCGCATCACCTACCACAGCAGATGACTCTGACGATGACAACTCAATTACTTGCTGAGGGGATGGAGGGGCAGAAGCCAAATTCACATTATCGATATCGACTGACATCACAGACACAGTTTTAGCTTTTTTATTTTTTTTTAGGCAGTTTTTTATAAGAACTAGAACTTTTAGTAGATTTATCTGAACCAACTGAAAGTTCATTAACATTGTCTTTTATTTTCAATTGCAATCTTGTCTGTCGTTGAGAAAGCGCATCGTCATCGGGCACAACCATCGACGGCAGACTTTTGCACACATACTAATTCATGTAGGCTATTCTGCCCATAATCTCGTAAGGGCCCTATCTACAAAAAATTCGATTTTGAGTTTTTTGCATATTTGGAGTTAGGGCAATGTCTCCGATTTTTGTGTATCAATTTCTTAACCTTAAACCTTCAAATAAGACGCAAAATCACAATTTTTAGAAGCCCTAACTACAAATCATATGCATCAAAACTTATAAAAAGCCCTAACCAACCATACAGGGCCTTTTATAACAGAGTGTATAGAGAAAGTATATCCATGTTTGTTTTAAAAAGCCCTATGTGGTAGTTAGGGCTTTTTAAAATAATCGTTTCTAAAATTTTTAAATACGATTTTATGCGTAAATTTAGTTTGAAATTGTTTGTAATTAAACAATATGATTTAAAATTTCTTGTTTCTTGATATAAAAAGGATATTTAGTGATTTAATTAAGTTTAACGTACATTTTTGTACATAGGTTGTTTTTAAATTTTTTGTTGTCAAAGCCTAAACAGGCCTATCTACCTTATTTCCTAAATAATAACCAATTTTTATTTTCCAACTATTTGAAAAAATAAAGCATTAATTAAGCTTTAAAAAAACAATTTATTGGTAATTTTCACTTTTTATCTTCAGGTTGCGGTAGTGAAAATGTTAGTTAAGGCCTTTATGAGATTATGGGCAGTAATTATAAAGATCATTCATTTTGTTAAAGCAATTAGAAAGGGGAATTTCAAGGCACGAATTACATTTCCAGAAAACATTTGCATTTTTAATAAGCAAAGATAAGTCCGTTTCCGAAATGTTAGCACATTGACAATGAAATTTATTGAAACAAATACCACGTGCAATCAGATTATCGCCGATTGCGGCTTTACATTTAGTACACTCAGGCATTATAGACAAAACTAAACACAACTGTACTGTATGACAACTAGTCAGAGACTCGACGAAGAAGAGAGATTTCTCCATCGTCATCCTGTACAAGCGGATGAGTTTGGCAGGGATGCCGACATATGACATAGCTCTGTATATAATTCGACGCGACTTTAAAACCGATAAAAAGGTAGTGTGTATCGATCTGGAATTACTGTTTTTTTTTTCTAAAATCTGTCGGAGGGTGAACAATTTAACGACGGTTGACTTGCCTGGCCCAAAACTACACTAATAGGGGCCGATCGGATCATTGACAAAAGGTTTAAAGCGGTCACACAGGATAGCCGACAAGATTTTATAAGCGACGACGTTTAGGAGACTGATTCCTCTGTAGTTGGTGCATTTCAGAACATCTCCCTTTTTATGGATGGGGCACACTATAACGAGGTTCCATTCATCGGGCATACTTTCATCCGATAAAATTTTGCAGATGAGCTGGTGTATGCTCCTAACCAATTCATCTCCCGCTGATTTGAATAGTTCGGCTTGTAGGTCACCCGCACCAGCAGCGTTGTAAGTTTGGATATCGCCAGCTGCACTTTGGGTAGGTCGGGTGGACGGAAATGTTGGCCATCATCGTCCAAGTTGAATGGAGCGTTCTGCCTACTAGCGGAATCTTTGCTGTCTTCGCTGTTTAGCAGTCTAGAGAAGTGTTCTTTCCAGATCCTCAGCACTGACTGTGTATATACTACCATATTCCCACTCTCATCTCGGCATGCATCCGTTCTAGCTTTGTATCCTTGGGTGGATCCCGCTTCTCGTGCTCTCTCATTTTTCCTCCTGAGAAGTCGGCGTTCCGCTTTTCTTTTTCGCCCGTAGAGCTCCCGGGCTACTCTCTCAGCACCTCTTGTTCGAGTCTGCAGCATTGCCTGGTAGGCCTCGTCCTTAGCTGCATGCGCCAGCCATTTTGTTTTGTTTATTTCCAATATGTGAAACTCTCCATGAATATTATTCCGCTGTGTTTTCGTAAGCATTTCGTTGTCTTTTTGAAGACCACAGGCAAATTTCGTTTCGCATCAGCAGCGTACTAGGCTTAAATATGAATTGAACGCGCAAAAAATAGTTTGGTTGTCAAAATTTAGCTAATGGCGCTTGTCACTTCTAGAGGAAAACACTAGTATCGTTAAAAGGCAAAGTATACTACGGTAAAAACACAAGTTTTGATACCATGCTCAATGCTCATACTAGTTTGCTCTCGTGGTTTAAGGATTGTAGTACATAACATGACACACTAATGGTATAAGCGAATCCCATATTATCCGTACCACCAGTGTGTCAAGGGTTAAGACAATTTCTGTTAATTCAACTTACTACTTATGTAACTGCTTTAAAAAATCAAGGCTTCTCCTATGCTATAGATTGTAAGCATCATTATTAATGTAATTACGTTTAAAAATGTGTTCAATACAAACAAAAATCTTATAACAAAAGTTAAAGGTTTTATACAAGAAAAATATGTTTCAATTTGTATCCCCAATTGGGTTTTTCATCATGGATTTTATCGTATAATGTAATTTATCATTATACTTTATTTTTTAAGCGCTCTCTGCTAACTTTTGGGTTGGGATAAACAGAAAAAAAATTGATCCTGACCTTTTTTCGGTCTTATTTGGTTGAATGATGTCTTATTTTATGCATATAGGTTTGTTGGTAGATAGGTTTGTATATTTGTTTATTTTTTATCTGTGAGCTATTCAATAGAAATGATTGATAATCCCATTTTATAAACTGGTTTTGAACTGTTTGCATTATTCATGGAAATTATTTTTGACACTCTTAAGACGGCTTACATACCCTTGAATCTGAATAAATGATAAAAATAAATAAATCTCATTATATAAGATTTATAAAGGAGAGTGCCCAAAAAAAAACCCAGAGTCGATAAGAAAAAGTTATATGGTTCGAAAGGGCATTGCCTGTAGATATCAAATATGAAATTTATTTATTTGTAATAGCAAGGTGTTTTTTCATATAAATACATCATTGGTGAGGGCAGTACATAAAAGAACAGGTATTGATTCAATAACATACCTACATATCTACTCGGCACTTGGTAATCCGCAAAAAGTTTCGTACAGCAAAGTTTCTAATAGTAATAAGACAAGTCTTCGAAAACTATTTTTCGAGAAAACTGATTTTCATAAGGCAATGCTCAAAAATACAAGGTTTCGAAAAACAAATAGTTGCAAGAGTGGCGGACCCTATATTTTTTTTTTTGGAGTTTGCGGTAGCAACAGTGTAGGAAGGTATAGGTTGAAATACATGTGCCTTGAATGTTGCATTCTCTTAATGCGAAAATGTGTTAACTGTTTTAAATTGGTACATTACTAGTCTCGTCAATATATTAAAAGTACTCTTATCTAAGAAATAAATTAATAAATTCCGGAATAAATTATATGCAAACAAAACATATCCGAATTTTACCACTGGCACTGCCGTTAAAAAATTCTTAGTTTTCCCGTTTCCGTTTTCATTTCGGAGTTTTAATTTATACATAGTTAAGAAAAGGCATGTATTAATTATTTATTATTATTATAAGTATAACAGTATGCGAATGATTTTTAAGTTGTTCTAATTCTTACGCACATACTATTTCCTTAAACTGTTGTCCGGCATGCTTAGGTAGGAAACTCCTTTTTTTCGAAACTGTTGAGTAACGGCATGGGTAATAGCCGCCATTTTATGAATGAACACAGAATCATATTGTGACTGCAGATTTTAGTGACTTGTGGTGAGCCTATTTAACAACATGAATCAACCACAATATGAGAATGTGCCACTTTTTACTTTGTTTAGGTACATGAAGAAACACTGTGTTTTAAAAAAAATTTAAATTGTCATATCCAGTCCCGGGGATAACTTTTTAAGAAAATGATTCCATATTTGTTATCTACAATTAATGTCCTTTCAGACCATGCATGACTTTTCTTAATCGACTCTGGGTTTTTCGCCCATATATTTTTGGGCATTCTCCTTTGTCTGTATAAAACGATTTATTTGTAGATTTTATAAACACCCATGGTAGTTCAAGAAAATTAGTCAAAAAACAATCGTTTTATGGAACGAGGAATGTTAGAAAAGCTTAAGTCCTATTTTTCGGGAAGCCATACCCCTGGGGTAATCCTCCATTCATGTGGTATCACAATGGACCAATTGATGGTCTAAGTGTGTCGGCTTCTTTGCTGGCAGCCACTATAACCTAACCTAAGATATGTATCCGAAACTATCAGTTTGAGGTGAAAAGCTGTCATAACTAAAGGAGAATGGGCAAATTTGTATGGAAATTGGGTGCGAGCGGCCAAGAATGGTTTTATTATTTTTGGATATGATTTGGTCATACAAATACGGTGTAGAAGTTTTTCCGTTGTGGTAAACTGTAAACTGGGATAAAATGCATTTTTGTGTTTAACACTTTAATAGAGTTTTAGCTAGTATTGTGGCTAATGTGAATGGAAAAATAGAAAATGAAAGTGAAATAACAGCTAAAGACATGAGTTTAGGAGATATGTGTTAGACAAAGCACATAAATCATTAAATATAAGTACAATTACCATACTTTGTATACCTAATAATCTAGGTATATTAAAAACATGTTTTTTTAAGTATAGTGCCTACTCATACTCTATAATGGGACATAAATACCAAACCACACACATAATATGCGCGCAGCATCTGGTTGTGCACCTTCCGCTCAGACAGGAACAGTAATAGTATGCAATAGCTGCTCTCCCATTCCTTTTGTCGGCCAATCACAATGTACGAATAATAATTCCTAGAAAATAGAGCTTAACATGTCTAGGCTGCATTCGGATACGCAAAAACCAAATGCCTTGCTCTTGGATATATTGCGTATGAACTCTTACTTGTTGTGTCTAACATGTGACATAAAGCTCTATTCAAATAGTCTTGTGGAACTTTCTTAGGTTCTGAAGCCATTGAAAACCGTTCTGACCAGCATCACCAACCAAAAAAAGCATGTTTGAGCCTTGCATTCGTGTAAAGAGGGCAATTTTGTTATACAATATCATTTGATACTCCATTCTTAGAAATCCCTAGAGAACTAGGTATACTTAGACCCAAATGCAATAAGAAAAATGCGTTTTCTCACCGAAGCAGCCTATATAAGCTTGTCCTACCTCCGCCACCGGTATTCTTTAGGATTCGACTGAAAGTATCGGTTGGTTTCCTCTTTTTAAAAACCTGCGATGAAATAAGAATTCTCATACTGTTGCCTGCTGAACTCGTATCAGCGGCCTGGTAAAATAAACGCGGGCTATGTTGACCTGGTTACGTATTGTGTCACTAGACATAGACTAGACTAGAAATAAGGATAAAGCATCAGATATAGTTTTTGAAAATGCCATCTGACCCAAATATGTAACTGCAACGAAATGCCCATACTGAAAGTAACTCCCTTGTAGCAGACCTTTCATTTGACAATAATTTCATTCGTGGCCGCTCGCACCCAAAAATGCCCAATCTCCTTTGTTGGAAATAAAATAGTTTTTTATTTTCAATCAAAACTTTTGTCTGTGTGGACAATATTTTTGAGGTTACGTCATTTTATTTTTTTTTTTTTACTTTTTCGCATTTTTCTAATTTTTAGAAACGTATGTAAATAAATTGTTCTTATGATACGATTGTAGACAACAAATTTTAACAAATATTGATATATTTTTAAAGGTGATGCGCTATGCCAGTCCTTTTGAAATTTTGGCTGATAAATCAATTTTTTGCTCTGTAAGACCTCAGGCAGAGAGTAGTAGTACAAACCTGTTTTCTCTGACGCAAAGAGAAAGATTAAAGTGTGGCAACCCTGAGTTTTAACCGAGTTTTTGTAGAAATCCTGGTACTATCATGCTTATTTGGGAGAATTATCTGTATTTTGATGTTAATTTCAATGAAAATACCAAAGGGTCTTTGGCGACCTGCATCGTGCCTGATCGGGAAACTATTGATTGCTCAGAACTTGGTCTGGGCCAGTAGCGCAACAATCAGTCACGATGAAGTGCTTGTTTTACCTCCTCGTGGTGGTCCCCGGGCAACTATTTATGTATCCCAATATACATAAATAGGCTAAAATTACAAGTGCGAAAAGGCCTAGCTTTCTAGGATAGGTTACGGAGGTTAGCATTCTCCGTAACTGAAATCAACCCGCTACCGAAACCAACACTACGCCTCGGATAATTAATGATAACTCGTTGACGACTTTTGGCTATTGTACATAGCCGGACAAAGATTGGTTTCTGGAATGTGAAGACGCTTCTTGATGATGGAAAAGAAGGTCCTCAGAATGCCAGATTCCTGCAACTAGAGAAGGAATTCATGCGGTATAGGATGGACATCTTAGGGATAAGTGAAGTTAGATGGCTGGGTTCGGGGAAGTTCAAGTCACCAACCCGTAACACTGTACTATTCTATTCCGGAAAAACACCTGGAAGCGCTCGGGAATCTGGCGTTGGATTGCTGCTTTCCAAAACAGCTCTCAAAAGCCTAATTTCCTGGGAGCCTTTAGGTGACAGGATCCTGAAAGCCAGGTTCCGGACTAGAGTACGTCGCGTCACCATCATACAGTGTTACGCCCCAACTTTGCTCTCTTCTGACGAGGAGAAGGAGGCCTTTTATAACCGGCTGAGTGCTGCTTATGATAGCGTTCCACGAGGTGATATAGTTATGGTGATGGGAGACTTAAATGCCAAGGTTGGCAATGACAACACTGGGCTAAGGCATGTCATGGGAAAACATGGTGTTGGTAACCGAAACGACAATGGCGAACGATTTGTCGATTTCTGCAACGCCAATGGCTTTGTTATTGGAGGGACCATGTTCGAGCATAAGACGTGCCACAAAGTCAGTTGGGTGTCGACTGACAGACAAGCAACTTCCAACCAAATTGACCACTTCGCGATCAGCCGGCGTTTTAGAAGCAGTCTCCAGGACGTCCGTAACAGAAGAGGTGCTGACATGGGAATGGCCCGGGACCACCATCTGGATGGTTGCTACCGTAAGATTGCGTACAGCTGCAGTTCGGAGATCCCAAGGAAACACTCGAATGCCCAAGTTTAATACAGATAGACTAAAGGATCCTGCAGTGCGCCAACAACTAGGGGACCACCTTTCACAAGGATTGAACGCAATCAGCAGCACGGAAACCACATCCATCGAAAATCATTGGTGTGCTGTGAAAAATGTGTTCATATCCGGTGCTGAAAGTATAGTCGGCCAGGCGCAAGGAAGAAATAGTGCTTGGCTTTCCGACGAAACTTGGGCAAAGATCGAAGAAAGGAAACACCTTAAAGCTCGCATCGCAGCTACCCCAGCAGCAGGGAGAAACGAGCTTGAGTCTACGTACCGCATGAAGATGAGGGAAGTTCACCGTAGTGTGCGACGTGATAAGCGTAACTACATCAACGCACTGGCTACAGAAGCAGAAGAAGCCGCTAGTAGGTGTGACAGTAGGACCGTCTACAGAATTACCAAAGAGCTCACTGGTGTCCAGAGCTCTAAACAACACCTGGTTAAAGACACAAACGGATCCCTGCTAATTTCGGATGAGGACCAGCTCATAAGGTGGAGGGAACACTTTTCTGCGGTTTTAAACCGCGTTTTCGCCAGTGAAGTGAACCCTAAGTAACAATTTCCCGAATTCGCCCCCCAGTAAAGAAGAAATCATCACCGCCATCAAAGCACTGAAGAACAACAAAGCGGTTGGACTTGACGGTATTCCTGCAGAGCTCTTAGGAGCAGCCCCAACGACATCGAGCGAGCTACTGCACCCACTTATTAAGAGAGCTTGGGAAGCAGAGAGCTTTCCTGAAGAGTGGAAAAAAGGAATGATTGTCAAGCTCCCAAAGAAAGGAGATCTCACACAGTGCGAAAACTGGAGAGGAATATGCGTTCTGCCTGCAGTAGCCAAGATAATAGCAAGCTTAGTATTGGACCAAATAATAGACCACCTCGAAGACACACTCGACGCCGAAAAAGCGGGATTCCGCAATGGATCTTCCTGCGTTGAATATCGATCACCAATTCACCTGCTGTTCATCGATTTTGAAAAGGCGTTCGACAGTGTCAATAGAGAATTTATTTGGCTTGCTTTGCGCAAGAGGGGCATCCCAGATAAATTGATTGCTATTATCAAGGCTACATATGATGGATCCAAGTGTCACGTTTTGCACAAAGGTAGGCTGTCAGAGGAGTTTGAAATCCAAAGTGGAGTTAGGCAAGGCTGTATACTGTCACCAATACTGTTCCTGTTGGTGATAAGTGACGTACTGCACGCAGCTTTGTCAAATGGAAATGGAGGAATTCAGTGGACTCTGCAATCTCACCTCAAACATCTGGACTACGCGGACGACGTATGCTTACTCTCTCATAGGATCATGGATCTCCATCAAATGACAACAAGGGTGGAGAGAGAAGCAGAAATCGTAGGGCTTAAGATCAACTCGGCAAAAACTAAAAGGATCAGCCTTGGAACTTCCTCATCAATCCAAGTAAATATTTCTGGACAACCGGTAGAGATGGTAGAGGATTTCCAATATCTTGGGAGTATTATCTCTACGGGTGGCGGAACTGAACTGGACGTAAACAGCCGAATCAGAAAAGCAAAGGCTGCGTTCGGAATGCTGTCCAAAATATGGACAAACAACTCTTTTAGCTTAAAGACCAAGCTACGACTGTTCCGCTCCAATGTTGAATCCGTTCTGCTTTACGGCTGCAGCACTTGGAAAGTCACTGAAATTGTCACTAGAAAGCTGCAAACCTTCGTTAATAGATGTCTACGAAACATCTTGAGGATTTTCTGGCCCAACCGTATCTGCAATGCCGAACTTCATGCGAGAACTGGTCAGGAGCCCATAGACTCCATTATACGAAGAAGAAAGTGGCAGTGGATTGGCCATACGCTTCGAAAAGGCGATCGGTGCATTGCATCTCAAGCAATACAGTGGAACCCGCTCACACAGGAGGGAAGACAAGTGGGCCGGCCTAGAAGTACATGGCGAAGAACGGTCGAACAGGAATCGGCACGACTGGGGAAAAGTTGGAGAGAGCTGAAATATATTTCAAGAAATCGTACACGATGGCGCGTAGGTGTAGTGGAGGCCCTATGTCCCGTAAGGGAAACATCACGGACGTAATAGGTCCGAGGACCTAAGTAAGTAAGTAAGTAATACGTTCACCCTAATTTACCCTACTTAAATTTATAATTTCAAAAAATCGTTAATTTTAAAATTTTTATATTAAATTTCCGTTCATACTATATTTTTTTTATTTCTTTATGGCTTACCACATAAGCGCAATCAGATAATTGAATAATCGCAAAAATTGACCTTTAAACCATGGCAACCCTATGAAGGGCCCACTTTTTTTTAGGCAACCCATGCGCAAACTGTTTGTTTGTACACTATCTAAAAAACTGTATACCTCTCATCTGGTAAAGAGATGAGGGTAGGTCGTCCTATGGCCGTCTCCCCGACTAGCAGGTGTTTTTAAATGCAATGCACGGCACTAGTTAGAAGGAATAGAAGGAAAGGAAAGATTTTTGTTGGCACAGTAGATAGAGAATTAAATTTTAATTATCTCATGAATTTCGAATACGGGCATCCAGTGGAAACTGGGGAATATGCAACCTAGACTGTTCAGATGCAACCCACATGTCCAGGTTAGCTAGCAGTCAAACACTATATCCACTGTGCCATTGCCACCCGCAAATTCAGGCGATATAGTAGAGTAACGATTGACTTTTTCGTGGAACGAATTATTGGTGAGCTGATTTTTTAAACATTAAAGAGGCCTGTTAGAAAAGCTTATTTCCGGGTTTTCGGAACATCATGACCCTGGCGAAATCCGCCATTTTGAAAATACGAATTGACCTATATCTCCGAAACTATTGATCTTAGACGAAAAACTGTAAGGCCAAGGTTGTAGGCAATTAAACTATCTTTCATCTATTTATAATTTGTTTTCGGTTTGGTCAATATTTTGAATGTTAGGTATATCGTTTTATTTGTATTTATTTATTTTTTATTTTTCTGACATTTACACATTTTTGTCGTTCCCGAGGAAACTTACGTGAATTACTTTAAAATACGAATTTTAAAACACTAATTTTTCAACATTTTGATACATTAGATTATGCTATATCGCAGTCAAAAGTTACAGCCATTTTGGTATTTGAATTAATTTTAATATATAATTTATTATTTTATTTATTCCGGAGTTTTCATTTTAGTGCAACCATCATGGCTGTAACTTTTGACTGCGACATCGCATCGTCTTCAAAAATATATCAAAATGTTGGAAATTTAGTGTTCTACAATTTCTACAATTATTTTGAAAGTAATTCACGTAGGTACCTTAGTTTCCTCGGGAATGACAAAAATGCGTAAATGTAAAAAAAAAAATAAAACGAGAAACGACATAACCTTGAACATTTTGCCCAAACTAAAGAAAATTATGTACGAACGAAAGATGGTTCAATTGCCTACAAGCTTAGGCTAACAATTTGTTCTCTAAGATCAATAATAGTTTTGGAGATATAAAACCATTAGCTTTTTCCGAAATGGCGGATTTCCCCAGGGGTATGGCTAGGGCTAACCACGAGACGAGAAAAGTCTCGGAACCGAGACACACTCTTAAGACGGAACGGAACAGATTACAGGATAAAACTTAATTTAATTTGGGGTGCATTGACTTGTCATAGTATTGTCGATAAGATAGAAAAAAAAGCTCGAATTAACCAGAAAGTTTATAAAGACATTGAGGAACATGTTGTGGAGTCTTATTCATTTGAAATCATGCCCATAAAATTTGTTTTTAAGGACGATAATGATCCAAGAAGTCCTCAACGGATTTCTAAGAAGGTGTTTGCGTAGTCAAGAAGTCATTTTTTAGATTAGACCGTCCAAAGTTCGGGCCTATATCTTTCGAGAACTTGAGGAGAGACATCAATGGATGGTTACAGTAAAAAAAAAAAACATTTTGATCAGAATGTTCTAAATATTAATGAAATCTGATAGAGTACACCAATATCAAGATTCCATGCCTTACGCGAAAATATGCAAGGAATTTTGTCTGAAATTATAAAGAATTAAGGTTTTCCTACAATATATTCACATTAACATATTGAAATTTCAAAAATTTGTAATGTTATGAGAACATTTTGTTTCTGTTCTTAAATACATTGCCAGACGAAATAAGAGTTAAATTAATTTTTTTTTTTGTTCCTACTAATATTCTCATGCTTATATTTTTTAAACATTACTCAAAATGTACCATAGTTCATGGGCTATTATTAGAACCACTACTCAACCTCAACAGATTTCCCTAACAAAAGTTATGCATTTTATAAATTTATAAAAATATCGTTCTTTATTAGGTGGCCACGACTGTATGTATAAAAAGTAATGCAGGGCATTTCTGAAATTTCATCTTAAAATATGTTTATGGTTCTTAGAAAAAGCTACTTATTTGCAAATTAATTTCGCAAACAAAAATTAATTGCATTTTTGGATTTCTTAAATTCCTCTTGAAGCCAAGAGTGGATAGATGGTTAAAAGTTAATAAATTAATAATTACCAAGCGTTAGGTTTTTAAGTATGGGGATTTTGGGTGACGATTCTACCTGGGATTCGATGGTACAGTTCTTATGGATAAATACATTAAAAGAAACGTTGCACAATGACTGAGACGACTACCTACCTCCTGCGTTACTTTTTAAGACTAACAGTTTTTTAAAATTACTTCTTTGATATTTTCTAGCGATTTTTATTTATACCGGATTTGAGTATCCTCAAAATGATGGAACACAGTGCGAGCTTTAGGAAAATATTGAAGGATTTAAAAGGACATATTAATATGGGAGGGAAATATACATACACCCCTATTACAGAATTCGGCGAATGAGCTAGCGCGACAATTTGACTAATTTTCAATATGATTGCTACTATAGTGAATACGCCGATAGAAAATTGAACGAAAGTCGGTAGTCGGTACCATTTCCTGCACCACCGACATTTTGTTCAATAAATTTGGTATTACTGAAAACATAAACGATTTCAGTTTCCATACAAACTCTTCTATTTTATTTTATTTTATTTTATTTTATTTTATTTTATTTTATTTTATTTTATTTTATTTTACAATTTTTTTTTTTGAAGCAACTGTAAATCTCATTTTTTCATTTTGAGCATGCAATACATCCCCACCCCATAGAACCAGCCCCAATGTGCGACTCAATGCGTTAACAAAAATATAATTAAAATCAATAAAATATCCACAGTGTCGTGGCCTTTAATAGAACTATATTTATCTCTCTGCAATTTTCAATGTAAATACCTATTGGGAAAAAAAGAAAAAAGTCAAACACGCCACAATGAATTGATGAATGGTATATAGCACAGGCAGCGTTGCATTTGGAATAGTCATTTCGTGGCGGCTGAAAATGATAGAAAAGGAATGAAAGTTTTGGACCTATATACGAAAGACATGTGGTCATCAGCTTTAACGGTATTGATGGGACTAGGGCTGATTGGGAAATGAAATTGTGAGTGATTTCATGCACCGCCGCGCCGCCGTCGCACAGTGGAACGAATGTATGGGAAAAACGGCAAAATGAATATCTTGTGAATAAAATAAAGAATTCAACCAAATATGCTTAAAGTAGTATTTTAGCACTTAAATCTATGATTGTAACCTAAAAACAAAGAAATTGATACACTTATCCTCGATTTAATAAAGCCCTTTTAAAAATTTAAAAGGCTTTTAAGTCATAATATGACGTTTATTCCATACAAAATACGTCATTTAAAAATTTAAAAGCCTGTTAAATGTTTATGAAATTGGCCATTAAACTTATAAATCCAGGAAATTTTATTTGAAAGAGTTGAGCAGCGAACTTGTTTTAATTTTATTTTTAATTTATGATTTTTTGTTTATGTTTTGTATAGATGTATAGATTACACGATTTTAAGAGCTTAATGAAAAGTTAAAATAATTAAAGCTTCAAATAAATAATAATTAATACTTGTATAGATAAATTAATCACTATCGCTTTATGGATATTATTAAGGTCTAATTCGACGGGTAATTCTGAACTTTCATTATGGTTAACCAATTAAGGATCTGTATTTGCATCATTTTTTGATAATTGAAACTTATCGCTAGATCTGATGTTTGAAAAAAGGGATCTGACGTTATTAGCAAATGGTTAATGAAGTCAGTAATTGAGTTAACCCGTGAACTCTTTCGAGTATGATCCAACCAAGGTCTCCTTATTTTTTTGTGCCTTGCTTCCAATGCTTCTTCCGAAAGAACTCCAATAGGTGGATCAAAAAACTTTATTATGTCTTTGGAATGCAGCAACAGTTTATGTACACTGCTAGGCATATAGTACTAGCTGTACTTCGATAGTATAGGTTTTTTGTTTCAACAATAAGATCTTCAAACGTGTCCATATTTATTTCTCGACTAGCAGCGAGTGTTCTCAAAATTCAACCGAATTTGAAGATGATATCCTTATCTACACCTGTTATTTCAAAACTCAACTCTGGGTTCTTAAAAAAATCACCGCGCAGTATTGCCATCGTTTGTTGTACCATAACCTGGTTTGGGTATGTCCACCAGAAGTCCCATTTTTACCTTAAAGTTTTCTTGAATATTTGTTTTCCTTTCATCAAACAGAAGCTTATGTTCTTGTCTTTGAACTTGCCAAGTTTTAAATAGAATTCTGTATGAAATGTGGAGAAGGCACTCAAAACATCTTATCCAACAGTGGAGAGAAGAAAGGCCGAATTTATAGTTTTCAACGTTTGGTGTTCGTTCTTCAACTGATGGTAGATTCATTTGTGAAGGTTTTGCTCCACGTATAGCAGTTTTGAGCTGCATTAGCTCCACTCAATGTATTGATCGCAATTCCATCTAGCATGGTTAATAACATTTTATAATTAATCGTAATCATTTGCCCATCAACATCCATGGCTAAGTTTTCTAGCTCCGAAATAGTTTTTTTTTTTTTTTAATTTTGCTGCTCATTTGTAACGAGCCTACTATTTTCGTTTTCAAAAATTAACTTCATAGGCCTGCAGTAAATCGTAGAACCTGGTCTTGAATTAACCCAGACTTCTCGGTTATTAGAAGCATCCACAAGCTTCAAAGGCACAAGAGCTGCTGCAAACAAAAAGCTGTCGGTAGTTTCCCTGCCGATAAAAGTTTGCTTATAATTGCTGTGGCCAGAACTGCCATCGAATCCCCACTTGCAAATAAGGTCAAAAGAATATCCTGAATTTTCTAACCAATTTGAAGACTGATTGTCTTTTGAAATTTGGACAATACTTTGCGCTGTCTTATTCAAAAGAGATTAAACATTCACTTCAGCAACCGTCTCCGATACAGCAGTCACTTCAGGCAATAGTTCTGCCTTATATTTCTTAAGCTGGTAGTAGCTGGGAAAACATTCCTTACTTACACTGTTGACGACAGTTCTGAGCAATGTATATTTCCGCTTTGACAATCCCAAGTCAAGAAATAATGCCAAGCTTTGTTGCAAAGACAACACGTTTTCACATTTTTTAGGAGACTTTGAAGTCGCGATTTTAGCCGCATAGCTTAGCTCCCCTGGGGTGTGTTGCAACACTAGTTCCTGAACACGTCGATTTTTAGTTCGCTCGCCACATTCTTCAAAACCTTTTTGAGGCCTCGAAATTTCTTCTAACCGCGCATTTTCTCCTTCATTAAGCTCTTCCAATCCAAGTAACAGCTTAATTTTGTTGGAAAACGTTTGAAACTTTCCTGGAAGGTGCACTTTCTAGCCATATTGTAAATAAGTCACCATGCTTGATGAACGCAGTTGAACCGAAAAATGTCAATTTTTTTAAAAAGGCGCAAACTTGCGCAAGATTTTTTACTTGATTCTGTTAAAAGACATTTTGCTTATGATAAAACACAAAAAAAACCCAAGAACCATATTTGACCATTCTTCGAATACTCCACTTAAAGTTTGAACTTATTTTTTTTTTCTTATATCCCACTAACACATTTAAAATCTCCATTAAAAAAAAATACACGGTAAAATCAATTTTTTAAATTTTTTTTTTAATTTAAATACCTTGATTATTAATATTCATCATTGATTTAATTTTCACACGTCAAATATATATATTTGCACAGCAATTAAATGTTACCCAAAAAATCACCTTATAACTCTTTATAAAAAAAAACCGAAAGAAAGGCTATGTTCACGTGTCTATAACTCATGGACCAATAAATAAATGCAAACAATTTTATTACATTTTGAGCTTTCATATATTGGGATGACTTACCAATTGATATAAAGCACTGCTAAAATAGTTGTATTTTTTAATTTTTACCATGGGTCGTCCCACTGTGCGTCGTGCCGCCATTCCAAAATGTATCGGATAGTTTTTGAGATAGTAATCAATCAAAAAACCATATGGGTCAGCTGCATAGAACCCTGGTAAATAAGTATACGTCAGTTAGGTATTACATCACATTGAAACATACTGAAACTGACTCATGTATATTTATTGCCCCGCATGCAGCTTCGGGTCTGCTGCATATAAGCTGACCCATTGGCTTTTTGATTGATTTGAATTTTGTTTATAACTTCAATGCCCGCCCATAACTTTAAGGATCCACTGCGGGTGACTGAATCGCATTTTGTTGATTATTTAATAGTCCCTTGTTGCAATTCTACCTCAAAAAATAAAAACCTTTCGGCATAAAATCACTAAAACAAATGCAACCACTCAAATTCACATTTGAGTTTTGCCATATAACTGATGTAAGTTTAACTTAACTTAAAAACAATGCGTATCGAGAAGGACCTTACTTGCCATCGTAAGCCGTCAAGTGATGACTCTAAATAAAACAAAAGGTGTGCATACTCTGAAGGAAATTTAAAGCTATTTGAATCAACCCTTCTATTATTTTCCGTGAAGAAATCAGATTTTTGACTTTTAATAAACTCTCTTACAACTTTACCCTTCCAAAATTCCTTTATAGTCGCTTGAATTTTAGTTTTTCTTCAAAACTCTTCCTCTGATGAGCCCATCTCGTCTCGCTAAGCAATGTTTAGCAATGCTTATGCTTCAGAGAGGGGAGCACCCTGTTGTGATCATTTTTCACGCAAATTCAAATATTGCATCTCGCACTGCTTCTCAAATCTATCACCCCATTGCATCCCTGTCACACACCTCTGTGCTTAAGGAGCAAGTTTAAATTCGAAATTACCTATGCACAAACTTGTGTGTTAATTTACATGAACTGCAAAGAATCACTGTGAGCTTATGCTTAAACATTTAGGACGAAAAAGTTGTTGCAAGCTTTTCGCAGAAATCCAGAAGCATAAAGTATACTGGAGTATATACCTTACCTACCTGGTATATAAGTAAATAGCAATAGGCAAAAGATACTCAACGATATGGCATGGGAACATAAATTAATTAAATGTTATTCATGAAATCTTGTTAATTAAAAGGCAATAAACAAGTAGGTACACGAGCGAGTAGTAATGCAATTACTTCCGCAAGTTTAAATTTTAAAATAATGTTTCAAGGACAAAATTGACTTTCAAAGGAATAAGCAGTTGGTGAATGGTGAAAGTTAAAAACTGTTATGTGGGTTCAATGCATACTTTAAAATTAATATATGTTCTTCTTAATAAAACAATTAACGATTCACACATACACACAACATTCATATAATTACAACAGACCTTACTCACTCAAAGTAACAAATTGCTGACCCGAATCGAAGTTCATTTTACTTGGTAGGCACTTATTTGTGATGTGTTTTGTAAATTACATCCAAATAGTACGGGAGGCGACTGTAGGTTTACCTATCTCATCGCGGCTTCAGAAAAGAATGATGCCAATTCATAGCTTTAGTCTTAACATTAACAAAACCGCTGGTCGGACAAGGTTTTTCAGGTGCCAATGGGTAAAAAACGCACTTTTTCGGCTGCATTTATGGCTTAGGATACCTAAACCATGATGGATTTTTATGAATGGGGATCAAATCAAAGCTTAGACCGCCCTCTTTACAAAACCAGTGGTCGGACAGACTTTTGTTGGTGGTTGTGGCGAGTCCGACTTTTGTAAAAACAGCTATTTTTTTAACCTTTGCATTTAAAATGTATTTAAATGGTAAAAGCGTTTTTCTAGGCTATATGAAATAGTTTTGCATAGTTGTCCACCTCTTAACCGCAATGGATACAAAAATTGCTGTTTTTACAAAAGTGGTCGGACTCGCCATAACAACCAACAAAATTCTGTCCGACCAGTGGTTTTGTAAAGAGAGCAGCCTAAGCTTTCATTTGATACCCCATTTATAAAAATCCATCATGGTTTAGGTATTCTAAGCCAAAAATGCAACCGAAAAAGTGCGTTTTTTACCCATTGGCACCTGAAAAACATTGTCCGACCAGCGGTTTTGTTAATGTTAAGACTAAAGCTATGAATTGGCATCATTCTTTTCTGAAGCCGCGATGAGATAGGTAAACCTACGGTCGCCTTCCGTCCTTAAACTTTTGACAATTTTTAAGGACTATAAAACTACTATAAAATTAAACCGAAAGGAGTCCCCCATATAAAAATTTGAGCTGCAAGTCCAAGTAAATGGTTTTCAATGGACCTTGCTTTTTGTATCTTATCTCGAGAACGCTTATTATAGTTTTGATTAAAGCCAGGTGCGAACGCAGGGGGGAGTTTGGGGGTTCAACCACCCCCCACCCCCCCGAAATGTATGAATTTAACTTCCTCGACATACAATTTCACTCTTAATTTTGAGTTTTCAGTTTAAACCCCCCCCCCCCCGAAATTTTTTCCTGCGTTCGCGCCTGATTAAAGCAATAATTTTGTATATTATCTGCATGCATGCAGGGCTGCTCACGAGAAAAAAAAATCTTTATCTCGGGAAACCGATAGTCCTCTTTGTCTCAAATCTACACGTCTGTGAAATTGGCTGGCAACTTTCACCTAGAGTAACGGGACTGAAGCAGTAATTTGTATTTTGTTTGCATTTCTATTCGCGATTTTGCTTGTTTGTTTGATTGTTCACCAAATAGTGGGTGTAATCGAGTGACCTGCTAACTTCACAGTGAAGTTAGGTCACATTGTGTATCTCGAGAACCAAGCATGCTAGAGACTTGAAGTAAGGCTCCAAATTTGCAGTTTATTTATTATTTAAATAAATTCTAGTTCCAAATTTTGAAGTCGTCAATTTGAAAACAAATTTATTCCTCCCTGCTCACTGCACATGTGAAGTTTTTTAAAAAATAAGGACTTCAAAATTTTGATCTAGAATTTCTTGAAATGCAATAAAAACTGCAAGTTCGGAGCTTTATTTCAAATGACACTACATGACCGGCTAACTTCACTGTGAAGCAGTAGTACAGGAAAATTAGCAAAAAAAAAAAATCGTTTTATGGAACGAAATATAGGACGGCTGAATTTTGTATACCTAAAAGAGGGCTATAAGAAAAGCTTATGGCCAGTATTTTGGGACGCCATCCCCCTGGGGAAATCCGCCATTTTGGAAAACGCGAATTGATTTATATCTCCAAAATTATCTGTTTAAAGTAAAAAGTTGTCATAATCATATTAGTTGGAAATAAAATTATCTTTTATTTGTCATCAAAACTTTTTTCCACGTGGACAATATTTTTCTGAGGTTATGTCAATTTATTTTTTTTTTACTTTTTTTACTTTTTTTCTCTTTCGTAAGAAACTTACGTAAATTGCTCTCGTGATACAAATTGTAGACCAAAAAGTTTATCAAATTTTTCATATATTTTTGAAGATGATGCGATAATCCAGTCCTAAGTTAGAGCATTTAGAAAATTAGCTGCTAAATTATTTGAGCCGATAAAAGATAGACTTTTTCGTGGAATGAAATATTGGTAAGCTGATTTCTTTATAAATTAAAGAGGGCTATTAGAAAAGCTTATGTCAGGGTATTCGTGACGCCATGACCCTGGCGAAATCCACTATTTTGGAAAATGCGAATGGACTTATATCTCCCAAACTATTGATCTTAGAGGAAAAACTGTAAGGTGAAGACATCATAACCTTGAAAATATCGCTCGGACCGAAAAAAATGTAGTAATGAACGAAAGATAATTTAATTGCCTACAAGTTTGGCCTTACAATTTTTCATCTAAGATCAATACTTTCGAAGATATAGATCACATCGCGTTTTCCAAAATGGCGGATTTCCCCAGGGGGATGGCGTCCCGAAAAACTGGACACAAGCTTTTCTAATAACCCTCTATCAGCAATAAAAAATTCAGCCAGCTTATATTTCGTTCCACAAAAAAATCTATCTTTCCTATGCTACAGGGACTGTTTTAAGAAAAATTCAGAACTAAGTCTTCTACTTGGCTGATGTATTTCAGTAGTATATAGAATTTGTATTATAAAAAACACTCATATGTTAAAAATTCAGAACTACCAACAAACCATTATTGAACAAAATTAAGCAAAAAAAAATTTGTTTCGATTTAAATTAAATAGTTAATTTTTGGAAAAGCGATTCAATACGACTTTGTTCTGCAGAACGTGATGCCAAACCCAATTTTTTTTTCTAATTAAAATTTTATCTTTTTGTAAAAATTCCTCACTTTTGCCGTCTAAAGGCTGATGCTGAAATTTGTTTTTTGCTTGCTGAACGATTTTTTGTCGCATTTGATTAATTGAAAAAAGTTGTTCGAGAATCATAATAGTTAGGGCGTTAAGGCCATATTTTAAGACAAACCTTGCACTTCATTCTGACGGGATGAGCTTTGGTACACTAATAGCCCACATCCTAAGTTTACTTTGAGGAAGTGTTTCCATGGTGGCAACACTGGCAGACCGAACATATAAGGGTTGCCTTCTGACCATGTTTTAACACGAAATTTCACATAAATTAGCCTATAAATCGGGATCCAGACATCGATTGATATCGTGGAATATCTCTTTGGATTTAGAATACTTGAAGCCATAGGAATATGTTAATCTTTTGACACGTCCCCGACCCTTGTACGCTGGGAGAGCGAAATACCCTCGGCGGCTAAGGATTCTTATTTGTCAGAAAATAATGGTAATAAAATTAATAATTAAAAAATTTTAAAATGAGTGGCGACGTAGTATTTCATACCCTACAGCATATCTCAAGTCCATTTATATCCATGTATTAGTTTAATCGCTTTCAAAATGAGGGGAGGGGAGGGTGGAAGTATATCAAGCCCCTATACATTTGTCTTGTTATAATCTAAGCATGTGGTACATGACCTAAGGGTAGTTTTTAATGCCCAATCTTAGCAATCAAAATAATTTCAATATAATTTTCCTAGAAAAAGTTATAAATTTTTTATAAAATGATGACTAAATTTTTAGTGAAACGAGCATAATATTACAAAATTGCAATGGTATGGTGATGAAACTTGGCACACATGTCTCATTTATCGTAAGAAATAAGAATCAAAAGAGTTCATAAAAATAACTGGGGGCGAAAGGGTGTTTTTTTTTTGAGTGAAAGGGAAAAGTGAATAATTACTGTTACCAGTTATTCCCTCCCAAAACTGGTATGTTGATGAAAGTTGGTAGAAATGTTTTATTTCCTGTTAGAACCAAGAATCAAAAGGATCCGTGCAAATATATTGTCTCCAGGGGTGTTTTTTTTTAAGGCGGAATGAAAATATGGGTTATAAACCCAATATTTTATTTTTATGTAATCTGCGTACAAATATTCAATATGGTACATGAAACATGATTTTATAGTATTTTTTAACGCTGAATCCAATTTAAGTAAAATGAAGATGATACAATCACCATTAAGAAAGTAATCGTCGTTTAATGGAAAAATTAATATATTTTTTGGGAAGAGCAGATAAAACATTTTCCCCCAAAAAACACCTTTGACAATAGATATTTGATTTATCTTTTTTTGTTCTTGGTAACAATAAAAAACAAAACATTCCTACCAACTTTCCTCAACGTTCTAGTCCTGAAGGGGGATTACAGGGCATAGTTTTACACTTTTCGGTTTCGCTCAAAAAAACACCCTTTCGCCCCAGATATTATTATGGACTCTTTGATTCTTATTTCTTACGACAAATGAGACATGTGTACCAAGTTTCATCACCATACCAATGAACTTTGTTAATGTTATGCTCGTTTCACTGAAAATTTAGTCATCAACATAACAACTACCACTTAAAACAGTCCCTGCTGTGAAGTTAGCAGGGCAGTATGAAATTTTTTTTCAAATTGACGACTTCAAAATTTGGAACTATAATTTCTTTAAATGCAAAATAAACTTCAAGTCTCTAGAATTTTTTTTTTTTTTTATTTTTCCACGCGCGCAAAAGGGGTTATGGCTACCCTTAAAATGTTTTTAATACAGCACGAGCGATTAGGTAAATAGGAGAGGATTTAGAAGGAGATACCGATGCACATTGGTTTTGAACGTTTGCACATCGAAATGGGAGGGGAAAGTCGAGTCAGGTAAAGCATTCCACATTCGTGTGGTGCGACTGAAGAAAGAATCTCTGTACATTACAGTACGTCCGAAGTTGGGCTCAAGGGTAAACTGATGAGCATTCATAGGAGCGCGAGTATTACGGTTGAATTTTTTAAGGGGGGGAATGCAACTGGCTATTTCACTAGAACACTGATTATAATAATAGCGATAAAATAGAGAAAGACACTAAACATTACGTCGGTGTTCGAGAGATGTAATTGTTTCCGTTATAGATCTTTCACCTATCATTTTTAAAGCTCTCTTTTGAATTATGTCCAACAAACTCAGGTGAGTTTTTGGAGCTCCTGCCCAAACATGAGAATTGTACTCAAGTTTAGGACGAATAAATGCTTTGTAGATCACAGCCACATCAGAAGGGGAGAAAAACTTCTTGCACCTACGGAGAAAACCTAAACACTTAGCAGCGTTTTTGGCGACATCAAACATGTGGTCGTTCCACAAAAGGTGGTCTGTGACATACATACCGATAACTGAGAGCTGTTCGGTTTCATCGATGCAAGTGCCGTCCATGGATAGTGGCATTGGGGGTGGGTTTCGCTTTAACGACAGGAGACAGCATTGAGTTTTAGAAGCATTAAATTCTACGCAGTTTTTGATTCCTCATTGGACAATGCTGTCGGGATCTGAATTTAATGAGCTTGTCATAGGCTGCCGTTCAAGGTCCACATCCGAAGGACATGGATGAGAATCTGTAAACGAATATGAGAAGCTGAGGGTACTATCGTCAGCAAAACAGTTTAATGGATTAGAAGTTTCAGACAAAAGATCATTTATAAAAATAAGGAAGAGAGTCGGAGACAAAACGGAGCCCTGGAGCACACCAGCAACCGTCCAATACGACTTGTATTGAACGGTCCGAAAGGTAATTTCTAATCCAACGAAGAAGAGATTCATCGAAACCATATGCGCGCATTTTCGATAAGAGAGCTTGATGCCAAACTCTATCAAACGCTTTTGAAATATCAAGTATAATAATCTTACTTTCTCCAAAACGATGTAAAGATTTGTTCCACTGTTCGGTGAGATATACCACCTATTGCTACGAAAGCCGTACTGCCGGTCATTAAAAAGCTTTCGTTCCTCGAGATATTTCTTGAGCTGGAAATTAATCAGCGTTTCCATGACCTTGGAAAGAAGGGACGTAAGTGCAATTGGTCGAAAGTTAGAGGGTGAAGAAGATACGCCTTTTTTAGGGACAGGCTGGACAAATGCTGTTTTCCATCCACTCGGAGAGAGACCAGTAGTGTAGGACAGATGGAAAAGCTTACGCAGTGGTTTTGCCAGCGTTGAAGAACACCTCTTCAGAACAATGGGAGGGATACTATCCGGGTCAGCGGATTTGTGTACATCGAGATCTTTAAGAAATCTAGCAACTGCACGAGTGCGAAAGAAGATTTGTCCCATAAAATCATTTACGCTCTCAAGTACAGGAGGAGTCATAACACTTTCTGGCAGCGTCGAATTAACAGCAAACTGTGCTGCAAGCAAATTGGCTTTATCTTGCGAGCTGACAAAAGGAGTATCATTGAAGACGAGCGTTGGAACCAATGACGAGGTGGTATTTCGTATTTTTTTTACAAATGACCAAAAAATTTTACTTCCTGTGGGACATTGTAGTATTTTTGCCGTAATTTTTGATCATGTAAAAATTTGGTTCTTCGAATATTAACGTTACAGGTCTTTCTAGCTTGTTGGTACTTTTTCCGGTTTTCCTCAGTAGGGTTGGCTTTATAACATCGGAAGTTTACTTCTATAACCCTAATAACCTCTTTACAGCTCGAATCAAACCATGAGTTTTCTTTGGGTTTGATAGATTTCACCCTATTTGGGAAAAGAATAGAATTCTGGGTTCTCGAGATGCACTATGTTCCCCGCTAGCTTCACTGTGAAGTTAGCATAGGTCACTCGATTAAACCCACTATATGGAGAACTGCAAAATCGGGAATAGAAATGCAAAAAAAATCAATGAAAACAGCAAATTTCTGCATTGGTCCCGTTACTCTAGGTGAAAGTTGCCCTGCTAACTTTACAGACGTCAAAACTACAACTTTGGCGCTTTATTATTTTTTTTTTTAGCGAGATGAAATGCAATTTCAAGTAAGTCCTTACTTCAGCTAAAATATTCTTCCCCATGACTTGCTCTTGGTCATGTACATAATATATTTAATTATATTTTGAGACTTCTTACTTTCACATTTAATCAAAAATCAACACATTATTTAATACATTCCCTTACACTTAATCAACAAGAGTTTTTGCATATCTTTTCAAAGCACCTTTTAACTTAAATAAATTGCAAACAAAAATGTCTTTGAAAGATCCATAGTTAAAGCAATTTGTCTCACCTTTTTCTTCTTCTTTAAAGTCGACTATTTTTTTTTTTTTTTTTTTTTTGAGAAAAATTCCAAGGATTCACCTATACAAAGGAGTGTCTTGTTCATAATTAATCTGAGACACCTTGATACCTATCTTTTTCTATACACACAGCTTATTCTTTTATTCTATGATCTTCTTTGTTTAAGCGATATACTTGGTGAAAACAACAAATTTCTTCGAAGCATAATAGCGGGTGAGTTGGTAAATTACATTTTCAGAAAGGAAGAAAAAGCATATCTCAACAAAAATTGAAAACAAAATTTCAAGGACGGTTGTTTGAAGCCATTTTATCCTTTGAAATTTTGAAATAATGCAAGAAATTGTTTTTTTTTTAAAGAGAAGACCACATTTTAAATTAATTAAGTCGAAGTAACTTATTTAATTGAGGGTTTTATATCATCAGCTAAGAGTTGTGATGTGGATAGCCCAAAATCAGTGGTGAGAAATGTTTGTCAACGGAAAGCAAAGGCAAGTCAGAGGCAATGTTTGTGAACCTTAAAAAACAATTAACGTTAAACGTCTTATACTTTGCCTGAGAACAAAGAAGATTACAAATTACAAAAATTAGAATTTTTTGAAATGATAAAGAAGAGAGATTCATTCTTTAAAAATGTTCAACCCTCAGTTTGATAGCATTTAGTGTATGCTATCAAACTAAGAAAAAAACCAAAAGTTCACATTTTCGGTGCTGGATTAAAGTTAAATTTGAATTAAATCATCAAATCCCCTAATTTTGGTGGTTGAAAGCCCCCAATTAGCGACTACTCTTTTTGTTAAGTAATAATATAAAATTGGGACAGGCATTGACGAGATGTGGGGGATTAACCCAAAGCAAATGCAATTTTCTAAAAAAAAAGTCAAAGCCCATATTCATTTTCGTGAATTTTTTTCTGAAGGTTTACTTTAGTTTTTAAAATCGTTAAAGCCGTTTTTATGAAAATTTGAAAGGATTTTTTTTTCTAGCTCATCTTGAACGTGAAGCTGCTCCGTACTAGATGATCTATAGAAGAAATTCGATTTACCTTCTTATAAATCACATACAAATGCTATTTAAACGGATTTTGAAGCGCAATATTCAATGAACAGTGGACGTACAGACGCACAGTCACAAATAGAACAACTTCACGGGCTATAAACCGACGTTGACCTGGTCTGAAAATACTGAAAACACAGAGGCTGAGATGGCTGGGGCACGTGGGCAACTCAGCTGTCCGACGAGTTTTCAAATCCAACCCGGATGGTGTACGCAGCAGATGAAGAACCCATAACAGGTGGCGTGCACCGTACAAGTGGAAAACTACCTCAACCAGCTCGGTATGCGCAACAGGATGCGGCTGGTTAAGGACAGAGTTGGCTTGTTGGTAGAGGCCGTAGTTCATCCTGGTCTGCGAGCGCCATCTAAAGTAAAAGTAAGTAAAAAAAAGTCAGCTGATCAAAATATTGAACAAATCTGGTTTTTGAAAATTTCGATTTTCAAAATGAAGGTTTTCAAAAATGACGGTCTTCAAAATGTCGACATTAATCGACATTTTAATAATCAAGACAACAATCGATATTTTGATAGTCAACATTTAAATAGTAGACATTGCGATAGTCGACATTTCAATGGTTTTGATAGTTGACATTTGGATAGTTGACATTTTGAACAGATTATGGTCTAGCCAATAAAAGTTGATCATACAGAAGTCGATATTCTAACAGTCGCCATTTTCTATATTTTTTTTCAGAAAACATATCAAAAATTTTGCTAGACTTTTTTTGAAGGCAGACGACATTTTGTCAATCAAGACATTTCATCCACCAAAAAATTGAAGACATTTAAAATTTCAAAAATGTCGGTAAAAGTCGGCATAATGTCGACATTTTTTTTTTGTCGATCATTCGAACGTAACCCAAAAACTATTTAGCTTTGCTTTTTCCCAAAAACAAAAAACTGGTCTACCGTTCATATCTTAGATGGTTTGTCTACCTCGTTTTACTAGCTCTATAGCGTAACTATTTGTTTAATGTCAAAAAACATTTTGAGCTTTTTATCAAAACTAACATCACGATGATAGGAAAGGCCCATAAAGTAATTTTTGACAAGACGTCCCTGGCTCCTAACCTTTAGCACCTCATATATGCGATATTCGCAAAAATAGTATGCCATCTAAAAGGTCAGTAATTGGTCAAAAAAGGTCAACTAGTTTCAGAAATTGGTCAGCCCTAAAACATTTTTAGTCAATGATTAAAGTTTTTCAAGGTCACCAACTATTTTTGGCACATCATTTATGGGATATTCGCAAAAAAAAGTATACCATTCGAAAGGCCACCGACTCGTTATAAAAGGTCAGCTAGTTTCAGTAATTGGTCAGCCATAGGCTTAGGCCGTAGGTAGTAGCCCGTAGCGTAATGGTTAGTGCGTTCGACTGTCACGCTGTAGGTCTGGGTTCACTTCCCAGCCTCGTCCACCTAAAAACTAAAAAGTTTTTTTCGGGGCTACTGCCTCTTGCGAGGAATTGACAAATCCTCCAAGAGTATCACTTGTCATGAATAAGTGCTTCTCGTCTAGCCGTTCGGATTCGGCATAAAATTGTAGGTCCCTTCCATTCCTTTCGAAAGGCGCACACAGGAATGGTTGCGAGTTGTTAGTCACTAAGCCCTGGTTCTTCACGAGCCATTGTGCCACCCGATTTATTTATTTATAGGTTTTTTTTAATGAATTTTTAAAGTTTGTTTCAAGGTCACAGTATAAGACGTTTAGCACCTCATTTATAGAATTTAAAAAAAAAATAAGTATGCCATCTAAAAGGTCAGTAATTGGTCAAAAAGTTCAGCTAGTTTCAGTTATTGTTCAGCCATAGATTTTTTTATTAAATTTTCAAAGATTTTTCAAGGTCGTAAACGACTTTTAGCACCTCAATTATAGGACTCTTATACTGTAACCTTTAAACAATCTTTAAAAAATCATTTAAAAAAACCATGGCTGACCAATTTCTGTAGCATGTTGACCTTTTATAAGGATTTAATAACCTTTCAAATGGTATCTTTTTTTTGGAATATTCGGTTAATGAAGTGCTTAAAGTCTTATAGGGCCTTGACAAATAAAAAACTGCAAAAATTCAAATAAAAAACCTATGGCTGACCAACTACTGAAACTAGTTGACCTTTTATGAGGTCCAGGTAACCTTTCAGATGGTATATATTCTTTTCGAATATCCCATAAATGAGGTGCTAAAGGTTAGGAGCTCACGTCCCTCGGTCTGTTTTTCTGTGAATATCTAGGCCCTGATGTGCATCTAGCTAGAGCCTGAACGAATGAGCGGATTTGCTTCAAATTTGGTGTGACGAATTTTTACGTGATTCCTTAGAGAATAAATTCAAAATTGTGTATTAGCTCTTCTATAACGGGTAGCTTCTATACAACAATTTCGGTTTCGATTTAACTTCATATCCATATTCTCTGGTACAGTTTCAAATATATTTTATGCCAGGTTTTAGCCACAAAATTCAAACAACGGAAATAATTTGTTTGGTTTTTTGAGCAAATTACATATTTCTGGGATATTCCCGCATAGGGAACGTATCGGAATCCCGCTTTTTAAAATCCCGTTTTTCAAAAATCCCGACAAAAAAGTCCCTTCTAAAATTCGGTTTTTTTTAAATACCATTTTTTAAAATCCCGTGTATTCAAAATCCCGTTCTATTATAATCCCGCTTTTTAAAATCCCGCCTTATCCCGCTAAGACCGTTTTTTTTTTTAAATACATGATTAAAACTTATTGATTTCATGTTTTTTATTTTCCACGATTTATACTTTTCAAATGTTATCCAAGATCAAATAAACTGCAACGAGTTCTCTCTAGAGATTCGAATGGTGAAAAATTTTGCTTTTGTACCACCTGAAGAAGACTTTTCCTATTATAACTCGTTTGCAAAACAGTTTAAATGCTGAGGAAGCAGCACTAAGTTTTGCACAGTGGGTCAAAACAAACTACATTCGCAATGGAAGTAGACAAGTACAATACTCTCCTTACTTTTGGTCTGTGTACGATAGTGCCAAAAAACAGTTTTCGCGAACTGAAAATAATGACGAGGCATGGCATCGCAGAATTGTGCTAGGTTTCCACTTGTCATTGAAAATACGCAAATTGACAAACTTTCTAGGACAGGGTGGCTTTCACCAACAAAAAAAGCAAAGAAAGTAGTAGTAGCAGGCAACTATATCTCGACCTTTCTTGGAAAGTTTGTCAATTTGAGTCTTTTCAATGACAAGTGTAAACCTAGCATTATGCTAGGTCTCCACTTGTCATTGAAAGACATAGTTTGACAAGACACGGTGGGTTAAACCTTCGCTCTACTACTATTTTCTTGGCATTTCTTGTTGGTACTAGCCACCCTGTCTTGTCAAAGTGTGTCAATTTGGGTCTTTCCTTGACAAAATGACAAGTGGAAACCTAGCATTAAGGTTTTAGTTGGACGAAAAAGCGCTGTGTTGTACAAAATGGTTGTCGATCGAGCCAAAGAAACAATTGTGATGCAAACAAAATGAGTAAAACAGGATCTTTGCGTAGCCTCACCCACAACATTCAATTGAACTAACATGATGCTAATGAAAAATATAATATAGCTATCCTCAATTATTTAGAATTTAATTTTTTTTTTATTTAAGAAATAGATATTTTATTTCGTTATAATAGTAATACTTATTTTTTTACTAATTTTTTTTTTATTTTTTTTTTTTTGATTTTTTGTTTAAATAAAACAGTACGGTCAAGTTTCAATATATGACGCGCTGGGACCTAAATCCGAGTTCAAGTTCGACTCCATTATTCGATAGGGTATTGTTTCACGAGTGTAAAACCACATTTTGCACAACTGTACCTAGAGTCATTTGGCCGCCATTTTGTTTTTAATGTTCATTTTGATTTTTGCTTATTAATCGCGCATTTTTGCTCTTAGAAAATAAAGTTCTCCTACAAACTTGAAGAGAATTAAATTTGCTACAAAATATGTTATAAAACTTTTTTCGCTAATCACTCTTGTTTAAAAGTTACATCCCATTTAAAAAAAAAAAATAATTTTTGTCTTAGTAGGGTATAACAGACTAACTGAAGAGCCCACTGTTATACCTTGGGTCACTTGAACATTTTATTTGAATTATATTCATTCACTCCACTTAAAACCAAAGTAATTTGAACATTTTAATACTAATTTTTTTCTTTCTTTATTAGTTATTTTTCTTTTTTTTCTTTATTTCTTATTTACAGTTTCTTAATTGGAATAACGGCTCTCGCTCTGGAGCAAATATACGCTCGAGCAAACCGCAAAGAATTAGTTCTTTTTTATTTATTTTTTTTTTTAATTTTAATGCAATTAGTACAGTAACTATAAGTTTTCGAGCGCGAGCTGCGACCGCTTCATGGTCAAAAATAAAAAAAAAAAAAAAATAAAAAAGAGATTTTTTCGTGCTTTTTTCAGTTTTCAGTTATTGGCTTAGGCAGTATTACAAAATATAAAACAATTCATCTATGTTTATTCGAATTTGCAAAGTGTTTTTCTTGTTTTGTTGGTCGCTTAATTTAGCCAACTGCCATTGTTTAGGACAAAAAAAAAATACTCGTACCTTGGTACACTCCATAGAACCTAATAATTTTCATATGTCTCGTTGTTGGGCACTAGGCACCATATATTTTTGCCCATTCTCCTTTCTTTTTCAAAGTTTTGAGTTTGAAAATTAATTTTTCAAAAACTATCGATTAAAATAACTTTATTTAAAAAGAAAATTCATGAATGGGTTTCTGGGATAAGCTATAGGAGAATATTGTGGTTGTAACCATTCTTTTTCAATAGTGTTGTTGCTACCTTAAGTAATTTTTTTTGATAATTGCCCCTCCCATCTTAACGGGGGTATATAGACCCCCCTTCCGCTATGATTGTCCTATTATTTTGGCTCAACGCTCAGTGCTTTGATGTATTTATGTCAACCATTCTTTATTTTCTATAATACTACTTGTTATATATTTTTTTTTTATCGCTAAGTTTTGAAATGCTGTATTTCGGAAACCATTCGTTCTACAGAGATGGTTTTGGGCACAAATAGAACGCAGAACAATGTTTTTATTTAAAATTAATTCTTTAAGACTAAAATGGATAATAACTGAAAATTGAAGAGAGAGCGAAAAAATCGCGTTTTTTTTTTTTGATTTTTGACCATGAAATTAAAAAAATAATAAAAAACTTATTCCATGCGAATTGCTCGAGCGTTTATTCGCTCCAGAGCGAGAACCATTGTTCCTATTAAGAAACTTTAAAAGCAAACAATATAGATAATTAAAAGTTCTTTAACTTTTGTTGTGGTATTTTTTTGATTTGAGTGACAAAAACAAAATTATAAGCGATTACAAAAAAATGGGATTTTAATGGGATGTAACTTTTAAACAATAGTGATTAGCGAAAAAAGTTATATAACATATGTAAAATGTAATTTTCTACAAGTTTGAAGCACAACTTTATTTTCTAAGAGCAAAAATGCGTGAGTTATAAGCAAAAATCAAAATGAACATTAAAAACAAAATGGCGGCCAAATGACTCTAGGTGCAGTTGTACAAAATGTGGTTTTAGACTCGTGAACCAATACTCTATCGAATAGTGGGGTCAAACTTGACCTCGGATTTTGGTCCTAGTGGAGGTCTAACTTGACCGTACTAAAATAAAATTTACCTTACTACCAAATCTCTCTTCTTTTAAAGTTTATTATTATTCCGCTTTTGCAATCAAAACTAGTTGTTTTATTTAAAAAATCGCGCGATTTTTTAAAAATAAAACAACTAGTTTTGATTGCAAAAGCGGGATAATAAGAAACGGGATTATAATACACGAGATTATAAGAATAACGCGATTAAAAAAAGCGGAATTATAAAAACAGGATTATAAAAAGCGGGATTAAAAAAAACGGGATTCTAAAAAAACGGAATTATAAAAAGCGGGATATCGTACCCACCCCTTCCGCATAATATCTCGTCATTGACATGGTGAACAAAATAACTGTTCATCCTAAGAAACATATTTTATTTTTATAATAATAAAATAGGAAGTAACCACCGTACTCAAATTTCATTAAACATCAAATTTTGTGGCTTCTTTATTGTGACGAATTTTACTCAATATTGATCTTTTTCAAAGTGCAATATTATTTGAATATTATTTTTATTCCATTCCAATGGTGATTTGGTCAGGAAAAAAATATAGAAGTTTTTTTTCTCACTTGCCTTTTATGTTTTAGGGGTCGCTGAATCCGTATTTCAACTTTGCTGCTTCCTACGGATATGGCTTCACAGCGAAAATTGCAAAAAACCTCAAAAATGTTCGACTTTTTTCATAAATATGTACACTTTTTGGATAAAATTACTTCCTACACTTTATAGAACTTCTAATTTCCTACAAAAATGATGTGCATTTTTATTTTTTTTGGAGAATGAATGGTTTCGCCACTAGAGAACGGTGAAAAAAACTCAAAATTTCTATTTTTGAAAAAAACAGTTCTCTAGTTAGATGTTTGCGCTTGTTACTCAAAAGCCATGCCTATAATTGTAAGAAGAAAACTAGGCTTTTGCTTAAACAACATTAAATTCTCTACAAGTTTGTCACGCCCATCACTTAAATTTGCGAGAAAATGCACCGGCTAGAGCGTGATGAAATTATATGTCAAATTACAGGAAGTCACTAATAGGCTATTGATTATGTCATATAGAATGGAATTAAGACGTTCCAGGGTTCTTATTGTAAATAACATTCAATGGCTCCTTGAAGACGCGAAAACCACGGAGCGTTTTTAAACGAGAGGGTGCAATTTTGAGGAGGTGGAGTAACTGCAACCCTTTTGGTTTTTTGCATATAACTTGAAAACCAAGCTTAGTTTCACGAAAATTCCGAAAACTTTTCTGTAGAGAATAAAATTTAGTATACAATTGACCTTATTACCCCAAAATTATTTTAATTCTTATTTTCTACAACAAAACTTAAATGAAATGAGAATAATAAATTAAATTATAATAATAAATGATTGTATTTATAGCTATTACCCTTTCGGTACGGATGTGGTACAAGTCCATATAAATGTTCTTTGTCTTGAACCACATCCGTACCGAAAGGGTTAACCCTTCTGGGTTTTAAGTAATGTGAAAATCATGCAGGAAAATTAATTCATACAAAAATAAAATACAATTTCTCATTTCTAGATTTTATTAAATCTTCATCCATTTCTTCAAGAATATCGTCTTCTTAAATGTTCGTTTCATACGAACTGTCGCAGTTTGGACCCATGCAATTTTTACAATATATAGAATACGTTAGTCCTTATTTTCCACAGCTTCCGTGACAACCGGTTGTACACGTACATCCGCATGCAATTTTTCTAACCAAAATATCTGGCGAAGGAGCCTGATTCATGGTTTTTGGTATCAACCCATGAAAGTTTTGAGGTTTTTTGCGATTTTCGCTGTGAAGCCATATCAGTAGGAAGTAGCAACGTTGAAATTCGGAATCAGCAACCCCTAAAACATGAAAGACGAGTGACAAAACAAAATTCTTTATTTTTTTTTTTCCTGAAACTGGCACTCTAGCAATGCTGTCGAACGTACTGCAAAAGCAATATTTGTATTGCTTTAGCTTGGTGCGTACTGCCGTACGGCCGTACTCCACACTTTTTTGTTTTACTGCATTTTCCTGTTTGTATTGCCACTTGTATTGCCTTTTCGAATTCGTTGTTCATAAAAACAAAATATTAAAAAAAAAAAAAAGTAGAGAAAGTGACACTTCCACTTCCAAGTTCCACATTCACGCCTCTCTGAACTGAATTGATTTTTGCAATAAAGATTGCTTTTTAGACGCAAAAGAAATCTACCTTGGGGCGCAAGCTAACATTTTAATTGGCTCTAGGGGCTTAATAGGTGAAGTTATAAAAAATATAAGAAAAAAGTGTAGAGATTACTACATCGAAATATGTACGCAAATTAGAAAAAGAATAAAGTTCCAAGATGAAGTTTTAGAAGTCGTACAAATAAATAATCCACAAAATAAATCCTCAAGCCTTACCCCGCTTATACAATTGTTTCCAAATTTGATTCAAGAAGAACTTGTCGATGACATTGATGATGAATGGAGGGCTCTTTCACATCAAAATATGATAAGTATACATTTGAAAGTTGAAAATTTTTGGAGCGCTACCTTTAATTTAAAAAACGGATTAAATGCTCCAATGTTTCCCCTTTTAAAAACATTTGTTGGGTCCATTTTATGCTTTCCGCATAGCAGTGCTCGTGCAGAGCGCATATTTTCGCAAGTTGCTTTGATAAAAGATACAAAAAGAAACTCCTTTCTGACATCCACAGTCAATTCAATTCTAATGGCAAAGGAATTAATAAGGCATAGCCGCGCTATGGAGTGAGCTCCATCCAAAGAAATTTTATCAAAATACAAATAATGTAAAAAGGCAATCAAATTTGTTTGCCTTCCAAAATTATTACTATTTACCTGAATTGAAAATATAATTTTATGTTGAGACTTTATAAGAAAATGGTCTTATGCTAAAATTACATATTAAAATGTGTTTAAAAAATTCATAAATATGAATTGAAATCAACTGTGATATTTGTATTATAACATATATTTATTTTTATTATAAAAAAGTTATTGTAAAAATAAGACTAAGCAATTAAACTAAAAGACTTATAGACAGATAAAGTAGATATGTATCTAAGTTTATTTTATGTTATAAAGAAGAATTAACAAAAAAAAATAAAAAATATGAATTACAAAAAAAATTATATGCGTATTGCTTTTGTCCAAAAATTATGCAAAGTTTTTTGGAATGTACTGCTTTAGACTTTTCAGAAACGACAGCACTGCACTCTAGGTGACGATTTGACTGGACTAGTTGCCTAATGCTCATAACTTCTTCCTAATCCGTAAAAAAAAAATAAAACCAAAGATCGTATGAAAATTTACTTAACTTCTGAGTTTTTAATATATATATGTATGCATTTATGAAGATGATAAAATTGCTCTTTATAAAAAAGAATCTCTTTATGTGGAACATAAATAATTTTGTCTTCTCTCTCACAATAACAACAAAAAAACCTTGGAGACTTTTGGATTATGCGCCGTGGATTAAAAGAGAATATGAGATTTTCAAATAAATTTGTCAATTGTACACCGGTATATCGTCTTTTATGTTTTGTGAACAAAACTTGTGACACTGACAGTCAAAGGTCAGTTTTTTTTAAATTTAAATAGATTTCAAGTCATTTTGAATAGAAATTCAATTTCATCACTACTAAGAGCCCTAACATTATGTTTATAGCAATGATGCATATGGCGCGAAACCTGTACTAATAGATTGATAAAGTATGATAAATGACAGCACGAGCGATTAGGTAGATTGGAGGGGATTTAAAAGGAGATACCGATGCACATTGGTTTTGAACGTCTGTAGATCACAATGGAAGGGGAAAATTGAGCTGGGTAGAGCATGCCACATTCGAGTAGTGCGACTAAAGAAAGAATCTCTGTACTTAACAGTATGTCCGAAATTGGGTTCAAGGGTAAACTGATGGGCATTCCTAGAAGCGCGAGTATAACGGTTGAATTGTTTAAGGGGAAGAATGCAACTGGCTATTTCACTAGAGCATTCTTTATGGAAATAACGGTAAAATAACGAAAGACATGAAACATTTCGATGGTGCTCAAGAGATGAGAATGTTTCCGTTATAGTTCTTTCACCTATCATTTTAAGAGCTCTCTTTTCAATTCTATCCAATAAACTCAAGTGGGTTATTGGAGCACCTGCCCAAATGTGAGAGTTATACTCAAGTTTTGGACGAATAAAGGCTTTGCAGATCACAGCCAGATCAGAAGGGGAGAAAAATGTCCTGCATCGACGGAGAAAACCTAAACACTTAGCAGCATTTTTGGCGATGTCGAATATGTGGTCGTTCCATAAAAGGTGGTCTGTGACACACATACCGAGGACTGAATCTTTTCGGTTTCCTCCATGCAAGTGCCACTCATGGATAGTGGCATGGGGGGTTGGTTTTGTTTTAACGACAGTAGACAGCATTGAGTTTTTGAAGCATTAAATTCTACACGATTTTTTATTCCCCATTGAACAATGCTGTCGAGATCAGAATTTAATGAGCTTATCATACGCTGCCGTTCAAGTTCCACATCCGAAGGACATGGATGTGAATCAAAGAACGAATATGAAAAGCTGAGGGTACTGTCGTCAGCGAAACAATTTAATGGATTAGAAGTTTCAGATAAAAGATCGTTTATGAAAATAAGGAAGAGAGTCGGAGACAGAACGGAGCCCTGGGGCACACCAGCATTTATTTTGTGAATTTCAGACTTGAAACCATCCAATACAATTTGTATTGAACGGTCCGAAAGGTAATTTCTAATCCAACGAAGAAGAGATTCATCGATACCAAATGCACGCATTTTCGATAAGAGAGCTTGATGCCAAACTCTATCAAATGCTTTAAAAATATCAAGCGCAATAATCTTACTTTCTCCAAAACGATGTAAAGATTTGTGCCACTGTTCGGTGAGATATACCATCAGATCACCAGTGGACCTATTGCTACGAAAGCCGTACTGCCGGTCATTAAGAAGCTTTCGTTCTTCGAGATATTTCTTAAGCTGATTTACCTACATATAGGTAGGTATATAACTTTTTAAAAAAGGTCACCTATTCTTTTAGATAACTGATAGAGCAATAAATTAGAAAGGTATAATTTTGTTATGAAAATACACAAACAAGGAAGGGACAACAAAAAACGACAAGCAGACACAAATATAACTGAAAAAAGCTATTTAAAAATAAAATATAAAAATATTTTTATTCAAAGTATGAAAAAAAAAATCTTAAGTCCTATCTGGTCCTATCACCATTTTAATGTTTGGAATTTAGTTTGCTTTAAAACTCGTCTATATATAATATTGCCGAAAGATCTACTTAGCCATTAAAATTATCATAAAAGTAGAAAGGTTAAAACATTAATTTAAATTTTATAGCTATTGAAGTTAATAAAATCTAGATTAAGCAATGGTATATATCTAAAATGACACCCAGGCATTTTCTTAAGTTGATTAGGTCTTTAAAATTTCTTGAGCTTTTCTAAATTTTACAACTTCTATTTTAATGAGAATTGATGTGCCTACTTTAATCTGTTTAAGGGTAATAAATGGACAGGATTTTGCGCGTGGATAGATTAGATATAAGGACGTTTATGATTTTTACTGTTATAAAGCAATTGATACATTCACAAAATGGAGTAAATAATCAGGCTGAAACAGACGTACATACATAGTACCTATTTGATTTCAGATTTCAAATATTTTTAGATATGGGTGCTCAAGTAAACACATAGCACAAATAAATTACATAATACGTATGTAGGTACAAATACAAATAAAAGAATATCATATTTTTGTAATTAGCAAACAAAACTGAAATGCTCATATTTATTAAAATAATTGTTTAAAACTTCAGCAGACAGCTACAAATTTGTATGAAAATCATAAAGGCTGTAAAAATTCTTTTCTCGTAACTGTTTTGTATTCTATTCTTTTTTTCGCAAAAACACTGTAGTGAACACATCCTCAAGACCGGCTCTTCGACCCGGGTTTTTATCAACAATTTCAACTCGACTCCACTCCTGAAGTGGAATCGAGTCAGTTGAAGCTCATTTCAAGTCAACGCAAGTATACAAAGGGGCCAAGCGAGCTTGAAGCTCGCTCGAATACCTCATGTAAACGGGGTATCTGATGTGCTGAGTTTAACTAGGCGACCACAACGAAACCCTTGGTTCGATGAAGAGTGCCAGCTGGCGAATTCAGCTAAGGACGAGGCCTACCAGGCAATGCTGCAGACTCGAACCAGAGGTGACGAGAGTAGAGCGGAAGGAAAAAAGAGAGAGCACGAGAAGCGGTTGGTCGAGTCTATTGAGGGTTGTAGCGGCAGGGGAGATGTTCGAAAATTTTATCAGAGGGTGAAACGATCCACCCAATGATACAAAGCTAGAACGGAAGGTTGCTGAGATGATACAAGCATTATCTTGTGTACTGTATGTATGCATGTATGTTTTTTACTGCCGAGAGAGGATTACCAGAGGTCAAATTATTTATGAAAATAAAAATAGGAAAATTAGAAAATTTAAATTAAACCGTTTTATTGAGTATAGGTGAAGCTTTTAAATTTTGCAGAACAAAAACGGAACAAACATTTATTTTCTGCATTGAGATAAATATGAAAAAAAAAACAATTTAAATTCTCTTCAAAAAAAAAGAACATAATTTATTTTTTTTTTTAAATGGAACTATAATTATGTAATTTATATTCAGAATTGCAGTACAAATAAAAATTATTTAATCATTTTGTATTAGAAATGATTTTATAAAAACATATAAACTTTATTCATATTCCTTGGTTGTCTTTTTTTTTAATTTCTATTAAAAAAATAATACCCCGGATACCACCAACAAAAATGATTCCCTCAGAATGAAATTTGATCACAGTGGTAACTCTGATTAAGCATGACATCCAATTTTGGTTCTATAATTCATCAAACACAAGCCCGACACAAGCATAATAATTGTGTGAGCTCTGTCACTGAATGTCGATTAATTTGCCTCAGCGAAGTGATGTCAGCCAAATTTGTTTCTATAAGACCTGTGAAGAGGTGGTTACGCAAACATAATTTTATTCATCCTCTCAGGCGCATGCGCGGGAAGTACTAATTCCGATTATTTGGTCCTAGCGAAGTGTTGCACACTCAACATGAAAGCATTAAAAGCTGGTACTTCGCATGGAAAGTAGTATTGATGTGAAAATAAGCTACTGCTGGCTGAATTATTCACAAACGAGGTGACCATAGTATAGTTTCTGTTTCATCGTTAAAAAATATTGTCACGTTAAGAAATTCGAATGTTTTCAAAAATTATCTTAGTATGAAGCTTTCAATACTCAGTAGTTTTTTAATTACATTTTAAAAGTTTTTTAATATCTATACTTTATAGCTACTTTCAGTTGAAAAAACTTAATGATGGTCGTTATTGTTTATGTTTTTTATTTTGGCAAGTTACTTAGTGTTTTTAAAAAAGATACAAATTAAAATTGTCAGTAAATGGTTTGTGTACAAAATGAAAAGTATTTAGATATTTTATAGAGCATAAAAGAGTTTTTTATATTTTTTCTCAAATCAAAGCCTTTCGTTCTTAAAAACAATCGATTTCAATGAAAAAGGAACTTACATATATTTTAATTGTTGTATCACAAAATGTATGTTTGTGTGACAACTTCCATGTTTTCTCTGATGAGTAATCATGGAAAGATTAAAAATTAAAAAGAAAATTAACATTAAGTAAAAAAGATCCATTGCAAGCAACAGATGAATGGTCACCTGTATTTTTTAAATTAGTTCAATTCATCAGAAAGTCCTAAGGAAGTTTTTAGGAAGCTTATTTCGGTTTCAAGTGGTTCCAATTTGGCACTCATTTTTCATTTGCCAGGCTAGCCGATACCTAAGGTGCCCGACTCTCAACCCAACCATCCTCGGTTCAAATCCCGCAAAATCCATCAAGTAAGTAATGTTTTTTTTTAGATATAAACAATATTTGTGAATTAAATTTCAGAAGAAAATCATTACTTGCATGAAAATAAAGGAGAAAATGTAGAAATAAAAATAAAAAATTTGTTTTTATTTTGTTTTGCATTGTGCTTCGAAAAGGCTTCTCCGAGGCCTCGACAAGCCTTTTATAAGGGTTTTAGATGTGCCTATCGAAAACCTTGAACAGAACTACAGTACTACATTTGCAATGTTTGAATGTACTTTTGTTCTATAAGGCCTCAGCGAAATAAATTGAGTACTTCAAATAAATCTGTAAATGATTGCTTAAAAGCCTTTCGAGCTTCTCAATGTGGGCCAAATGTGTTTCTCTAAGGCCTTATGGATTCAAATTTGCTGATAAGGAAATAACTTTGATAGACCCTTACAGAAATTAAATTGTTAGTTGGGAAGATAGCCAAGATTCCGCTAGTAGGCAGAAAACTCCATTCAACTTGGACGATGATGGCTAACAGTTCCATCAGATCCAAACTTAAGTCGTACAAGGCTGCTGGTGCGGATGGTTTACCAGCCGAACTATATTTAAATCAGCGGGGGATGAATTGGTTAGGAGCATACACCAGCTCATCTGCAAAATTTGGTCGGATGAAAGTATGCCCGATGAATGGAACCTCGGTATAGTGTGCCCCATCCATAAAAGTACGCAGCAGAGGAAGAACCCATAACAGGTGGCGCGCACAAGTGGAGAACGACATCAACCAAATCGGTTTTCGGAACTGGAACCGGATAGCTAGGGACAGAGCTGGCTGGAGGGGCTTGTTAGTTGAGGCCAAAGCCCATTCTGGGCTTTGAGAGCCATAAGTAAAATTTAGGTAGGTACCTTCAACTGAATGTAGTATTTACAGTTTAGGTTTTGTGGTAATTAATTTGTTCACTTTGGCGCAATTTTTATAATTGATTTACATTTTTATAAAATTACAAGAAAGCAAACAGTAGTTCAATTGAAATTGTTCTCAAACTAGCAAGGCTTTTGTGTGGAATAAGTTTTTTAAAGCAATAATTTGAAGTTATCTACTTAGAATTTGTATTAAGCTATTAATGACTGAATAGTGTTTGTTCTCAAATAAACAAACATTTCATTTACCCCTCGAAGAGATCAAGTTGTATACAAAAATGAAAAAGCAGATAGAATGGGTCAAAAACGATTCCGACTCAAGTCGAATTCTCGATGAGGACGTCTCCTCCAAGAAATGTCCTGAAATGCATTCAAGGTGGTTCAGGGAGAATCTTTATATGCTTAAAATCAGTCGTTTCCTTACATTTTTCATAACAAAACTACCGAAAACCAAAATGCTGAGGAAAGAGCGGGTCAGAATTCTGAATTTAAAAATTGTGCTTTTAAATTTTTTGAAAATATTGTATGATCAAATCGAAAAGCTTGTGCAAATTTAATGGAAAAGTATTTTTGTGCATTTTATTGTATTTATTTCTAAGATTATCAAGAAAAACATCAACATTTTGAAGTTAACCATGTCGATTACAGAACCCGCAAAGCTCAACCCGCAGTACAGTGCTTTCTTTCCTTTCTTCTCATTTATCGTGAAAAGAAAAGGGAAAACTGCACTGTAAATCACTGCGGATCGCTCTTTTCGGATTCTATCGACATGAATGATTAAAATTGATATATGTAATGTACAAGTAGGTACATAGCTATGTCCTAATTTTCGTAACTCTGTTTCGCATTGACCTTTTGTGATTCTGACAACGTTGACATCATCAAACCACACCTACATAACAAAATTGTCATCCAAGGCTTGGTGCTTCAATCCATATCATAAACATATAGTTTTTGGAATTGGCCATAAGTTTTTGGAACCAATCGAACTTCAATACAAAACCAAAACTCATACTTTTTCTATTTATCAAGTGTTGAATTTTCGTTTTTTTTTAAGAGCTTCAACCGACATACAGAGGTCCAGTAACGTAAAACATAAAATTAAAAAAAGTACACTGGGCGTATACGTACTTTTTTAATTTTATTGATAGTACAGGAAACTTAGCGAAAAAACAATCGTTTTATGGAACGAAATATAGGACGGCTGAATTTGTTTACTTAAAAGAGGGCTATTAGAAAAAGCTAATGCCCAGTTTTTCGAGACGCCATACCCCTTGGGAAATCCGCCAATTTTGGAAAACGCGAATTGATCTACATAATTATATCTCCGAAACTATCGATGTGAAGTGAAAAGTTGTAATAATCCAATTTGTTGGAAATAAAATTATCTTTTATTTGTCATCAAAACTTTTTTCTGCGTGGACAATATTTTTTTTTTATTTTTTCAATTTTTTCTAATTTCGTAAGAAACTTGCGTAATTTCTTCTTATGTTACAAATTGTAGACCACAAAATTTAACAAAGGTTCATATATTTTTGAAGATGATGCGATATCCCGGTCCAAAGTTAGAGCTTTTGGAAAATTAGCTGCTAAGTCAATTGAGCCGATATAGTACTTAATAGAGATAGACATTTCCGTGGAAAGAAATATTGGTAAGCTGATTTCCTTATAAATGAAAGAGGGCTGTTAGAAAAGCTTATGTCCGCGTATTCGGGACGCCATGACCCTGGCTTAGTACACCTGGTATAACGAAGTGCGGAAGGTCTTGCGAGCCGACCACAATCCATGGAAAGACTGCTAAATCATCCGTGGGGGGTGAATCGACTCGTGAGCTAGACGCTACTGCTGGCGAAGAGGGCTTTGTCCTCCCCGCCAGTAGTACAAATCCTTCGTGCTCGGGGGGACCCCCCGCGACCATTGGCAGTGCTGCTGCGAAAAACAACTGCACTGCCGTTGGCCGTGGGGGTCTCTCTTCGGGTACGATGGCAAATGCCCACCGTAGTGGTAGTAGTGGCGTGACGTACGCTGCTGCTGCCATTACCACTGCCCGTAAACAAGCGAACTCTGGAGCGGGTGCCTTCTCCGTTACCGGACGAGGCAGACCGCAAAAGAGTTCGCAGAAGAGACTCCAATTTGTTGGAGGTCGGCGTGCGTTAGCAGGTTCTACCTCCACCGGATTGGGGCGAAAAAATGCACATGTGCTCAACTCCGGGTCGGGTGTCTCGCCCAGTAGTACAGCCGTTAAAAGCTTTACTACTGGTAGGAACATACCGACCCCCGTTGCAAAGAAAGTGCTCCAGCCCGTTGGAAGTGGGGCTATGAAAAATAGTTCTGCTTCCATCGGGATGGGGCTCAACAAAGCCACTCTCCCGCAGATGAGCTCGGAGACGGATATCACATCCGGCAGCGCGTCCGTGACTTACGGATCCAACACTGCTGGGGTGCTTAAGCCGCCTCCGTATTCACAGAAGAACCCCCAACCCGATGGAAGCACGGCCGCTGACAACGGTCCTCCCTCCATCGGGATGGGGCTCAACACCCCGCCCTCCCACGTTTTGGACCCAGGGGCGGGTACTTCTGCCAGCAGCGCGTCCGTGACTTACGGATCCTCCACTGCTGGCCGAAGTATACCGCCCCTGGGCTCAAGTAAGATACCACAACCCGTTGGTGGTAGGGTCATGAAAAATGGCTCTGCTTCCACCGAGTTGGGGTGGAATGCCGAGATGATCGTGAAAGCTATCGGTGACATTCCGGTAGCGGATCGTGACTCGCGACAAACTGCCAAACTCCAATGGGCCATGAACATTATGGCTCTCAGAAAGACCAGCGGGGACTACACGTCAAAGCGTCAACGGTCCATCGGGAGCACCATCCCCGATCCCAAACGACCCAAGGTGCAAGGCACCGACAAATCACTTAACGTGAATAAAGGTCTGCCCTTTAGTGACGTACTAAAGGACAAAATTGTCATTGCAGTCATCGACAGAAGTAATGCAGATGGCAGGATCTCTCCTGAGAATTGGTTGAAGGTGATAGTGAAGCTCTCAGCTGGCTTCATGAGTTTAGTGAGGGAGCATCCCGGACCTCAACCAATCACAGACGATGCAGGCTGGCACCAAGGACGTGTTAAGCTCATCGCCTGTGCAGATCAGAGATCATGTGATCTGTTTACGCTTGCTGTTAGCAGACTGGGAGAGGTCTGGCCAGGTGCTAGTCTCGAGGCTGTTGCTAGGGATGATATCCCCTGCAGGCCTAGAGCTTGTGCCTAGATCCCGATCGAACCAGCCAGCAAAGATGAAATACTCCAGATGATGCAGTACAGCAATCCAAGCCTACCTACAAAAGATTGGGTAGTCGCGAAGCTGGAAGAGATCAGGGGTTCCTTTAGATCTGCTATCAAAGTAATCAACAAGGAATCTCTGGCTCCTCTGGTGTCGACCGAAAATGTGATTAGGTACGGCTTCCACAAAATCGCCTTGAAGGTTTACAAAAAAGATGAGGAAGTTGCACAAGAAGCCCCTCCACAAAACCCCCAGGACATGACCATAGACGAAGACCCTGTCGTCGGCATCGAAACTCGAGAGATGGAGATAGATGACATTGACACTTCTCCGGCTATGGTATTGCCCAATCCGCCAACCGAAAGGAAGGCTCCTTCCGTCGACCTCTCCGACATGGAGAGCGTAGACTCCCCTATCAACGTTCTTCTAAGCGAGGAAGAACTTTTAGGATCTTCCTCTGAAGCCGAAGACGCTGACCAAACGGTGCTGGAGGTTGATCTGACCGACTGTGGTAACAATGCTGCAGCTGATTCAGATTAATCTCCAACACTGTATTATGGCTTCGGCCTCCCTTCTTCTCCGTCTGAACACAAACGGGGAAGATATTGTCCTGATCCAGGAACCATGGATTGCTAACTCCAGTGTTCAAGGACTCAGGACTCCGGGCTATTACACGCTGCATGCGCCAGATAAAGGTGAACCTAGATCTTGCATAGTAGCTAAATGTAATACTAATGTATTTTTACTCCCTGAATATAGCGATCGAGATGTAACGGCCGTCACATTACAAACCGAAAAAGGGTTGTACTGGATAGTGTCCGCCTATCTTGGCCATGACGATCTTGGCCCTCTCCCCAGTGTAAAGCTAAGGAGACTGATCGCTGATGCAGAACGGCAGAATATACGCCTAATTATCGGGTGCGACGCAAACGCGCACCATACAGTATGGGGGAGTTCGGATATTAACGACAGAGGTGAGTCTCTTTTCGATTATATTCTTACTACTAACCTTTTTCTAAGTAATGTTGGAAACGTACCAACTTTTGTAACTAGAAATAGACAAGAAGTCTTAGATATCACTCTTGTCTCAGATATGGTTCATCAATCGATATTGGATTGGAAAGTATCTTCTGAGCACTCGTTCTCACACCATAGATACATTCAATTCAGTCTAAATGATGAAACTGAAAAGCCTCCTTCCTTCCGGAACTACCGGAAAACAAATTGGCTCCTATATAGGGAAACTCTTAAAAAGTTAATCAAACCTGACCTTTTTAATCCTCCCCTGAACAAAACTGATCTCGATAATAAAGTCAAAGATCTAACAAATGCACTCAACAAATCAATGATCACTTCCTGCCCTCTAACTAAAATTAGGGGCAAAAAGAAACCTCATTGGTGGAAGCCAGGGCTCGAACCGCTCAGAAAAGAATGTAGGAAACTTTTCAACAGAGCTTAATACACCAGAGAAAGTTTAGATTGGGATATATATAAGAACTCGCTGAAAGTGTATAAAAAACAAATGAGGATAACTAAAAGAACTTCTTGGAGGAACTTCTGTGACAAAATAGAAGATTCTTCAGAAGCATCCAGACTTAGGAAAGTCCTCTCTACCAATCCAGGGATGCCAAGCTCTCTTAAAACAGCAGATGGCTCCTGGACCAAATCCTGTGAGGAATCACTAAATTTGCTACTTGATACTCACTTCCCAGGTAGCTCACAAATTGTCTCAAATACTGAATTCACTCAGTCACATGATTTGGTCAATCAAATACCAGGTCTGATTACAAGGGACAAGCTCCAATGGGCTATAGACAGCTTCCAACCTTATAAATCCGCGGGACCAGACGGCATTATACCTGCTGAACTTCAGAGATCCTCAGATATCATAATTCCTATACTGGAAACTATACTGAATGGTTGTCTGAATTTCATTCATATTCCTTCAGTATGGAGAGAGGTGAAAGTTGTCTTCATACCCAAAGCTGGAAAATACTCCCAAATTAATCCAAAAGACCTGAGACCAATTAGCTTATCATCATTCATTCTTAAAACTTTCGAACGTCTGATTGATATCCACCTGCGTGACACTATAGAGCTTAACCTTATCTCTAAAGCACAACACGCTTACTGTAAGGGAAAATCGGTGGAAACTGCTCTTCACACCTTAGTAAGATCTATCGAATACTCCCTGCACCATAAAGAGTACACGCTTGCGGCTTTCCTTGATATAGAAGGCACCTTTAACAACGTCAGCGGCCGTGCAATAGTAGGAGCACTGGAAAATTTGAAGGTGGACGGCCTACTGATTAAGTTGATAGACCATATGTTGGGAAGTAGGGTCATCAACTCTGCATTGGGAGGCTATTCCACTAGAAAATCTGTCACTAGAGGCACACCACAAGGTGGGTTCCTTTCACCACTTCTATGGAACTTGGTCATAAATGACTTACTGACTGTCCTGGAGGGTGAAGGATTCATAGTGATTGCGTATGCCGATGATGTTGCAATAGCTATATCAGGGAAACACCCCCAGGTTCTTACAGAACTTCTTCAAACCGCTCTTAACAAGCTAATAAAATGGGCAGAACGCTGTGAGCTAGGTGTAAACCCCCGCAAAACAGAACTTGTCCTCTTCACAAGGAAATATAAAATTCCACAGATAAATCCTCCAACAATTAATGGTGTTCCACTTTCCTTTTCAGATGAAGCCAAATATTTAGGTCTCATACTGGATAAAAAACTAAGTTGGAAACCTAATATTCAAGAGAGAATTAAAAAAGCCACTGTTGCTTTATTCTCCTGTAAAAAAGCTATAGGTATTAAATGGGGTCTATCCCCTGCCATAACTCACTGGCTCTACACTGCGGTCGTAAGACCGATTCTCACTTATGGGGTAACAATTTGGTGGACTGCTCTAGATAAAGTTACGTACTGTGACCAGCTGAGCAAGGTCCAGAGATCAGCAAGTATGTGCATAAGTGGAGCTCTCCGCTCGACACCATCAGCTGCACTAGACATACATACTCCTCAGCCTCACACCCCTCGATATATATGGCAAGCAAATGGCTGCGAACACAGCCGTCCACTTCTCAATGGACCAACAACTCTATCGGTCATACTAAAATTCTAGACTTATATGAATCTTTTCCTTGTCATTCCGACTACACCATATCCAAACTAAATTTCGACAAAAGTTTCCAGGTCACTATACCCTCAAGAGAATCTTGGGACGTTGGGGACCCTCTCAAAGGTGATTCAGTTCATTTTAATACTGATGGGTCGAAAACTGAGGAAGGAGTGGGTGGCGGAGTGTACTCAGACAGACTTAATTTAAGTCTCTCCTTCCGGCTCCCTAACCACTGTAGCGTATTCCAAGCGGAAATCCTGGCAATTAAAGAAGCTCTGTCTTGGCTGAGAGAAAACGTGATATCAACATCGGATGTACGCATCTTCTCAGATAGTCAAGCAGCACTTAAATCTCTCAACTCTGTCTCTACCAACTCCGTTACGGCCCAAAATTGTCGATCGTCTCTTGAAGAGATGGCGGAACAGTTTAATATTCACCTTCTTTAGGTGCCGGGCTATAGAGATATTCCGGGAAATTGTAAAGCCGATGAACTTGCCAGAAATGGAACTCTAATGCCCGTTTTGCCTAACAGGTGGAGCATAGGTATAACGATCGCTACGTGTAAACTTTTGCTAAAACAAAACTCTGCAAGGAAAGCAAACTCTAGATGGACAAACCTTACTACATGTCTGGCCACAAAAGAAATCTGGCCATCGCTAGACCCTAGGCGCTCTAAAAGTTTGCTATCACTTAGTAGATCACAAATTAGCTCCGTAATAGGTGTCATAACAGGACACTGCCTTATAGGAAAACACGCCACAAGACTTGGCGTTTTCTCAAATGACTTCTGTAGAAGTTGCATGGACGAAGAGGAGGAGGAAACAATTCCTCACCTCCTCTGCACATGTCCTGCTCTTTCACAGAAACGCAGACTCCTTCTTGGGGACTACTTTTTCAATGATCCAAGCGATCTAGCTAATACAGACATACACTGTCTCTCTCGCTTCATAAAAAGCTCCGAATGGTTTTCGTAATGAGGATAATCTCCTCATTCCTATCATGTGGTATCACAACGGACCTAATTATGGTCTAAGTGTGTCAGCCGTTTTCCTGACAGCCACTTTAACCTAACCTTACCTATGACCCTGGCGAAATATACCATTTTGGAAAATGCGGATGGATCTACATCTCCGAAACTATTGATCTTATAGAAAAAACTGCAAGACCAAAGTTGTAGGTAATTAAACGTCTTTCATTTATTCAAAAAAATTTTTTTTGGGTGCGGGAAATATTTTCAATGTTATGTCAATTTATTTCTAATTTTTTTGCAATTTCTGTTACTTTTGTATTTTTATTATTTATATATTTTTTTCTCGATGTACCTAAGTAAGAGAAGAAGAATAGTTCTTAACTACTTAAACAAGCTTACAAATTTATTCCAAACTAAATATAACGTATGTCTCATTCAAGTCAATCATAACATTCATTTATTTATGCTGATACGGATAGTACAAACAATTTTCCAAAAATTAAACTAACTTCAAGCGGCACTTCCAATCAACTGGAGCTGGACCCCAGAAATTATTTTCAAAATTCACAAAGAAAAAGTTGCCCTAACTAATAACTTTTCCAATTTATAATCACATACAAATCTATACAATTCAGGTTGCATTATAGTTTGATGTTGATAACAGAATATACATACAGCATTTTTCATTCGAGCATTCTTTTCGAGTTGTTTTTACTTTCAAATAAACTCCTTTCTGTCCACCACCATAAACTTCCTCCTTAAGTTTTCACTAACTTTATTTCTATAAAGTGAAATACAAGTTAAGAAAACTTTTAAAAGGCATACAATGATCATTTTTGTATTTTCTCCTCAATTCAAAACCATTAAATAGTTGAAGAAATTGTTGAAAACTAATTTTTGCAAAACAAGTTATAGAGAGTTTAAAATAATACCGACAGGAAGTGGTACACATTAAGTCATAAATGACGGAGGAGAAACTTTTATTTGGAATATATTCAATTGACAACTTGGTAATTAAAAACTTCATTATGATGACTTGACTCAAACAATACATATATATGTTACTGTTAAAGTCCGCAATAACAAAATTCTAAAATGTACCGGGTAATCAAAGAATTTTCCAGTATCAAAATGTAAGTAGGTCAAAGTCCGAAAAGTTTTGTTTTCATAATTAGTTACGTACTTTTTTAAACAGTTTTTACTTGCGATATATATCTAGGTACTACATAATGGCAAGTTATGGATTCGTAAAAAAAAATCGAACTCGAGATAATAATTTTCTTTAACATTAAGATGACAGAGAACGCAAAAAAAGTGGGTCTCGCAATTTCGTCTATCCTCGCCCCAGCCTAAACGGCTGAAGGGATTTTCTTCAAACTTGGTACAAAGTGTTTTTTGACTTACATATATGCCCACACATTTTTTAAAGTTTTATTTAGGACTAAAATTAACGGTACCTACCATACAATTTTTTTTTTCGTCCAAAGGGAAAATAATATTTTTTTTCAAACAAAAAAAACGGGTCCGAGGATTTTATTAAGAAATTCTTTATTTTCAAAATTTGTTTTTTTTTTTTTGGTACCTCCAGTACAACCAATTTTTTTGGTTTTTGATTTTCGCGAAAACCGTTAAGTTCAAATTTTTCATTTTTTTTTTTGTGGTAAATTTTCTTAAAAGTATAAACATTATTGAGAACCAAAATTAAAAAAAAAAAAATTTGAAAAATCAATTTTTTTTTTGAAAACTTTCTTAAAACTAAATATAAAATATTTTTTATTATTTTGTAGAACACTTGAAAAAATCATATTTTTCAAAAATAATAATAAATGATATAAATATAAATTCAAAAACAACGGTAGGGGAGAGCGGGGCTAGAAGTAACAGGGTTAAAAAGTAACAGCCAAAAATGGAAGGATTCCCATTACAATTAAGAACCACGTAAGGAGAAGCATCAAATTTAGTCAAAAGTCTTACTTTTATCCCCGCTCTCCCCTACCTTCCATGCAAATGTTGAAAACCCGTTAAGAAAAATCTTATTTTTCTCGAAAACGGCTCCAAGAATTTTGATAAGAAGATGTAGATAGGTATACTATTAAAGGTATGGTCAATATTTTGATAAAAAAATTTACCAATAACGGTTATAAACGGTACCTGTCATAGAACCTTTTTTTTTGTTTTCAAATTCATCGTTCAACATTTTTCCGCAAGAGCTCCTGCACAATTCAAACTATTTTGCACATAAAAATTTTTGAAAAAAGTAATTTTTGGATTTTTAAAATATATTGAAATCTTTTATTTTAAATTCAATATCTTGAAAACGGGAAAATGAATATTTTTTGTGTCTTGGGTAAAATTGTATTTTATTTAATACTAAATGTTGGCATACCAGATTTTATTTTTGAAAATGTGCAAAAAATTTTATATATACAAAAATAATTTTTAAGAAAACCACTCCAATGAATTTTAATTTTTTTTTTTTTTTTCATAAATTCATATGAATCAAACAAATCTTTACTTTGATCAAACAAGTACTTTATTTTGAGCTCGAACTTTTTAAACCATTACAATATCAATTTTTATAGTAATAATTTATTTTTATTTTTTTAATGATATAATATTATGAAACCTATACACATGTACATGATCAATTTCTAGCTACGTTAAGGTTGTTAGCTACGAGAGCAAGTTTGTGCGACCCAGTCGTACTCATTTTCTTCTTTTGAAATACAGTATATCTTGGTTGGCAAACTTATCAAAAATATGGTGGTAAAAGTCCGAATAGAATTATAAAAAAAAAACATTTAGGACTTTTACCAAAGCTGGTGAAAATTTCTTAGTTTTCTTTACCGGGAATCATACAATTTCCAATTTCTTTGATTTACACTATACTATACATACATTATACATACATATAATCATATAAATAAAAATGTATGTATTTATGAACCTTTGACACAGTTTCATATTCCATCCTTGGGAAATATTTTGTATTTATAGTTCGAATGCGTTTTTTCTTAAACGAAATAGGTTTCGAATCCATTATAAAAGAACTTTATTATTGTAACTACCTTCTTGGGATAAAAATAAATCAGTGAGTGGGGAGGAATTCACACATTTTATTTTAATAATTTACCTACCTACTGAAGAAAATAATGTTTCACGCAGTTATGATTTGCGATAGGATCCTTTTTAGGTAAATGGGATGTAATGATGTAAAATGTAATGCAAATGCACATTTGACATGCAAATGGAAAATTATTATTATCGAATTGATGCATTTGAAGCATTTCATTTTACAGATGAATTAAAATTATATTTCCGTATAATTTTTGTCAGGTCTGTGCTTAAATTACATTAGGCAATGAAACGAAACAAGTTTATTTCATAGGAGAAGGTAAAAAAATTTAAATTTTTAATTTTTTGTAAATACAGAGAGTGCAATAGGTGGAGTTTTATTCGTACTCATTAACTATTAGCTTTTAAGGACCATTGACACGAGAGCGACCAACGACCGACGAACGAACACACAAATGAGAATTACAAAATTAATAAACCTTAATGTTACACAAAATCTAGTGAAACTGGTAGAATTCGATTTAAGATTAATTTTAAAATTATAAAATCTGAATTTTTATTTGCTTAAATATGAGATATTTGAGAAAATAAATTGGTCGCAACGAATTGCGGTTATTCGCGACGAACAAATTGTTTTCTTAAAATTCTCTTGTTTTAGCAATTTCAGTATCTTAAAATAATCCTCAATTATATTTCTTCCATTTTGTCTAGATTTTGTAAAGAATTTAGGTTTATTAATGTTTTAAATCCCTATCATTTAGTCGTTGGTCGCTCTCATGTGTAGTCTTTTAGTGAGTAATTAATGAGTACCTAAGAAAAAAAATTGGGCTCTAAAAAAACCGTTATATGTACTAAAAACGATCAACGGTCAATGCTTATATTAATTCTAAATCCAACACAAGAAACTGAAAGGCTTATGTCTTCGAGTTTTTGAAAAAATTTAAAAAATTACTAAAATTACTTTTGTATGAGATTTTGATGTTTTAGCTTGCTCGCTAGCACCCAGCAATTAGGCCGCGGAGGCGTATAAACAGTGAGGTATGTCGCGCCATTATTTTGAATGTTAACTGTTTTTTTTTTTTTAATTTAGGGGTTCTTGCCTAAATTTTGGTCGATTTTTCCAAACCAAATTTCAACGGAATTTACAATATGATTATAGGTGGCACGCTTCGCGGGTTCAAGGATTTTAACTCCCTTTTTGGGGCCTCTGTCCGAATTTTGTGTTTAAAAGTATTTTTTTCAAAATACTGTATTAACAAAAATAACTTGGTTGAAACAAATAATAAAATAACAAGTTTCTGGCTTTCAGAAAACCCATAATTTTAGCATTAAGTATTGCCGTTGTTTATTAGTTTTTTTTTTTATTTAAAGTAATTTTGTAAAACATTGGCCCTCCCGCCTTAACGTAGTGAGATAGACCCGAGGCTATATAAAATGATTGTATTAAGCCTCTCTATAAAAATCCGTTAATATTTTGCTGCGCCGTAGTTATCGTACTCCTCCACATTTATCCCCAAAGTGAGATCACCATTAATAACAAAAAATTATAAAAAAAAAAGTTAAAGGAATTTTCAATTTTCTCAAAAACTAGAAGACATGAAACCAATCGCTTGTTTTGTGTTTAATGCAGAATTGATATAAGCATTGACTTCTAAAAGCCAATTTAGCACTTCATTTCACAATTTTTAAAAAACTGGTCTTAACTTTTTTTTTTCATTTTTGTATCAAAAGTTTGAGTTTGCATGCAATTAAAGAACATATTTCTGGATTTCAAAACCAGTAAAGTACTTCATTGTAAGTGTTGCGGGTGTTTTTTTAATATTTTGTTTTCCATTTTAAAGAATTTTTTTTTTCTAAAATGCCCCTACCTCCTAAACGGGATGAGATAGACTCTCCTCTTACAGGAAAAAAATGCTTGTTTTTGACCCTTCTACCAAAATTGACCCAAAATTATCGTACTCTCCCCTTTTTTGTTAATAATATTAAAAGTTTCTTAACTTCAAATCTTCAATCTTTAACCATTTTATAGCCTTAACCGTGTATTTTCGAATACAGTCAAGCAAAATTTATTTACATGCGAGTTGCACGTCTTCAGAATTTTGCCATACTCAAAACAGTCTTAATAAAATAAATTCTTGCCAATACGTTGGATTCAGTCAGTGAGTGTGGCTTATACCATGAGTTCTATTTTTAAGATTGAGGTATAGGGACAACAAAGACAATAGGTGGGTATTTAAGGCCCCTTTGCTGATTCGAAACATAAATATTTATGTTTCACATAAATGCTTATGTTCTACTTTTTCCTTAACACAAACTGTCACATAAGTTCTTTTGTTGAACTTAAATACTTTAGTTTCGTTTCAGCAAGTGGGTCTAAATCGTATAAGACGGCCTATTACAAAACCAACTATAGTTAAGAATCTAAATATCGAAAATTGTAACTGCTTTTTCACTTGTGATAGATACTCGTAGCTTCTATTTTTGTTATTGCTTTGTTTAGCGAAAACTAGAGATATCCAAACCATATCATCTACATCTTTGTACAATGTACAAATAAAATAGTATTACCTTTATATTTTTATTTCATATTTATGTACATATGTATGTACGTTAACATTAACTCGCAACTTGGAGATATTATTGTCGAGAAAACAGTCACAAGAGGCACACCACATGGAGGGGTAATCTCACCTCTCCTCTGGGTCGTCGTTGTAAACAAAATTCTAACAAGACTTAGGAATCAGGGCATTAAAATTGTAGCCTATGCAGACGACATAGTAATTTTGATATCGGGTAAGTACCTTACCACCATCAAAGATATTATGGAATCTGCACTTCAAGAACTATAATCTTGGGCAGCAGAAAATGGTCTGGGAGTTAACCCTACAAAAACTGAACTAGTTCTGTTTACCCAGAAAAGGAAATTAGAGGATTTTACCCCTCCCAAGCTTTGGAGTAATCCTTGATTCCAAGCTAACATGGAAACGTAACACAGAGTTAAGAATGAAAAGAGCACTCTGTGCTTTCTACATATGCAAGACAACCTTTGGTACGCGTTGGGGTATGCAACCACAAGTCATACAGTGGATGTACAGTGTACACGGCAATTGTTCGTCCCATACTTACCTATGGTTCGATCGTGCGGTGGAAGGCTGTAGAAAAAGTAAGCTATCTCAAAAGCTTGTATCGGAATAACGGGGGTACAGAATTCTACGCAACAAGCTGGACTGGAAATTATACTAAATCTTCCAGCACTGGACGAGTACATAAGATGCACATCAGCCAAAAGTGCACTTCGACTTAAAGAAATGAGCTCTTGGAAGCACAGCACCTATGGTCATGGCTCATGGGTCTATCTTGCAAATGTATGACACAGTGGCCGAACTTGATATGACGACTGACTACATACCACCCATAATAGATTTAAAAATACACTTCTCCATTTTAATTCCCGAAATACATGGATGGGAACCTAACTCACTAATCAGTGAACAAGGTATCCCTTACTACACTGATGGGTCAAAAATGGAAGAAGGAACAGGGGCAGGGGTGTTCTGTGAACCTCTCAATATTAGAGAATCATATAAACTTCCAGATGAGTGTAGTGTCTTTCAAGCTGAGATTTAGGCTATTGAAAAAGCGGCAGAAATGGTACACAAGAAAAAACTGAGCTTGTCAGAGATCGCATTAGCCAGTGAGACTATAAGATCCAAGACAGTGGCAAAGTGCCGAGGTGTACTGGATAAAATTTGTTACTCCAACCAAGTCAAAATCTGCTGGGTTCCTGGACATAGTAATATAGAAGGGAATTATATAGCAGATGAACTGGCAAGGAAAGGGTCATTAGCAAAAAGGAACAATAGTAGCCAATTATTTACGGCTTATGAAATCCCGATCGGCGTCATTAAAGGGAAAATTGAATTTTGATTGAAAATTGAATAACTCCTGGATTTCCAAGAACGACTGCGTTATCTCTAGAAGTTTATGGCCTAGAATTAAGGAAAAGGGAACTCTGTATATTTTATCGCTGAGTATAAACATAAATAAAAATCTTGATAGGGGTACTTACGGGTCATTGTGCCATTAGCACAATGGCCACCAGAATAGGCGCTTTCGCACCCGATATCTGTAGGAGCTGTCAGGATGTTGAGGAAACTGAAACCATTAAGCACCTGCTCTGCGATTGTCCAAACCTCCAAATGAATCGCCTCCGGTACTTCGGAAACAGGTTTTTTGGAGAACTGGACGACGTAGCACAGGTCTAAATGGCTAATATGAGAACATTTGTGGAAAATACAGGCTGGTTCACAAATGAATCAGTCTATTTGAACCATTAGTTAGGCACACCTCTGTTTTTATATATAAGGAGATCACAATGGACCAATAGGCCCACGTGTACGCAACAGCCTAGGTTGTGCACATGCACACCCCTCCTAACCTAACCTAACCTAACCTAACCTATGTACGTTATGTGCACATGCACAAACATTTGTAAAGAAAACATTTTTTTCAGAAAATAATTAAAAGGTAAAATAATAACCTTTCCCTTAAATTACGAGTTTAACACTTAGATACTCGACAAGAAATATGGACGTAGAAGCATTTTCCTATAACAAACTTCTTTTCGTTTCTTTCAAGCAAATAACTTCTTAAAGTTAACAGAAATGGTTTTGGCAGGTAATAGTTTTATGAATGTACCTTACCTATGTAATTTACACAAAAGTTATAAATATTCTTTAAAAAAAAAGAAGAGAAATCAAATATTGAAATGGAACATTAAATTAGCTTATCTGACAAGATATCAAAATTCGCTGATGTAAAAATGTGCAATAGGAATTGGAAACCCAGGCCAACACGAAATATTTTTGTATTATGTATCTATAAAAATCTGTATAACATTCTGTATGTTGAATGACAAGGTGGCTATCAATAAAAAAGATAGATGATTTAACTGAAGAAATACTGCTGAGGGATTTACAAAACTCACAAATCGTAACCAACTATTGGAATTTTCTTTAAATTACTAAATTAACTATATGTACGTACATACATTTAAGCATTCAAGCGAATCCTTTAAATAATTACAGTTGGGAAGGACTTATGCTGAATATACTCGACTGGCAAGTTCGCAATATTTGTGTCACTCTACTGCCAAAATACTGCAAATAATTACTTCATTGTTTACACGAAGTTAAAATAATGACTGATTGACTGTCTGGCAGTGTTTTTGTCATTTTAAGGACAAGAACGGAAGCACGACTGTCAAAAATTTAAGAATTAGTGGGACTTTTTATAATAAAACAAGGCATCTTAACCAAGAACCAAGTAAAAGGCAAATCTAATAGCAAATCAAACTGAGTAAAATGCAATCAAATTTGGAAATCATTGCCTTGTTAGGTGCACTATTGATTCTAGAACAGAAGTCCCAAAGAGCTTCTCCAGTTTCCACCATCTCTGCTAACAGGCGGTCCTCTTTTGTGGACCATTTTGTCTTTTTGTGTGTTCTCCATGCTCCTTTTTTCAAAATTTAAAGATAATTTATTAGTTTTATTTACAAAATTTTGTATATTTTTAACTCTGTTATGTTCCGAATAATGTTATCTTCAATTTGATCGATTTTATTTTTTTAACAAATTTATTCCACTTTCAAAATCACCGCCGGCGTATTTGTTGAAACAAAACTGTGTTTTGTTTTTAATTTCTGGGATACCTAATAAAAGAATCTGGGTCCAGGAATGTCCTTATATTTCCCTTTCGACAGCGATGCCTCTGGTGTACTATCATTGAAACGTACATTTTCTATGCAAGCAAGCTTTTAAAAATTCCATCATACAAATTCTACATCAGAGATGCTGCTTTGTTGAAATGACTCGCATACCTACTAATACAATGAACATTCAGTCATGTACATAAACTTTTATCAAACATTTATTTCCTGTTTTCTTCTTTTGAAATGAAAAAAACTGAAAAAAAAACTTTTTTTGATTGAGAAAAAGAAATAAATTAAATAAATTCCAGTTGAAAAATGGAATTGAAATATTCATCGTTAAATTTGTTTTTGTTCAGAGACAGACCAGACCCCATGTAATGTTGTGGACCTGTTATTTAAAAGTGACACCAGTCAAAAAAATACATTATTTAATTTAGATAGATAGATAGATATTTAGTTCATGATATTTTTTTTTTAAACAAAGCCAATGACTGCACGTTTTAAATTCAGAGATGTGAAAAATATTTTCTTATTTTATCTTGTATTTAAATGATGAAATTTACTTATGATTAAATGTTTTAGTTGAAGGAAAATATGAAAAAAAAATCATTCGAGTAAATAAAAAACATTTTCATTATATTGTTTTTGTTTTATTAAAAAAATGGCTTGAATTCTAAATCAAAAAAAATTAATTAAGTTGAAAGTTCTTAAATTCCGATTAATAAATGTATTTATTTTTAGTGTTTTTTTTTTCATTTCTGCGCTCCGATTAACATAATGGCTACAAGGACTTGTTTATAATTCTAAAAATATCATAATAAAAACACTTATAACATAGTTTAATTTTAATTTTTAGGGCTATGTAACAGAAAAACAATTTTAGAAAATTGTTTAGTGAAAACAACAGGTCACCTTTTTGTTACATACATTTTTTTTATTTTTATATTAATAAAATACAATTGTTTCGATGCCGATGAGCATCATCATCAGTTTGACTGTCGACTGACCTGACATCATCAGGAAAAAACAAAGAGAACGATAACAAAAATCATTATATATGTATAACATAAGTACGTATATTGTAATTATTTAAAAATAATAATAAATTATGATTAAGTAGTAACTAGAGAAAAAAGAGAAGACATGAATTGTCCATTATCTCTATTCAGAGCTTTGTCACGATGCAAATGTATAAAATGAGACTCAAGAATATTTAAGCGCGCGAAATTTTGTTCTGATTTTTTGAGTGTGAAATTTTCAACGGTCAAAGATTGTTTTGATTCTAAAATATGTTCAGCTATTCCGCTTTTATAAGACTCAATATAACGATAAAATCGGTTAATAAAAAAAAAAGATGTTTTCATAACAAAAGCTGATAAGGCTAATTGTGTGGTTATTACTGACAAAAATATTTATGACAGTAGTGTTCAAAGTTTAATTGATAGTGCCCCCTACAAAGTGGTCCGTAACCCACTTAATAAAATGAAAACAAATACCAACAATACTTTCAACAAACACACTGACATATTTGGTCTAGCTTGGAAGAGAAAAATGCGTATGACTTATAGCAAAGTACCAAACACATGCATAGTTTTGACAAGTTTTCGGTGAAAAACTCCATAGATTTAACCGAAAAATTAAAGGGAATTCAAATAAAAGAAGACGAATCATTAGTTTCTTTTGATATCACACCATATTTCCCAAGCGTTCCATTAGATAAAGCTTTACACACTATGCAAGAATGGCTTGACAGACAAAATATTAATCCCCTTATGAGATCGGCATATGTGGAGCTAACTACGCTTTGTATGAAGCAGACTTGTTTCGTTTTTCGTTCAAAATTTTACCAACAAATAGACGGAACGGCTATGGGTAACACTTTGACACCTTTTGTATATAATGTTTATGTTAATGCACTGGAAGAGTAACTTTCGAAAAACAAGTTTTTTCCATCTACATGGTTTCGGTACGTCGACGATATTTTCCCTGTTGTGAAAACAAAGGACATCGAAAAAACACTTCAACTTTTGAATTCCGTGTGCGAAAACATTAAATTCACCGTCGAAATCGAGAGGAATCAATGTCTGCCTTTTTTGGACATTATGATACGACGAGAATTAGATGGTATTTTAAGTTTTGATATTTATAGAAAAAACACCAGCACTCAACGATATATAACAAACACATCAAATCACCATCACACACACAAGCACGCAGCATTTAATTCTATGATTCATCGAATGCTCAAGTTACCTTTATCAAAAGATAACTACAACAAAGAATTAAATTTCATCTATGACACTGCGCGAATAAATGGCTTTGGAAAATATATTACAGCCAGCTTGTGTACAAAACAAAAGAAAAAACTAAAACTTCTTGAAACGACATCATTGGTTAATGAAAAATCATCGCTGGAAAAACGTTTTCCCATTACATACGTTCCGTTAGAAAAACCAGGAGTTTATTTTACTGAATGTAATGACAGAAGCTGTAATAGGATTTATAATGGACAAACTTTAAGAGAATTAAATATAAGAATAAAAGAGCATTTAAATTATATAAAAAATAACGAGTTTTATAAAAGCGGAATAGCTAAACATATTTTAGAATCAAAACATTCTTTGACCGTTGAAAATTTCACACTCAAAAAATCAGAACAAAATTTCGCGCGCTTAAATATTCTTGACCCAGCGGCAAATATCGTCCCCAATGAATTTTATAGCCGAATTCTTCAATCAATTCACTAGCCAAATAATAAAAGGAAACGCCATGCAATGATTAAGTGAGTGAAGAATCATGCGAGGTTTCCTCAGTTCATAGATTTGAACCCACTTTTTGCGTTGTGTGTAGAAAACAACAAAACAACAGCAATCAATTCACTAGGCAGATAATAAAAGGAAACGAAATGTAATGATTTAGTAAGTGAAAAGCATGCGAGGTTTCCTCAGTTCATAGATTTGAACCCACTTTCTGCTTTGTGTTTAAAAAACAACCCTTTCTTTCGTTGAATTAAAAATTGCTTTTGATAGGGAAAATTATGCGATGAAAAAACTGTTGAAAAGTCATGTACATGTTCATCAGTTCATCGTCTATGTCCACTCATATGCTTTGCAAAGTGTGCACCGCCATTGTGTGTTTTGATAGAAGTTGATTTTGTTTTGTGTTCTAAGTGTTGACATTGTCTACTGACAGTAAATATTTAAAGAGGACTTGTGAATTTCCATTAAAATTAGGCAATCTCAGATTGTCTGAAAGCACTTCGGGTTGTTGGTTAATCACCACTTTGCATAAGTGAAGTGGTGATTAACCAACAACCACTCACCTAGTGATTTCACATTAATGTAAAGTTTTAATTCTATATTTTAATTAACCAATCACAAATTCACAACAGAATTAATAAAATTCACTATTTATTTAATTTTCTTCACATTTTTCATATTGAATTAACTAATTGCTGAATAAACAACTATCACTTATCTTGTGAATTGACAATTGAATTTTCATTACCTTTTTCATCGAAAATATTGAACCGATGAATAAACCACATACATTTATGTAGTGAATTCACAGATTATGCAACCACCATGTTTTGCATCACCTAGGTTGGTGAATAAACAAATTTCAACGAAGTAGTGATTTCGTTGGGGAATTTTCACCAGATTCTTAGCATGTGCTTCCCGCCTAGGTCATGCCCATGTAAATTTCATCAAAGGAATCAGCTGAAAAGTGGATGCCATTCCTCAAGGAAAAGGCTGATTTTTCCTCAATGAATTTTTGAATTTTTCCCGCTGGACATGACCGTTGGAATAAAAGACGACCGTTCTTCTTAGCATCTACTTTAATTCTATTTTGATATGGTTATGTTGCAATACAGGTGAACTTAGTATATACATATGTACTAAATTTGGCATTTAAGATGAGTACAGTATGAATAAAGAGTATGGAAATTATTATTCAATAAATCTATATAAGTTTGATAAAGAGATAGCGGATTGACTTCCCACACTTTTCCAATTTTATTTAAAACAAAATGGACAAGACTGGATCGCGCAAACTTGCTCTCGTAGCTGACAACTAGAATTTAGCTAGAAATGGACGATGTATTGGTTCCATAATATTATCATATCATTAAAAAGAAAGTTAAAAAAAAATAAAAATAAATTACAATAAATTATAAATTTGTTATTTTAATGGCTATTTGTTTGATATGAATTTATGAAAAGAAAAAAACAAACATCCTTAGAGCGGTTTTCTTAAAAATAATTTTTTTATACATATATTTAACTTTTTACACATTTTGACAAATAAAATGTGATATGCCAATAGTTAGTATTTAATAAAATAATTTTAAACAAAATACCAGCGTACGTTTTCACGATGTTGAATTTTCAAACAAAAAAAAATTTCAATATTTTTTTTTAATCCAAAAATTATTTTTTTGAAAAATTGTATATTCCAGATTGTTTGCATTGTGAAGGAGCTCTTGTCAAAAAAAAATTTGGTTAAAATCGGTTTAGCCGTTAACGAGAAATTTGAAAACCAAAAAACTGGTTCTTTGACAGGTACCGTTAATAACCGTTATTGGTAAAAATTGTTTTCATCAAAAAATTTACCATACATTTTACAGTAAAAGCACATTTATTAAAAATCTTGGAGCCGTTTTCGAGGAAAATAAATTTTTTTCTTAACGGTTTTTCAACATTTGTATGGAAGGTACCGTTATTTTTGAATTTAGAAACATGATTTTTTCAAGTATTCTACAAAATAATAAAAAAATATTCTACATCTAGTTTTAAAAATATTGACCAAGACGTTTTCAAAATATTTAGTATTCAAAATTTTTTTTTTTAATTTTGGTTTACAATAATGTTTATACTTTTTAGAAGATTTACCATTAAAAAATGAAAAATTCCAACTCAACTATTTTCGAGAAAATCAAAAACCAAAAAAATTGTTGTACTGAAGGTACAAAGAATAACCAATTTTTAGTCAAAAACAATATGTATCAAGTTTAAAGGAAATCCCCCCAGCCGTTTAAGCTGTTTGGACGAGGACAGACAGATAGAATTGCGGGACCCACTTTTATTCGCGGTCTCTATCAGTGTTAGGGAAAATTATTATCACGAGTTCTATTTTTTTTTACGAATCCATAACTTGCCACTTGCCATACCTATAGTACCCCCTACATTATATATAGCAAGTAAAAACAGGAATAGCTAGGGATCCAACTGAATCCCAATGTTATCTCTGCTTTGTAAATTTCTATTCACATGATATACTAAGCTCTTTTTGGCACATCTAAAATCCCAAGTAATTGTGTTTTATGGATCGAAAACTTGATTTTACATCTTTTTTTTTTTTCACGATATTAAACTATTCAAAGCCTACGAATTATTGCATAAACCTGCAGTTGTCTAAACTCTAAAGTTTTGTCAGTTGATTTATAAAACCCTAGGGATAAAGGGGATACAAATGCTTTTAACGAGAAAAATGTTAACTCACGTCTTCATTTTTCGCATTTATTTTTCTACTATACCTATTAAATAGGATGAAGGGTATTTGGAAGTGGATTTATAATCCTCTTTGAATAATTCTATTCTCTCTCTCTTTATCTATAGGAACAATTTTGATTTTCATCTTAAAATATGTTTGAGGTTTATTTAATAAAACAGAACGAAACAATAAATTGTTTACATATTTAAAAGTTAATTGTATCGATTGAATCAAAAATTCAAGCAAAATGGTATACCTACCTACTATATATATATATATATATAGGTATTTAATTAAAGTCTCATTTTTTTAAGCAATTCTTTACCTGTTCTAAATGGGGCTTCTTGTTTTTAGTTTAAAAAGAAATATAAAGTTGGAAAGCTAATTTGAAAATATTGTTTATCTTTTTAATTTAAAAGTGTGTCTGGTGTCTGTGAAAAAGGTTATGTCTTAGAATTTTATAATTCTCAGAAAAGGAAATATTCTCCATCAGACAGACATTTCGTTTGAGAACTCAGACTTGAAAACATCTTAACATAAAATTTAGACGCAAGAATCTTCTTCCATGAAAAAGGTTCTTTTTTTTTAGTAATTTAGTGGCTGGAATTCCAGTGGTTTTGCCGAAATGAACAAATTACAGATGTTCGACAAAAAGGGATGAGTTGGAGTTATGGCTCTGACTTTGGGTTGTTTTATTTAAGGAATAAAAGCTTACTCCTGATTCATTCCCTAACTGAGTAAATTGAATATTTCTCTGAATTAATATGTACCTGCCATAACAGATTGTTTGGACTTAAAAACTTGCAACATACACTTTTTATTCATTTCCAGCTTATTAGATCACATTAAAGAATATAAAAAATCAGCCAGAAGAAGTATTTATTTTAACAAAGAAACTTTGTGATGGCCAGACGGCTAAGCTAATCTTAAGAGGGTTATCGTAAAGAAAACACATTTTAATGGAACACAAGACTATAATAATGAACTTCATTACTTGTTAGAAATTATTCTTAATGTATGGAGACTCTTGCTAAATTTTATGAGGAACATCATAAAATGTATAATAATAATAACATTTTCCTTAAGCAGTTCCAGCTGATTAAGAGTTGACAAAAAAAAAACATATTTGTCTCTGCCATTTAATCTTGTTTTTTTCTCTGGAAGAATTCTATTTAAGGAATGATATTATACTTTTAACAGCTTTTGGCTATACGTATAGTGCTTTTTCTTAACCTAACGACTTTTCCTTGTCAGTCATTATTCTTTGTTTGTTTTAACAAGGAAACCATTAATTTAGTTGGATAGCTTTTTGTATAGCAACATATTCTCTATAGAATACATAATAAAACGATTAGAGTATTCAAATTCAAATTCATCAAAAGTTTAAACTACCTTCTATTTGTTCTGTTTATGAGCAGCGGTATGAGAAAATTGATTCAAATACGAGTATAAAAAGAAAATAGTTTCTTCCTTTGGCACTTTTCTTCACTTTTAGTGGCAGCAAAACAAAGTTTAAGTAAGATGACTTTAGTATTTGTTCTCTGAACTTTCATGATGGAAATAAAATCAAGGCATCTTTATTTGAAACGGAAAATAAAAATTTCTGAGAATACAAACTAAAAAGCTTTTAAAACTAAAGCCAAGTTTTTCAGTGCGAAACCAACGTAAAATTCGAGTGAACTCATCAAATTCTTAAAGGGTTAAATGGAGCTTATTTTTTAAAGTCAGATTATCTCGCAATAGAAATATAGGCCTTAATACTTGAGGATATTAAACACTTAATAAAAACATACGAAGTAGTTGCTTCAACAAATGATTTTTTTTTAAATTCTGGCCAGTGCCTTCCTATGGCATACAAATTATTGTTAATCAGTAAACGCGCTTCTACTGAAATCGTAGAATAATCGTGTGTATTTGAAAAGCAACTTCTTTAAGTACAAGAGTGTGTGAAGTTAGCCCCCCTTTTTTGAATTTGAAATTTTTTAAAGTTGTTCCAGATTGTTCCGGATTGTTCCAGTTTTTTTTTTGTTGAAAAATATTCAAAAATGGGGTTTTAGACTGTTTTTGAACTAGCCCCCTTTTTTTAAAAACAAATGTTTAAAAGTGGTTCCAGATTCTTATAGTTGTTCTGAATGTTGTTCCAAGTTTTCGGACCTCTATGTTCACAATTTCAAAAGTTATGGGCAAAATTCAAAAACATTCTAGCCCCCCTTTTTTCGAAATTCCAATTTTGTATATTTTTTCAGGTTTCAGAAAGTATTCTTTCAATTGTTCCAAAAAATTAAAGTTGAAAAGTGTTTATTTTTAAAGATATGACCTTCACAATTTTATTTTCTTTTTCTAAAAACGTTTGAAACGGAAAATAAAAATTTCTGAGAATACAAACAAAAAAGCTTTTAAGACTAAATCCAAGTTTTTCAGTGCGAAACCAACGTAAAATTCGAGCGAACTCATCAAATTCTTAAAGGGTTAAATGGAGCTTATTTTTGAAAGTCAGATTATTTCGCAATAGAAATATGGCCTTAATACTTGAGGATATTAAACACTTAATAAAAACATACGAACTAGCTGCTTCAACAAATGATTTTTTTTTTTAATTCTGACCAGCGCCTTCCTATGGCATACAAATTATTGTTAATCAGAATACGCGCTTCTACTGAAATCGTAGAATAATCGTGTGTATTTGAAAAGCAACTTCTTTAAGTACAAGAGTGTGTGAAGTTAGCCCCCCTTTTTTTGAATTTGAATTTTTTAAAAGTTGTTCCAGGTTGTTCCGGATTGTTCCAGGTTTTTTTTGAAAAATATTCAAAAATGGGGTTTTAGACTGTTTTTGAACTAGTCCCCTTTTTTCAAAAACCAAATTTTTAAAAGTTGTTCCAGATTCTTATAGTTGTTCTGAATGTTGTTCCAAGTTTTCGGACCTCTAAGTTCACAATTTCAAAAGTTATGGGCAAACTTCAAAAACATTCTAGCCCCCCTTTTTTCGAAATTCCAATTTTGTATATTTTTCCGCGTTTCAAAAAGTATTCTTTCAATTGTTCCAAAAAATTAAAGTTGAAAGTGTGTATTTTTAAAGATATGACCTTCACAATTTTTTTTTGCTTTTTCTAAAAACGTTTGATTCCAATTAGCTGTCATTGGTGCCGTGACATTTGGCCATGTGTCATATGGCCATGTTTTGAAATATGGTCATGTGACACATTGTGAAAGCGTCAAATGGCCATATTTCAACATTTGGCCATTTGTCGCTTTAACGAAGTGTCATATGGCCATTATGGCCATATGTGACTTTCAAATTATTCTAAAATTAAACAAAAATTTAAACTAAATTTAAACAAAAAAACTTGTAAACGTTTTCAAAAAGTTGTTTTGAAAAATTTAGTTTAGTTTTAAAGATATTCTCTTGAACATTTTAAAAATTACTTAAGATAAAATTTCAAAAACAAAATTAAAATTTTTCAAAACAATTTTTTGAAAACGTATACAATTTTAAAAAATTGGCGCGAATTTAAAAAAAAATACTTGTATACGTTTTCAAAAAGTTGTTTTGAAAAATTTAAATTTTGTTCTTAAAGAATGTTTTATAACATAATTTACATAAAATTTCCATTTGGCACATCAGGGTAGGCCATTATTTACTAAGTTTTGACCCACATAAGTGGCTATTTGAGCATTAAACCATATGCCCAAAAGTCACAAAGAAATATGGCCATATGACACTTTGAAAAAGCGTCAAATGGCCATGTTTTCGAATATGGCCATTTGACACTTGCACAATGTGTCATATGGCTATATTTTGGAATAAGGCCATATGACGCATGGCCAAATGTCACGCCACCCCTGTCATTAAATACATGTTGAAAAAATTTTGTGTCTTAGAAACTAGAATATCAGCCTAAAAACGATCTTCTAAAAAACATCTTCAAGTTTTTGCAAATTTAAAATAAAATAATATATTGGTCCCCCTTTTTCAAAAAAAACAAAAATCCAAAAGTTGTTCCAAGTCGAACCTTATTTTGCCTCAACAATTTCATCCAAAAATATAAATAGTTGAAAGCCTTATCACATTAAAAAAAAAAAAATCACTTTTTTTGCTCCCCTTTTCCCCCTTTCAAAATTCCAAAAATTGAAAAACTAAACTTGCTTCATTTAGCAATTATCTACACGCTTTAAAAATCCTATGACTTTTAAGTACCTCCAAAAAAAATACCCCCACGGCCCCTCTTTCCAAAAACCCGAAATACAAAAATGGATCCAAATAGACATGCAACCAAATGTAATTGTTCCATTATTTCATGTAAAAATAACCATAACCAAAGATTTTACAAATAAAAAAGGATTTTTACTATATTAAATAAAATTCTTATTCTCCCCCTCCCCGCCTCCTTTTCGGAATCCAAAAAAAGAAAAATATCTTTATTTACTAGAATAAAATCTTTACAATTCACCAATCTAAAATTTATGAAAAAAACATAATTTAAAGAAGAATTGTAAACCCTCCCCCCCCCCTCTTCTCGTTCAAAAATTAAAAATCGTCCGAAATTTAAAACTTTTCCCAATGTTGATTAATCCATATGAAAATGCCAGCAAGTTTTATTCAAAAACATAAGGAATAGAAGATCTTAAACCAAAACTAAATTTCTTAGGATATTACATTAAGACTCTTGAACTAAGCTCCCCTCTTTAAATTTGAAAAATTTTAACAAGTTTGTTAGGATTTTCTAGTACTCTTCTAAAAATGTCCAATCCAATATAGCTCTACAAAATTAATTTTAATTATTTTTAAATAATTTTAAAAAATGCTACACAGACCTGTCCTGTTTTTTTATTTCAAAATGAAAACTTAAGAATAACTTCTAGATGGTAATTAATATAAAACTTATTGTTCTATAATTTTATTAAAATTAATATAAAACTCATTGTTCTATAATTTTATTAAAAAACATAAAAAAAAATTAATTTAAATTGGAATTTCGAAAAAAGGGGGGCTAGAATTCTTTCGAATTTTGCCCATAACTTTTTAAATTGTAAACATAGAGGTCCGAAAACTTAGAACAATATTCAGAACAACTATAAGAATCTCGAACAACTTAAGAATTTTTTTTTTCGAAAAAAGGGGGGCTAGGTCAAAAACGTTTTTCTGGATCTAATAACCCCATTTTTGAATATTTTTCAAAAAAACAAACTTGGAACAATCCGGAACAACTAGCGAACAACCTGGAACAACTTTCAAGAATTTCAAATTCAAATAAATGGGGCTAACTTCACACACTCGGTAAAAGAACATTTCGGCAACATGTGGGTTATCATCAGATTAGGTTTTTCTTCTCTTCTTTTTGGAATTATTTTGTTACATGAAGAAAAGTCCTAGAACCATCTGGGTGTGTCAGGTGTTGACTAAAAATTGGTAAGGAACTACTTATTTACATACAATTTTGAAAAAAAAAAAATTATTCGTTTGAGTTTTAAATAAATTTTTCTAAAAACTGTACTTTCATACTGTTTTATTTAATAATAATAAATTTTGGATTTTACCCTATTACATTCGCGATTGTTATACATTTTTGTTTAATTTTTATTTAAACGGACTCACCGCGTTTGATTTGTTTATTTAAATTAATTGAATTATTACACCCGATGTTTCAACAAAGTTGACCCTTGACCACGCCAAATGTAATTTTGCTGAAACGATGGGTAAAAATTCAATTAAATTTAATAAGCCAGTTTGTAGTAGCCCGTAGCATAATAATTATTGCGTTGGACTGTCACGCTGAAGGTCTAGGTTCGCTTCCCAGCCTCGTCCACGTAAAAACTAAAAAGTTTTTTTCAGGGCTACTGCCCCTTGCGAGGAATTGACAAATCCCGCAAGAGTATCAATTGTTATGAATAAGTGCTTCTCGTCTAGGCGTTCGGATTCGGCATAAAATTGTAGGTCCCTTCCATTCCACACAAGAATGGTTGCGAGTTGTTTGTCACTAGGCCCTGGTTCTTCACGAGCCTTTTTGCAACACAATTTTGTCAGTCCTTCTAAATCCTTTACCTAATCGCTCGTGATGTGTTAAAACATTTTAAGATCATAACCCCTTTTGTGCGCGCGGAATATAAAACTATTTTTTATAATATCGCAAATAAGACCCTTAACATTTTCGGAATAAGAAGTATCCCATACAAAATCCATGGATATTTTTTAACCTATGTAGTGGAGGCTAGATGTCCTAAAACTAACTTACTTACTTACTTACTTTAACTTTTAATGGCGCTCACAGCCCGGGATGGGCTTCGGCCTCAACTAACAAGCCCCTCCAGCCAGCTCTGTCCCTAGATAGCCGCTTCCAGTTGCGTACACTGAGTGCTTTGATGTCGTCATTCACTTGATTGCGCCACCTGTTACGGGTTCTTCCTCTGCTGCGTACCCCATCGGGGTTGGATTCGAAGACTCGTCGGGCAGGTGCGTTGCTGTCCATACGCTCCACGTGCCCCAGCCATCTCAGCCGCTGTATTTTCAGCTTTTTGACCAGGTCAACGTCGCTGTATAGCCCGTATAGCTCGTCGTTGAATCTTCTCCTCCATACTCCTTCGATACACACCGGACCGAAAATCACACGAAGAATCTTCCTCTCAAAGCACCCTAGCAGATTTTTATCCGAATCTTTCAGTGTCCTTGCTTCTGACCCATAAAGCAGGACCGGGATGATTAGGGTTTTGTATAAAGTCTCCTTGGTTCTCTGAGAGAGGGCCTTACTACTTAAATGCCTTCTTAGACCGAAAAAACAGCGGTTGGCAAGAGTAATTCTTCGCTTGATCTCTGCACTGATGTCATTCTGCGATGTAATAGTGGAGCCCAGGTAGACAAAGTCCTTGACAACTTCGAAGTTATATCTGTCCATCGTGATATTTTGCCCGAGTCGACGATGTTGAGATTCCTCTCTCGATGACAGCATATACTTCGTCTTGTCCTCATTAACCGCCAATCCCATTCTAGCCGCCTCCGATTCAATGCTCGCAAATGCCCCTGCCACAGCTCGCTTCGTTCTGCCGACAATGTCTATGTCATCCGCATATGCAAGCAATTGAACGGACTTTTGATAGATTGTACCGCTGGTGTTGACATGTGCGTTGCGTACAATGGCTTCAAGAACGATGTTGAATAGGTTGCATGATAACGCGTCGCCTTGCCTCAATTCTTTCTCAACATCAAAGGAATCGGTGGTGTTCTTACCAATTTTGACGGAGCAGCGAGATTTCTCCATCGTCATCCTGCACAAGCGGACGAGTTTGGCAGGGATGCCGAGACTCGACATGGCTCTGTATAATTCGTCCCTTTTCACGCTATCATACGCGACTTTAAAATCGATAAAAAGGTGGTGTGTATCGATCTGGAATTCCCGGGATTTTTCTAAAATCTGTCGGAGTGTGAACATTTGATCGACGGTTGACTTGCCTGGCCTAAAACCATACTGATAGGGGCCGATCAGATCGATGACAAATGGTTTTAAGCGGTCACACAGGATAACCGACAAGATTTTATAAGCGACGTTTAGGAGACTAGTTCTTCTGTAGTCAGTACATTTCAGAACATCTCCCTTTTTATGGATTGGGCACACTATACCGAGGTTCCATTCATCGGGCATACTTTCCTCCGACCAAATTTAGCAGATGAACTGGTATGTGCTCCTAACCAATTCATCTCCGGCTGATTTAAATAGTTTGGTTTGTAAGCCATCCGCACCAACAGCCTTGTACGACTTAATTTTGGATATCGCCAGCCGCACTTTGGTTAGGTCGGGTGGACGGAGCTCTTGGCCATCATCGTCCAAGTTGAATGGAGCGTTCTGCCTATTAGCGGCATCTTGGCTGTCTCCGCCATTAAGCAGTCTAGAGAAGTGTTCTTTCCAGATCCTCAGCACTGACTGTGTGTCTACTACCATATTCCCACTCTCATCTCGGCAGGCTTCCGTTCTAGCCTTGGATCCTTGGGTGGATCGCTTCACCCTCTGATAAAATTTTCGAACATCACCCCTACCGCTACAACCCTCAATAGACTCTACCGCCCGCTTCTCGTGCTCTCTCTTTTTCCTCCTGAGAAGTCGGCGTTCCTCTTTTCGTTTCAGACCGTAGAGCTCCCGGGCCACTCTCTCAGCAGCTCTTGTTCGAGTCTGCAGCATTGCCTGGTAGGCCTCGTCCTTAGCTGCATGCGCTAGCCGGCACTCTTCATCGAACTAGGGGTTTCGTTGTATTCGCCTAGTGAAACCCAGCACATCAGAGGCGGCACTTCTGATGGCTTGTTGACAGTGTTCCCACTGGTCCTCTGCACTTGATGCTGGTGGCGGACCTCCTGAGAGATTAAGAGTTACGTGGTCTGCAAAAGTTCTGGCAGTCTCTTGCGATTTAAGCTTCTCGACATCGAATCTTTTCACAGCATCTGCTCTGCGTTGTCGCGTCATGGATATCCGCATACGTAGTCTAGCTACCACCAGGTAGTGATCCGAGTCAATGTTGGCCCCTCGGAACGTTCGGACGTCCAAGATACTGGAAGCATGTCTCGCGTCTATCGCAACGTGGTCGATTTGGTTGACGGTTACTTGATCACGCGACCGCCAAGTCCCCTTGTGTATATTGAGGTGTGGGAAGTAGGTGCTTGAGGTGATGACACTTCACCCCGCCGCAAAGTCTGCCAGCCTGTGTCCGTTGCCGGAAGTTTCGTCGTGTAGGCTGTGTCCTCCGACTATCGAACCAAAGATGCCCTCCTTTCCGAATCTTGCGTTGAAGTCACCAAGAATGATCTTCACGTCGTACTTCGGGCACATATCATATCCTAAAAAAGGTTATTATTCAAGAACCCGGAGAAACTGCTCCGATTTTGATGATTTTTTTTTTTTAATGTAGGGAATTGAAATTAGAAAAAAGTTTACAATTCAAAAATCGACGCTCTCCACAGGTTTTTTTTTTTTAATTAAAAAAAAAAATTTCAAAAACAAAAATAATTTTATTTGTAAAATAATCTTAAATTAATAAATATCACTGCCATAGATTACAAAAAGGTTTTTTGAAGTTATATTATAAAAGTCTAAAACAAAAACCCACAGTAAAACCCGCTTATAAGGTAAACGCACTAGTATCCGGGCACTTAACATATTTCTTCACTTTGCTCTCAATTATTTGTCTTACTATAAAAGTTTTACTAAAAAGCTATGGTTTTTCTTAAAATTTAGATATTTGTTGATAATATTACATTTAATTAATTTATAGATTTAACATTGGCATAATTATTAATTTTTTTTAGAAAAAAAGTTCGATTTTCGCTAGTATCCGGACAGCAAGGTAGGTAGGTAGAGGTAAATTAAATGTCCGGACGAATTAATTTTAGTTTCCGGACGCAATTGTTTTGTATGAAATTTTAGTGCATTATTAAATAAATTTAATGAAAAATCGTTAATTTTTATAAAATATAGTTATTTTAATTAACTTTCTCGCTCATAGATACATTGTAGACATATTCGTATCATGAATGTACACCTGTACAGTTGTAATAGAGATCTCGGTTCAAACGTGCTACTCTTGATTTCGTGTCACGACTGATAACAAATTATTAACATGGTATAACTTTTAAATACACCTGTTATCAAAATACACGAGTGATCAGAACACATGTATAATCAGAATACATGTATAAGCAAAGAACACCTGTAATTAAAAAACCGGTGTATATTTTGTTCCTATTTGAACCTTCCAAACGGATATTAGTCCCTTGGTGGCAATTAAGGCTAGTTTTGTTAAGATAACTCTTTGCTGCTTGCGGGCAATAGGTACTAGCTGCAATTAAGGTCAACAATCGTTTTAAATAACATAATACAATGTTTATGATAATGTAATACTTAATAACCCTGTAGTACTAAAAACACATGTAAAACTAAGACTCTACACGAGTGAGTACACGATCAATTCAATTGTACATACGTAGGTATATCATATCTACACGTGCAATAGAAAGCTTTAAATTTAACCTATGTATATCTATCCATATATCTATATACCTATCTGTATATTCTTCGCATAGTCTGAACAAGATGTCTTTCTGCGAAGAACATGTGCTATTTTAACATGCATTCACAGGATGTGATACTACATTGGCCTTCTACAATAAAGGAAAAATCACGTTTGCTAAAAAATTCGAAGATCAAAACACATTTAAAGGATGCTGCAAAAATATTCAAGCAACCGAATCAAGACAAAGACAACATTTATCAAGCCGGTGAGGGATGTATTTTAGCTCTATATGGTGCTCCAAAATCTGCGGTTGATCTAAACCTGTTCAGATATCATTTTTTTACTAAAACAATTGTTCATGACGTCCTTGTGCAATTGAACAGTTTACCGTGCGCAGCGGATGCAGCGATGGAACATTTAAAAAAAGGATATCTTCAGATTCAATTATGGCTAGGTAATTGTTCATCACCAGTCGAATGGAGATGGAAGTTAAATAACGTCCTAATACTTAATCCTATGAACCAGTCACCTGCTCCGGAAAACGTATTAAAAATAATATTCTGTCGATGTAAATCTGGCTGTGGAGGGAATTGCGGTTGTCTAATAACAGGGCTTTTCTGTATGCAAGCTTGTACACTGTACATCATGTAGTGGTGATAGCTGTAGTAACCGTCAGCATAATATAAATTTTGAAAAAAATGAAATAGAAGAGGAAGATATATTTTGTAAATAATGTATTGAATATGTGCCTAGGTGCCTAACTATGTACCTAAACAGAAAAAATACTTTATTTTTTTTTGCTTTTCCAAATAAAATATAAATGTTAACATTAACATGTTCTTAAATATAACATAATATTAAATATTATGTTCTTAATGTTGTGTATTATAAAATATTTCCTCTTTATTAAAAAAAAAGAACTATTAATTATTTTAAATAAAATTTAAAAAAAATGTGTACATATAAGCTAGTTTTACTGTACTTGATTTTGAACTTTTATATTTAAAATAACATATAATAATATTTATTTTGAATTAAATTGAAAAAAGATAGATAGATTGATTTATTATTTCAAAAGTGTATATAACATTGTTTACAAGAAAATATTGTAATTGCATTAAATCGTATGAGCTTGGCTTTGCCGTCTGCCCGATTGACATCAATTTAAAAATAATAGTAAACTACATGTACAATACAAAGCAATTGAAGTTTGTTTTTTAAAAGCAAGTAATAATTTTTTGATTTTTAAGAATAAAAACTGCTTTCTTTAAAAAGCTTCGTTTATAATTTGGTTGCGATAAGACATCGGTGTTTGAAAATAATTGAAAAGTTGGTAGATGTTTCCTTCGCAGTTGAGAAGGGCGAGTACTTCTTCTTCTGATTTAAAATTGCTGCCTAATGCATTTCTCCGTATTTCACATAAAATTTTGCACTTCCCTATGAAATGGATAACGTCTTCTCTTTTCCTCAAGTTACATAAGCTACAGTAAACAGGAAGATCCTCTCGATTTGGTATGTAGTGAAGACTTATCAGCTCTCCACTCATTTTGAAAATTGACGAGATAACCTCCTGCTTATTTTCGTTGTGGAAGTAGTTCCGTTCGCATAAATTGTGATTAAGATGGTTGTATATAGATCTATGCACCGAAGATTTAGCCTGATTTACCGAGTCAATTCTAAGTTGCTCATCTACTTTGGGAGCAAGATCTAATAGGTCATCTTTACAATATCTTCCATTTTCTTCCAGTATTCGCATGTTGGTTCTACAGTATGTAGCTTGTTCTTCAAGCTTTCTATACCACAGGTTTTTCTTTCCAATTGTTTGCAATGCTAGAATTTTAGGAAGCCTTTCGTTATGCATATTCAGTACTTTTGTGATATACTCAACATGACACTTTAGTGTTTTAATAAAAAGTGGTGACAGTCCTGTCTCGATTATGACCATGTAGTTCGGGGTGTTTTTTGGTAGACGAAAACATTTTTTAATGAAGAACCTCTGAAGTTTTTCGACCGTTTCATACATTTCATCTCCCCAAACCTGTGCTGCGTACATCATAATAGACTCTGCCACCGCTACAAAGACCTTATACTTCACACTATGAGTTATCAATTTGTTTGAGAAACATCTTTTCCATGTTGCAGATATTGCCCTTTTGGCTTTGACCAGTTTGTCCTTGAGGTGAGTTTCCATATTAAGGTTACTAGTTATGGTCATTCCCAGGTACTTGTAAGCTTTAACGATTTCAATTGGCTCTCTGTCGAAATGACATTTTTCGTTCCTTGCCGTTCTACCCGAACCTTTGCGAAATATCATAACTTTCGATTTGCTCAGATTCATCCTCAGATTCCATAATCTGCAGTACACTTCGAGTCGATTAATCATCAGCTGTAGGGTTTCGGGTGATTGTGCAAATAGTATCACGTCATCAGCAAATAGAAGGGCTTTAATGCGAATCCCCGCGATTTCTATGCCACCAGGCAAAAACTCAATCAGGTCGTCTATGAACAAAGCGAAAAGATTTGGACTTTGAGTACATCCTTGTTTGACTCCCATCTTTGATTCAAACCACACAGACTTTTCAGAACCGTTCCAAACCGCTGCTATATTGCCATTATAGATATTTTCAAGTACATTTCCAAATTTTTGCGACATCCCAATGTTGTATAGCTTGAAGAATAATGCTCTGCGTTCAACCGTATCAAATGCTGATTTGAAGTCGACAAAAAATACGTACAACTTCTTTTTTTGTTCAATAAATGTTGATGCGATGGTTTGCAGTACAAAAAGATTATCGATGGTTGAGTACCCACTTCGAAATCTAGCTTGGAATTCCCCAAGCAACTTGTTGCTATTTATCCAATTTGTCAATCGTTCATTCAGTATTTTTGTGAACACCTTATAGGATGCGTTAAGGAAGGAAATCCCTCGATAATTAGCTGGATCTTCAATGTTACCCTTCTTATGTATGGGGAAAATGACTGATTGCTTGAACTGCTCTGGTAGTACTCCGGTATCCAAAATTATATTAAAAGCAGCAGTTAATTTGGAGGTAAGTATTTCCGTTCCATATTGTAGAAACTCCAGTGGTATTCTATCAGCGCCAGGTGCCTTTCCGTCTTTCAGTTTCTTCAATACGTTATTTACTTCACCATGAGTTATAACTCTATCTAATATATCATTATAGTAGGCAGGTTTCGCGTATTGTATAGGAACTGTTAGGCTTTCCGGATTCAAAAGTGATTTGAAGTGATCATGAAGTACATCTAAATTTAATTTATTTTTAGTTTTATGCCGTTTAATTGGGTTACTGCCATCCAAAACTCTTTAGAGTCTTTGCAGTGAGCTAGTTTTAAAGCCTCGTTTTCATAAAATTTTGATTTTTTTGCCTTGCATGTTTTTTTGAATACGGCATTCGCTTCTAAATAAATTTTTTTAAAGTAGTTGGTGCTGTATTGTCTGAAAACTTTGAGCCATCCAAAGGATTTTTGACGTGCTTTTTCGCACTCCGCGTCGTACCATTGGTTTTTTTGTTTAATTATTTTTCCATGGCATTTTTTGATTTCAGTGTATGATTGTTTAATAACGTCTTCAATGTCTGCTATCGTAAGTTGACTATCGGATGAAACATTTCGCTGAAGGTTGTATCTATACGCTTCCGCTTTATCTTCTTTCCATGTTAGTTTTGGGGGGAGCTTTAAAACTGTTGTATCTTCTTGGGGTTGGCAGTTAATTCCAAATTCAACTACTATTGGCAAGTGGTCGGAATATGGGACACTTATGACCTTAAAATCTGAAATTAAAGGAATCCAGTTTCCCTTTATTAGACAGTAATCGACGAATGAACATCCTTGTTGACCTACGAAAGTGTACTCTCCACATTTATCTGAGTCAGAAACTCCATTTAATATTCTAAATCCAAAAGCATCACAAAGGCTCATCATTTTGATTCCTCTTGCATTGACTGTAGTATCTTTTGAATTTCTATTTTTTCCCGCAAATCTGTTTTCTCTTCCTTCATTATTACCTATTCTCGCATTTAGATCTCCAATAATCATAACTTCATCGCTATTATTGTGTTCAATAAAACTATTGAGTGCATTGAAATCACGCTCCCAGTGGCTACAATTTATATACGAGGGAATTATAATCAATTTCATTGCTCCTACTTTTATTTTAAGAAAATGGATTTCGTCGTAAAATTTGAACTCACACGCTATATTTGTAAGCGATTTATTGTACCCGAAGTAGCATCCTCCACTGGCTCTTCTTCTCGTATTTTGTCTTGTTGCCGGATTCCAAATAAACGCGAAGTTTTTAAAACTATTATTATAAAGATAACATTCATCTTCTACTATAAATGTTACGTATAAAAACACGAAATCATATTCATTGATTAAATTAAAAAATTTACTATATAAAGATTTATTGCTTGGGCCTGATACATTATAACTAATTATTTTAAGTTTTTTAAATTCAATGGTTTTCATAATATTTTATGCTCTAGAAAGATGGCTGCAGGTTGGTGGATCTGCTAAACTCCTTTTATCCTCCTGACAGCTAGGGGGCGCATTAAGATCTTGTTTTTTTAAGTTGGCAAAGCTTGCATTTGAAGTCTCCTCTGTCACAACAAGAGTACCCAGCTGTTGAGTTAAATCTGCATTGTATATGTCATTTAGAATTTTAACTCCATCGGTAGCATTGTTGTGTAGTAAACCAAGCGTAGGGCTCCAGCGAAAAACATTTTTATTGATAAACATTTTATCATCTCTTACTAGCACTTTGATTTGCGGATTGCATTCGCTTAGCCGTCTTTTGATACACATTAATTTGTATCGCTTTTGCCGGATCGATGCTGGTAGATCTTGTGCAGCAATAACTTGTTGTTTGGACGCTAGCTTGACTACAAAACTCTTAATGTTATTGTTTCCCGATCGAATTACGTGAATTTGCAAATTTTCTTCAGATGTTGGTGGCTGAACTACTTTTGTGCATATGGCTTTTGCAAGTTCTCTCTCATCCTGGTTTTCTCGGATTGCTACCCTTAGCAATAGATTGTTTTCCGTGTTTTTCATTTGCATCTCTTCCATTTTGTTTTCTAGTTGTTCGTATTTTTGTTCTAGTGTATTAATTTTTTTCGATAGATGAAGGTTCGTTGCTATGATTTGCTGGTTGACAATGGTGATTGCCTCGATGTCGCTTTTTTTTGCAACCTCTGCCATTTTCGAATCAAGTAGCATTCCTAGCATATTAAGTAAATCATCTTTGGACATGCCTCCCACTAAATCCGATGACATTGTGATATATGATTGTATCTTTTTTGAAATGGGGGTCTCTGGCGAAATTTCGTGTACTCTTCTCTTGTCCATATGACGTATTAGTGAGGTTATGAGAATGCTTACTAGTAAAACTGCTGAAATATATCTTATTTTTCTATAACTCACTTGGTATTTAATAATTTTAGAATTAAGGCAGTCTTTATTTTCACTTTCAGAAGGTTTAAATGTTTCTTTTTCTTATTTATCAAGTAGAATTTTCAATTTAAAATGGGATCGAAATCAAGATAAACTTCTCCACTTATTTGACAGATGTCAATGTCAATAAATTGAAAATATTTACCTAAATAAATTGGTTTCATCGCATGTGAATATAAGCGAGTTTTACTGTACTTGGTTTCGAACTTTAGTATTAAATACAAATGAAAAAAAATAAACCTTTGGAGTGTTTTTTTTTTGATTTTAAATATATTTTAAAATCAAAATACAAAATATTTTTTTAATTTTCGATTTTTGAGTTTTAAAAAAATGTCTGTGGAGAGTGTCGATTTTTGAATTGTACACTTTTTTCTAATTTCGATTCCCTGAACTTAAAAAAAAAATCATAGAAATCGGAGCAGTTTCCCCGGGTTCTTGAATAAAATGCTATCTAGCCTCCACTAATGTGCTTGTAAAATTAACTAAATTTCGAAAAATTACCTCAGATAAACAAAATTTTATTTTTTATACCAATTTGCATGCTATACCTAAGCTAAGAAAACAGTTCTTTCAAAATTAAAGTAAGGAACTCCAGTTTAATATACGTATGTAGATACTAAGAATTTCCTCATGATTTAAATACTATACCTAAAGGTACATGGAAACTGTGGCGAATTCCTTATTTCGGGTGATAATCATATAAGAAATACACTTTCCTTAGAGGGCCATTAAAAAATTTGTTGTTGACAAAAAATCATTCAAGTTTTTCAAGAGTTTCCCTTTTTTCACTACCTATTCAAATTTGAAAACAAAAATCTATCCGCAGGCTTTACAACCTTACATCATGTTAAAGTAGAATATTGTTTTTTTTTTTTTTTTTTTGTTTTGTGGGATAAGGTTTTCAACTATAGTTTAGGTGCTATCATATGTGACATGTAAATTTTGTTGAAGAAAACAACAAAAGTACCTTAGGGAAATTTGAAAACATCATTAAACGATTACACTTTTTGCGAGCAAGGATTTGTCGCTGTGCTATAATAGTAAACAAAAAGGGTATGAGTTTTTTTTCCTTATGAAAGAAATTCGTGGATAGAATTTCTATTCGCAATATGAGCAATAAAATAAAAGAAAACATGGAGTAATAAGTGGAACCTATTCTTGCCTTCTTAAAGGCTTACATTCACTATTCTATATATGTATATGACTTAATAAACTGAAGCTGTAAGGATTCAAATTCAAACAAAAGACATGGGAACCACTAGGTACTGAAGGGATTGGTAGTTTGGTATGTGAAGGAATAGATACATAAATGACAACAATCAGCTTCTGGAGTTTTGAAATTCTGTGAGTTTCAGTGGTGTGCATTTTAAATAGAACCCTTTAACCAAAAATCTTCGTTGAACACAAAGACTGCATGAAGGAATGGGTCCCTTCCCAACCTCTGTATTATATTCACCTCATAAAGTTATCCATTTCAGCTGATAACAGTATCTACATAGATATATAAAAGCATCCAATATTCGTCCTGTATTATGCCCATATGTGTCTTAGATTTTCGTCTTCATGACGAAAAATATATTTCAACATCTCTATAATACCCACACACTTTTCCAGTTTTTATTATCACTTGGTCCTTCGAACGAGACTGCTGGAAGCATTTCCTTAATTTCAGTTTTGGCAAATTTCTCTCCCCACATGCCTCTGTTCATATAGATCAATGAGAGTTTCTGTTAATTAAAATCACTATGCTCTAGAGTATACGTTGATAGATAATGTATCTAAATGTACCTACCACTACCAACATAGTAATATATACCACTTTGATTAAAATTCCTTTCAAAACAGAAAACCCTTGGAGCATTTATATTTATGTACCTGCACTACAAACAACACACATGTTGGTTTGGATTTATTTTACTCTGTGGCTTTGGCTTTGGCAAAGCAATTTAGAAAAACCACAAGCCCAAAAAGTTATAAGATCCAGACAAAACGAATTCCAGACCGCTCTGAAAATCAATAGCACGCAATGCCAATAACAGCGATGACGGTGGTGATGGCGACAACACGACCTACAAACGATAGCTACAGAACGTATATACCGCCGCCGCCGCGCCGTGTACAAAACACCTGATGAATTACCACCATCGATATTTGTACCTACACGATTATTATTTATAAAAGAATTCCAGTTTGGATATAGTTTTCTCCAAGGACTATCATTCTCGAATTACAATTTGATGATGATGTAGGTACTGCATGGAGAAGATAGGTTTGACATGTGTCAGAATTCCTTGCACGTAAACATTGAAAGTTCGCCCAATTGTATTCCCATAGATTTTATGTTCGTGATGTAAGTTAACCCAGTTTAATAGGAATGGGTGGGAGTTTTCAATATATCGACCCCAAATATCTATATGTCCTTGATGAAGTGTAATAACTTTTAAATCCTTCTAATTTATATTCTTTCTCCCTGGATTACACGCATAGAATATAATTTTCGTTAAGACAGCCGGCCGGCCGGCAGTGTGGCGGCAGTGTAAATGTAATAAATGTCATTTAAATTGCACATTAGCAGAGCTATAGCTTCTTAACCAACTTCTGAGCCACGACACGTAAGGTATTAAGGATACATTATTAATGTTCACGATTAACAGATTATTAGGTGATTACTGATTATGAGAAACAATGGGTTAGTTAAAGCCGGTTGTGATTGATAATGTTGTAATTGAATGAACGTATTGTTATACCCTATCAGTTGTTTAACTTTTAATAAGTTTATTTGATTAGATGGTTTGAGAGAAAGTCAGGTTTACAAAGGAAGAGAGAATACAAAACACATGACTCTAAGGTAGCAGTGGACTGTCCAACTGTATAAAATACAAATTTAATTTATAAATTTGTTCGCTATATTTATTCCACAAGCATTATGAAAAATATGAATTTTTTTCCACAATAGCTTCTATAAGGTTTAACCCATTAACGCCCGTAACTTTTTCTGCTTAAAGTTTTTAATGATATTTGTTCAGATTGTCCTTTATAACTTCTAGGACCTAGGAAAAATAAAAACAAAATTTGAAATATCTTCAATTCCTGGGAACTGCCCGATGCCGTATGGCATCGCTGGCATTCTACGTTAATATCGTCTATAGATTTTCGCTAACAAAGGAAATAGAAGAATAGAACAGATCAGGCGGTAGAACTTTCAATCAAAATAAAGTTTATTTCTCAAAATCATTTATCAAAGACATTTACATTTTTGAGTGAAAACCCATAAAACAATCAATATATAAGCCGACATTGTATTTGTTGCACATTGTTCATGTTTGGGACTTGCAGTTAGGTGCAGCACACCTCTTCCTTTTTTTGTCTGGTGTAGAAACAACCCAATGGTCATTGCGATCAAATCGTATCGTCCAGCACTCTGGCTTAGTAGGAGGTGCTGCTGCTTTTCCAAATAAGGTTGCATGAATCGGATCTACCTTCTGTAGTTTTCCTTGAATTCCTTGAAAATTTATCAGGTATTCATCGGGAGAATTCATGCACCAGGCTTTGAAGCCAAATCTGATGGGCTTGCCTCTAATAAACTGCTTCATTGAATGCCTGAGTAAATACTTCATCATGCTTTCATTGTAGTCAATATCTGGACTCGGCACAAAATGTTCTGTGCACCACATTTTCATAATGTTGATCAGTTTCCGCAGTTTCCAAAGCTCGGTAGTGTCAAAATCAAAATCACTGTGTCAGTGTATACGTTTTAGGATTGACAAAAATCTATTTCTGCGCATGGCATTGCTGACCATTTCATTGTACATGTCAGACTTCTGATCCAAATAATAACGAGAAGAAGGTAGAACATTATATCCGCTTAGGACAAGAATCCCAACAAAACATTTAAGTTCTTCCACCGTGATTGGAGTAACATCAGTTACATTTTTGTTGGCCCATGTACCTATATTTGAGTTTCTTTTGGCAAATACTCCCATACTTCGTCATGGAAAAACTCCTCAAAAAGTTCAGTTGGTGTTTTATCCTTAGAGCTTGAATAATCTGGCTGCGGAATTTGAATTTGAAAATCACCTTTCCAAGAAGAATTCTGTCTCATTTCCATTTTTTTCAATCGCGTTTGCAACCACAAGGCATTCCGGTCAGAGGGATCACACTGAACTGATGTTGATGGCTCAGCATGAGATCCTAATTCTCAGCATGAGATTCTCGTTTTCATCCTTGTCACCAACTCTTTGACTCCCAACAAGTATTTCCGCTGTGGCCAGTAATTATTTCCCGGGTAAATGTCGAATATCTTGAACCTCATCTTCCTCGTTGCCAGACTCCTCGTTAGTAAGAATTCAAGCCTCAGGAGGCTCGATATAGATATCAACAGGAACATTACTTTCAGGTGTGTCGGGAAAAAGAATACCGATTGCATCCTGTAGGGAAAATCTAGGCCTGAAAAGAAATACTCGCTTTAAATACTAAGCTTTACGCACAACATCCATAGTAAAAAAAGATGTTCAAAAAGGTAGTTATGTGCATTCAAGAGGACACAGGTTTTCTCAAAACCCACCTCTGTCTACCAACTCCTACTCTCACCTCCTAGTGGTTAACATCAGGTTTAAATCCCCGTGGAAAACTGTTGGGGACAGCCAACGAGAGAGGGGGGAGGAGTGTTCCCACTAAGGCACTTCTCCTTTCATCGAGGCGGCAGCGGACGAATTCTCCAGATGGAATCAACGGTGGCGTCTACAGTTCCAGTTAGGTTGAACTACTTAGTGAAAACCTTATATGGGCTACTACGACATATTTGTAGCTCAGGCCTATAAGGAGCGGTTTATCCGGCTCCCTACCCTTGGAATTATACGAAGGTTCTGGTCCTCCGGATCGGGGATTGTGCGTCGGGGTAACTCCCCTACCACGTAAAAAAGGGTTGTTCCCAACAACAACAAGCCTCGGATATGGATGATTTTAATGTTGGCGACCCCAGCAAACGAAACAAGGGCAATGAATTTCGGATCTACACGTAGAACGTCCTGTCCTTATACAGAACACGTGCAGCCGAACAATTATTGGAGAACCTGGACAGGCCAAAGGCTGACGTTACAGCCATCCAGGAAGTGTGATGGGATGGAGAGGGCATACGGAGACTGAAATCGTGTGACATACACTACGGCGGGTGCTTGAAGGAACAGGGTCAGCGGCTCTTTGGTTGTGGTTTTGTGATAAGGGGAAGACTAAGGCAAGAAGTCTTGGGCTTCCGAAGTGTAAGCGAGCGCCTGGTCACAATCCGCATCAAAGGCAAATTAAAGAACATTACGCTGATCTGTGTTCACGCCCCCCATGAAAGGAGAGAGGACTCAAACAAAGAAGCATTCTACGATCTCCTGGAGACAACGTATGATATGTGCCCGAAGTACGACGTGAAGATCATTCTTGGTGACTTCAACGCAAGATTCGGAAAGGAGGGCATCTTTGGTTCGATAGTCGGAGGACACAGCCTACACGACGAAACTTCCGGCAACGGACACAGGCTGGCAGACTATGCGGCGGCGGCGGGGTGAAATGTCATCATGTCAAGCACCTACCTACCATACCTCAATATACACAAGGGGACTTGGCGGTCGCGTGATCAAGTAACCGTCAACCAAATCGACCACGTTGCGATAGATGCGAGACATGCCTCCAGTATCTTGGACGTCCGAACGTTCCGAGGGGCCAATATTGGCTCGGATCACTACCTGGTGGTAGCTAGACTACGTATGCGGATATCCATGACGCAACAACGCAGAGCACATGCTGTGAAAAGATTCGATGTCGAGAAGCTTAAATCGTTAAATCGCAAGAGACCGCCAGAACTTTTGCAGACCACGTAACTCTTAATCGCTCAGGAGGTCCGCCACCAGCATCAAGTGCAGAGGACCAGTGGAAACACTGTCAACAAGCCATCAGAAGTGCCGCCTCTGATGTGCTGGGTTTCACTAGGCGAATACAACGAAACCCCTGGTTCGATGAAGAGTGCCGGCTAGCGCATGCAGCTAAGGACGAGGCCTACCAGGCAATGATGCAGACTCGAACAAGAGCTGCTGAGAGAGTAGCCAGGGAGCTCTACGGACTGAAACGAAAAGAGGAACGCCGACTTTTCAGGAGTAAAGAGAAAAGAGAGAGCACGAGAAGCGGGCGGTAGAGTCTATTGAGGGTTGTAGCGGTAGGGGAGATGTTCGAAAATTTTATCAGAGGGTGAAGCGATCCACCCAAAGATACAAGGCTAGAACGGAAGCCTGCCGAGATGATAGTGGGAATATGGTAGTAGACACACAGTCAGTCTTGAGGATCTGGAAAGAACACATATCTAGACTGCTTAATGGCGAAGACAGCCAAGATGCCGCTTATAGGCAGAACGGGCCTTTCAACTTGGACGATGATGGCCAAGAGCTCCGTCCACCCGACCTAACCAAAGTGCGGCTGGCGATATCCAAAATTAAGTCGTACAAGGCTGTTGGTGCGGATGGCTTACAAACCAAACTATTTAAATCAGCGGAAGATGAATTGGTTAGGAGCATATACCAGTTCACCTGCTAAATTTGGTCGGATGACCGATGAATGGAACCTCGGTATAGTGTGCCCAATCCATAAAAAGGGAGATGTTCTGAAATGTACTGACTACAGAAGAACTAGTCTCCTAAACGTCGCTTATAAAATCTTGTCGGCCATCCTGTGTGACCGCTTAAAACCTTTTGTCAACGATCTGATCGGCCCTTATCAGTGCGGTTTTAGGCCAGGCAAGTCAACCGTCGATCAAATGTTCACACTCCGACAGATTTTAGAAAAATCCCGGGAATTCCAGATCGATACACACCACCTTTTTATCGATTTTTAAGTCGCGTATGATAGCGTGAAAAGGGACGAATTATACAGAGCCATGTCGAGTCTCGGCATCCCTGCCAAACTCGTCCGCCTGTGCAGGATGACGATAGAAAAATCTCGCTGCTCCGCCAAAATTGGAAAGAACACCACCGATTCCTTTGATATTGAGAAAGGATTGAGGCAAGGCGACGCGATATCATGCAACCTATTCAACATCGTTCTTGAAGCCATTGTAGGCAACGCACATGTCAACACCAGCGGTACAATCTATCAAAAGTCCGTTCAATTGCTTGCGTATGCGGATGACATAGACATTGTCGGAAGAACGAAGCGAGCTGTGGCAGGGGCATTTGCGAGCATTGAATCGGAGTTGGCTAGAATGGAATTGGAGGTCAATGAGGACAAGACGAAGTATATGCTGTCATCGAGAGAGGAATCTCAACATAGATATAACTTCGAAGTTGTCAAGGACTTTGTCTACCTGGGCTCCACTATTACATCGCAGAATGACATCAGTGCAGAGATTAAGCGAAGAATTACTCTTGCCAACCAATGTTTCTTCGGTCTAAGAAGGCATTTAAGTAGTAAGGCCCTCTCTCAGAGAACCAAGGAGACATTATACAAGACCCTAATCATCCCGGTCCTGATTTATGGGTCAGAAGTATGGACACTGAAAGATTCGGATAAAAATCTGCTAGGGTGCTTTAAGAGGAAGATTCTTCGTGTGATTTTCGGTCCGGTGTGTATCGAAGGAGTATGGAGGAGAAGATTCAACGACGAGCTATACGGGCTATACAGCGACGTTGACCTGAACAAAAAGCTGAAAATACAGCGGCTGAGAAGGGTGGGCCACGTGGAGCGTATGGACAGCAACGCACCTGCCCGACGAGTCTTCGAATCCAACCCGATGGGGTACGCAGCAGAGGAAGAACCCGTAACAGATGGCGCAAACAAGTGGATGACTCGGTGTGCGCAACTGGAAGCGGCTGGAAGGGCTTGTTAGTTGAGGCCGAAGCCCATCCTGGGCTGTGAGCGCCAGCAAAAGTAAAGTAAATAAAGCATAGTAATAAAAGACATCCCGTTAACAGCCCAGCGATGGCATCACTCACATATAAACTCATCCCAATAGCACAAAAGTAAGTAAATCCGGTCTTGGTTTTTTTTTATTAAAAAAGCAACATGTTTTGATAGTAAAATAATGAGAATAGTTACAAAAGACCAAAACATTGGTGACTTACGCCAGTGAATTTCGGAAAGCCTTGAAGTCCATAAATTGTTCCATTTTTAAAAACTCTTGCAACTTCACTTAATCACTTTCAAAGCAAAACTGTACGAAATAATACTTCGTACACTTGTATCCGATGAAAAAATAACGGAGTTAAAACAACAGAATCAAAACTTTTGGCAAAAATAACGGAAATGTTACTGCTTCTCCAGCGATGCCGTCCGGGGCGGCATCCCGGGGCGGCAATGGGTTAAGCTTACTTTTTAAGACAACACCCGAAGGAAGGTGACTCAGCTTTTTGACGAGCCTACTTGGATTCCTGATGTTGCAGGTCAATGCGCCAACACTCTAGACGTGTTCCTTACCTCTGACCCTTTTTTAGTGTTTCTTATCGCTTCTAGACACATCAGACCATTGTGTCATATCTGCTAATTTCTTCTGCCAACAAACCCCAGTTAAAGAGAAAACACCAACGAGAACCGTTTGGCAATACGAGAAAGCCAACTGGTCACTTTGCTTCCTCGATAGTGACGTAGACGCCAGTGCAGATATCATCACAAATTTAATTCTTTTTGGAATGGGAAAAGTTTATCCCGATTGGGGTGAAATCTATCAAACCCAAACTCATGGTTTGATATCGAGCTGTAAATAGGTTATTAGGGTTAGAGAAGTAAGCTGCCGTTGTTATAAAGCCATCAACTGAGGAAAACCGCAAGAAGTTTCAACAAGCCAGGAAGACCTGTAATGGTCATATTCGAAGAACCAAATTTTTGCATGACTAAAAATTAAGGTAAACAAATACTACAATGTCCCAATAGAAGTAAACATTTTTGGTCATTTGAAAAGAACATACGAAATGCTACTTCGTCGTCGGTTGCAACGCTGTTGAATATATTGTACTAAGGTTTTGGAAAATACTTGTTCCTAAATAGTGTACTTTAATATTTTGTTTAGAGCTATAATTTATTATCAAATTCTATCGTAGTAACGATTTAATTGTTTGTTATTATTCACAATACTTTTCTTGTTCAATAAAAATCCTTTTATAATATTTTATAAGTCTCGACTTGTTATTTCGGTAGATACTTTTCCAGCGTTAACAAATAACTTCAATAGGTTATGGGCACAGTTATAAGTTCAAAAGTATAATTAAAAAAAAGGAAATAACTGAAATATTTTGTTTGTGCGAGGATCATCGCATATCAAAGAAAACGCTATTACGTTGAGTCGATTGCTTAATCAGTATTTGCAATTGAAAATATTTTTCGGATAATTGCTGGATATATACTTCGAGAAGAATCGATAAGAACGATAAGGCGTATTATTAAAAACAAATAGACGAGATGGAAAAGGATATATCAACAATTGAAAAGTTTATCAACCCATCCCAATGGATGATGTGGAAATTCCAAGTTCGTGTGAATTTAATGGCTTTGGATCTATATGGCTACGTCGATGGAACATTGGAGAGGCCAGGTGAAGGTGAAGCAACCAAACTAGCAGCATGGTCGAAAAATGATGCTAAGGCTCAGAAAGTCATTGTTAACTCATGTAGTTCTAAGGTTCTCATTCATGTATGTAATTATTCAACATCAAAGGAAATGTGGGACAAGTTACATTCGATTTACGAGCAGACAAACGATTCAGCTAAGCATCTTTTAGAAGAGCAGTATTATCTCTATCAGAAAAACCCAGCCCATGATATTGCCACACACATTTCTACTTTAGAAAATTTGGTACAGAAGTTAAAGATAGCTGGAGTCACCGTAGACAATAGTATGTTCATGACGAAAATACTAATGACGTTGCCATCGCAGTACCGACATTTTTCTACAGCATGGGACTCAACGGCTAAGGAACATCAGACGATTATTAATTTGACGAATCGGCTCTTGGTTGAAGAAAGTCGTCTTGGAGTTGACAATATGCATTTGGGCGAAGTTGGAGCAAGTGAAGCTTTATTGGCAAAGCGGAACACTGGTGCAATTAAGAAGCAATGTCTACCAAGATTCAAGAAGATGGACAAACTGAAACGACCAGGAAAATGTTTCAAATGTGGATTAACTGGACACTGGAAACGTGTGACTGTAAGGTACAGACACAGACACGATCAGATGGGGACAAAGCATTTTTCAGCAACATTGTTCAAACTCTGGGAACGTGTGATGCATGTTTCGTAGACTCAGGTGCTACTAATCACATGTGTAGGCGTCGTGATTGGTTTATGACATTTACTAAATTGGATAAACCAATTGATGTTGTCCTTGGTGATGGAAAACTGATGCATGCTATTGGACGAGGTGATTTGAAGGTTCTATCATACAGTGGAGCTGAGTGGATAGAAAAAACAATACAGAATGTTTTGTATGCACCAAATTTGTATGCAAATTTGTTTTCTTCAACTAAAGCCATGGACAATGGTCACACAAGCTGGTCCGACAAAGATTCATTTAAGCTGTTGGATGGCGAAAGTGTTGTTGCAGTGGGAGCAAGAAAAGGCGGTATTTTTCAAATGCTTTTCAAGATTATTGAGCCAACGTCCGACAAATCAATGGTAGCTGTGAAAAGTGATACGTTGCGCATTCGGCATGAACGTCTAGGCCATCAAAACCTGCCTCATGTTAGAAATTTTTTGAAAAAGAATGGTATTCGATTTGTCGATGAAAACTTTGACTGCGATGGTTGCGCACATGGGAAGCAACATCGGCTCAGCTTCAACTCACGGCCAGACAGATCTTTGAAGTGCGGTGAAATCATCCGTGCGGATGTTTGCGGACCAATGGAGGAAGATTCACTTGGAGGCTCAAGGTATTTTGTACTTTTTAAGGACGATTTCTCAAAATATCGTTTTGTATACTTTCTCAAAACAAATCGGAGGCTTTTGAAAAGTTCAAAATAGTCTTGAAAATAGCTGAAAAATAATGCGATCATCCAATTAAGATTTTTCAAACGGATAATGGTCTGGAATTTGTAAACAGATCTTCCAAGCAGTTTCTAGAAGAAAATGGGATTCATCATCGTCGGTCAATTGCCTACACTCCTGAACAAAATGGATGTATCGAACGTGAAAACCGAACCATCATGGAATCGGCTCGGTCAATGATTTACGCCAAAGGACTTAATCCTCAGCTTTGGGCGGAGGCAGTTCAAACAGCTGTTTTTGTTTTGAATCGTACAGGAACTAGTACTGTAAAAGACAAAACGCCATACGAACTGTGGTACAACAAGCGAGCACAATTTGATCATTTTCGCATCTTCGGTTCAGAGATTTACGTTCACATCCCAAAGCAAAAACGGAGAAAATTAGATGCAAAGTCAAGAAAATGTATATTTGTTGGATATGATGAAAGTCAAAAAGGAGTTCGTGTCGTTGATGAATCGAATTGCGTATCAGTGGTACGTGATGTAAAGTTTTTGGCAGAGGAATCATCTACAGCCATTTTTATCGAAGATGACTTAAGTTTTGAAAAACAAGAAAACGATGTTGAAGAAAATTTAGATGATCATCACCTTGACAGTCAACAAGCAATAATGGAAACTGAAAGTCGTCAAGCAAAAAAAAGAACGGAAGCTGAAAGCCAGCCACCGAGAAGAATTCCAAGACAACCAATTCTAGAAGCTAAAACTGATGAAAGTAATATTTTAGAAAAACGTTTACGCAACCGTCAAGAAGGAGCTTCTATAGCAATGGCTTTATTGGCGATCAGTGAGGAACCGAAGTCTTATGAAGAAGCCATCAAATCAGATGAAAGCGACAAGTGATTGAAAGCGATGAAGGAGGAGTTCGATTCACTTATGCAAAACCAAACCTGGACCTTGGTTGAAAAAACAAAGAATCAAAAGGTAATCGACAACAAATGGGTTTTTAAAGTGAAGAAGAACACAGACGAATCTATAGAACGTTTTAAGGCAAGACTAGTATGTCGTGGTTTTAATCAAGAGTATGGGATCGATTATTTAGAAACATTCAGCCCAGTTGTTCGATTTACATCATTGCGAGCGATTCTGGCAATTGCTGCAGAGAAGAGGATGTACATAAAGCAGTACGATGTTAAAACAGCGTTTCTGAACGGAGATCTGGAAGAAGTCGTCTTTATGCAGCAACCAGTTGGTTTTGACGACAACAGTGGACGTATTTGTAGACTACAGAAGAGCTTGTATGGTCTGAAGCAAGCTTCACGCTGTTGGAACCGGAAGTTCAAGACGTTCATCAATCTTTTTGGGTTCAGAACTTGTGAGTCAGATTCATGTGTTTTTGTAAGTAACAAAAATGGAAAGACACTCATAATGGCAATTTATGTGGATGATGGGATTGTGACTGGAGACGATGAAGCGAATGTTATATGCGTAATTGAACATCTGCAAGAACACTTCAAAGTCAGACAAATGCAAGTGGGTTGTTTGCTGGGATTTGAAATCGACCAGCAAGCCGATGGTTCTATATTTATGCACCAAACAGCATATAGCAAAAAGATTTTGAAACGATTCCATTTTGAAGATTGCAATCCAGTATCCGTTCCAGCTGATCCAAACCAATTACTAACTAATTTTGAAGAGTCAGAAGCAAGCAAGTTTCCATATCGACAACTAGTTGGAAGTCTCATGTACTTGGCCATCGCTACAAGACCTGACATAAGTTATGCAATTGGGAATGCGAGTCGATATATGGAAAAACCATTGGTGGTACACGAGAATGCTCTAAAAAGGATTTTGAAATACATCAAAGGTACAGTCAGCTATGGAATCCTATATAACACAAATGGAGATCATAATTTATGCGGATTCAGTGATGCGGACTATGCTGGTGACATTGACACACGAAGATCGACATCAGGCTTTGTTTTCAAATACAATGATGGGATTATCAGTTGGAGCAGTACAAGACAGAAATGTGTATCGCTCTCTACAACGGAGTCAGAATATGTAGCAGCATCTGAAGCAGTGAAGGAGTTAGTTTGGTTACAACGATTGTTTGAAGAGATATTGCCAGACAAAATTATGAGTGCTACAACGTTTTACATGGATAACACAAGTGCCATTCGTTTAATAAAGAATCCAGAATTCCATCGTCGCAGTAAGCACATTGATGTCAGGTATCACTTCATCCGTGAAAGATTCGAAGAGGGATGCTTCAAATTGGAGAATGTATCAACAACAGATATGATTGCTGACATCTTAACCAAAGCACTACCAAGAGAACGTTTTCAATTATTACGAGCTTTAATGGGAATATTTGACAAAAAGTGGGAGTGTTGAATATATTGTACTAAGGTTTTGGAAAATACTTGTTCCTAAATAGTGAACTTTAATATTTTGTTTAGAGCTATAATTTATTATCAAATTCTATCGTAGTAACGATTTAATTGTTTGTTATTATTCACAATACTTTTCTTGTTCAATAAACATCCTTTTATAATATTTTATAAGTCTCGACTTGTTATTTCGGTAGATACTTTTCCAGCGTTAACAAATACGCCGGGACGAAACGCCAATTTTTATGGACTAAAGGCCGTTAAAAGCTATATTGAATCGTTAACAAATAACTTCAATAAACGCTCGTATTCAATGACACCCCTTTTGTCAGCTCGTTGGAGAATGCCTATTTGCTTGCAGCACAGTTTGTTGTTAATTCAACGCTGCCAGAAAGTGCTATGACTGTCCCTGTACTTGAGAACGTAAATGACTTTATGGGACAAATCTTCTTTCGTATACTCGTGCAGTAGTAGCCCGTAGCGTAATGGTTAGTGCGTTCAACTGTCACGCTGGAGGTCTGGGTTCGCTTCCCAGCCTCGTCTACCTAAAAACTAAAAAGTTTTTTTTCAGGGCTACTGCCTCTTGCGAGGAATTGACAAATCCTCCAAGAGTATCACTTGTCACGAATAAGTGCTTCTCGTCTAGCCGTTCGGATTGGGCATGAAATTGTAGGTCCCTTCCATTCCTGTCGATAGGCGCACACAGGAATGGTTGCGAGTTGTTAGTCACTAGGCCCTGGTTCTTCATGAGCCGTTGTGCCACCCGATTTATTTTTTTTATACTCGCTAGAGTTCTGAATGATTTCGACATTCACAAATCCGCTGGCCCGGATAGTATCCCTCCCATTGTTATGAAGAGGTGTTCTTCAACGCTGGCTAAACCACTGCGTAAGCTTTTCCATCTGTCCTATTCTGCTGGTATGTTTCCGAGTGGATGGAAAAAAATTAAAAATTCAAACCTTCTTCAACCTCAAACTATCGACCAATTGAACTTAAGTCCCTTCTTTCCAAGGTCATGGAATCACTGATTAATTTCCAGCCCAATAAATATCTCGAAGAACGAAAGCTTCTTAATGACAGGCAGTACGGCTTTTTCATCTGGTGATCTAATGGTTTATCTCACCGAACAGTGGAACAAATCTTACATCGTTTTGGAGAAAGTATGATTATTACTTTTGATATTTCAAAAGCGTTTGATAGAGTTTAGCATGCTCTTTAATCGAAAATGCGTTAATTTGGTATCGATGAATCTCTTCTTGGTTCGATTAGAAATTATCTTTCGTACAATACAAGTTGTATTGGACGGCTGCAAGTCTGAAATCCATAAAATAAATGCTGGTGTGCCACAGGGCTCCGTTTTGTCTCCAACTCTCTTTCTTATATTAATTACTGATCTTTTGTCTGAAACTTCTAATCCATTAAACTGTTTCGCCGACGATAGTAACCTCAGTTTTTTATATTCGTTTTTAGATTCTGGAAACAACACTTCTCTAGACTGCTTAACGGCGGAGACAGCAAGATACCGCTAGGAGGCAGAACACTCCATTCAACTTGGACGATGAAGGCCAACAGTTCCGTCCTTCTGACCCAGCCGAAGTGCGGCTGGTGATATCCAAACTTAAGTCGTACAAGGCTACTGGTGCGGATGGCTTACCAGCCGAACTATTAAAATCAGCGGGAGATGAATTGGTTAGGAGCATATACCCAGCTTATTTGCAAAATTTTGTCGGATAAAAGTATGCCCGATGAATAGAACCTCGGTATAGTTCGTCCCTTCCATGAAAAAGAAGATGCTCTGAAATGCACCAACTACAGAGGAATGAGTCTCCTAAACGTCGCTTATAAAATCTTGTCGGTTATCCTGTGTGACCGCTAAAAAGCTTTTGTCAACGATCTGATCGGCCCCTATCAGTGTGGTTTTAGGCCAGGCAAGACAACCGTGTCGGTCGAACAAATATTCACACTCCTATAGATTTTAGAAAAAAAACCCAGGAACTCCAGTTCGATACACACCACCTCTTTATCGATTTTAAAGTTGCGTATGATAGCGTGAAAAGGGTCGAATTATACGGAGCCATGGGATATCTCGGCATCCCTTCCAAACTCGTCCGCTTGTGCAGGATGACGATGAATAATCTCGCTGCTCCGTAAAAATCGGTAAGAACACCACCGATTCCTTGGATATTGCGAAAGGATTGAGGTAAGGCGAAGCGTTATCATGCAACCTATTTAACATCGCTCTTGAAGCAATGTACCCAGCGCACAACTCAAAACCGAGGTACAATTTATCAAAAGTCTTTCAATTGTTTGGGTATGCAGACCACATAAACATTGTCGGCAGAACGAAGCGAGCTGTGACAGGCGCATTTTCGAGCATTGAATCGGAGGCGGCTAAAATGGGATTGGCGTTTAATGAGGACAAGACGAAGAATATGCTGTCATCGAGAAAGGAATCTCAACATCGTCGACTCGGAAAAAATATAACGATGGACAGATATAACTTCGAAATCAAGGACTTTGTCTACCTGGACTCCATTATTACCTCGCAAAATGACATCAGTGCAAAGACCTGGTCAAGAAGCTGAAAATACAGCGGCTGAGATGACTGGGGCACGTGGAGCGTATGGACATCAGCAACGCACCTACCCGACGAGTCTTCGAATCCAACGGTTAGCGCCTTATCAAGTGATACACCTAGTTATTCAGTGTAAGGTATCGTAAATGTAAACAACTGAAGTAAAAGTACAAAAACTTTCATAGTGTGACGACCCGAAAAGTACATTCTTGAAAGCGTTTTCTGAAAGTTATTTGCTTTCTTAAATACGCTTTGACAAAAAAAAAAAATTTAACTGTGTGACTAGTTACTAAACGCGTTTTCAAGAAAGCAAAACGCTTTCTGCTTTCAGAAACTATTCGTGAAAGTTTTTCGCTTTCTTGAAAGCGCACGTATGCTTTTAACCGAATTGCTGTTCTAAGTTCTATCAGCTGCATTATGTGGGATCATAACGTTTTTTAAGTGTATCCCGCAAAACGTGATCACCTTTCAATCGATTTATCCCAAGATACGGAAAACGAACTTTAATCTTTAAACTCGATTTGCGCCCAAACTGTACGTCTTACCCTCCAAACTTGACACCTTTTTTATCTATAAACTAAGCATCTTAGAGCATCTGATAAAAAAACTTCGTGTTAGCTATTGATTGTTAGAAAGAGCCAACAGTTAAAAACAAAAATTAGTGAAACCGTTAGAATCGGTTTTATTCAAATATTCAAATTTTCTTGAATCTCTTTTTTTTAGTTTTATTTATTTAATAATTTTTAATGTATTTTTTGCTGAAAAATTGTGGATTTTTAAGTGAATAAGTAGGGCTTACACTAAAAAAAAAAAATTTATACATATTCACGTGTTTTTGGAAAAAAATGATACCAATTTAAAAAAAAAAAAACGGCACAAAAATGCAATAAAATGCAGGAAAACTGTTAACCGCATAGGAAACATTTGTATGACGGATAAAAACTGTTAGGTGTTCCTGTGTTAATACAAAAAAAATCAAGAATACAGTATTTTGGCAAAATTAAAGCCAGTTAAAAAAGTGAGACCATTAATCATAAAAACCGTAAGGAAGCGAAAGGAGAAAATTACCTTCTAAGTTTTTCGACTTGAAATTAACTCAGGAACTAATGATTTTTTTCTATGGCGGTAATTTTGGACACCCTGTATAGTGATGATCTTTTATCAATCATTGTGAACAACAACATCAACAACTGCTACTTACTTACTTACTTTTGATGGTGCTCACAGCCCAGGACCGAAAATCACACGAAGAATCTTCCTCTCAAAGCACCCTAGCAGATTTTTATCCGAATCTTTTAGTGTCCATGCTTCTGACCCATAAAGCAGGACCGAGATGATTAGGGTTTTGTATAAAGTCTCCTTGGTTCTCTGAGAGAGGGCCTTACTACTTAAATGCCTTCTTAGACCGAAGAAACAGCGGTTGGCAAGAGTAATTCTTCGCTTGATCTCTGCACTGATGTCATTCTGCGATGTAATAGTGGAGCCCAGGTAGACAAGGTCCTTGACAACTTCGAAGTTATATCTGTCCATCGTGATATTTTACCCGAGTCGACGATGTTGAGATTCCTCTCTCGATGACAGCATATACTTCGTCTTGTCCTCATTAACCGCCAATCCCATTCTAGCCGCCTCCGTGAACAAACAACAACCAAACAACTGCTACTGCCCCCAAAAGTGGAAAACAGCTAAAATCGTAGCCATCCCGAAGAAATGAACTTGCAACTTGGTGTCCAATTACAGCCCAATTTCACTGGAAAAAAACTGGAAGTATTACTTCGGTGACTAAAAATGTTCTACAGCGAAGACGTTCTCTTCCGGACATGCAATTTGGCTTAAGGAGAAAGCATTCGACGCTGCATCATACACTCCTGAAATTCCAGCATGACATCAGCATAGCGCTCAATAGCCATCGCGTCATCACTTCACCTATTCCATTTACCTTTGTCACTAACAACAATTCTTTTGTCTTTTCTTTTGTTCCATGAAAATCTCCAATCAACTGGGCAACTGCAATTCACAAGTGAAAAACATCCAATTCAACGAGTTGCTGAGGCTTAACCCGCACTCAGGAAACGTTCCCACGGGCGTTCCACCGACTCCACCCACTGATAAGACGCAGAAACGGACTTAGTCAAAAGATGAAGATACTTTTGTACAAGCAGCTCCTGCAGTCTGGCTCTCCAATTCGAAGACGGCCATGAAGGAACTTCAAATGTTTGGGAGAAAGCTACTGACGATCTACACTGGACTACATTTTGACCTAATACAGGGAATGAGACACCACAACCACTGTAACAAGCATTCTGACACAGAGCCGAAAATCATCCCCCTGGGCATGACCCCAACCTTTATAACATTTTCTTTATCTGATTCTAAATTGAGTGCAATCTCAATTTATTTTCCTTTTAATTTTCGTTAACATTTTCGAAAGCCTCTATATTAATGTATACGATATCGAAGTAAGGTATCTTATTGATGCCTCTGTAATTGACTGTCAATCTTGATAGAAATCTTATTTGTTTCGTAATTCTGTTTTTAAGCAAAATCAATTCACTGTCTCACTTGATATTCATCGCGCATCAACCTGGTTCAGAGGTAAATTAAAAAAAATAATGCACCAAGAGAGAAGGAATCAATTTATTGATCCAAGAGTTATTTCAACACCACTTAAGTTTTATCTATTGACATCGCCACAGAGACAACGACGCCGACGAGTTCAAGGAGATTTATTTATTGAAAAAGAAGAGAAAACTTTTTCATCACATTTACATCGCAGACAAACTAATCTAGACTTTTAGAAAATTTGAAAACTTTGTTTTTTCCTTTTGTCAATGTGTCTGAACTGAAAGTTCACTTACATTTTTATCTATATCTATACTTTACGACTTACATATCATTCATTATCTCACTCAAGATATGTCATCAGCAAAGTCATCGAGCCGCACCGCGCCGATAGGCTCATTAATTTTCATCAGACAAAAATTTTATATTCAATGGTTAGAAGAATATTTGGTTTGCTGCATGAGCTATTATAGTTCAAGGACTTTTTCTCATTTGTTGATACAAATTGAAACAATTTCATCTTTTTTTTAAGCTTTCATTTGTTGATACAAATTGAAACAATTTCATCTTTTTTATTGGTTTTTGTGTCTAACAGAAAAAAGATATTGAAAAACCACTGGTAAGTGACCTCTTGATGTTTTCTGTTTTATTAGAAAACATAAATTTCAAATATTCAGAATGTAGTAAGTCAGGATTTATGTCTCGATACACAGTATTCCCCGCTTAATTGCACTGACCATTTTGTCAGATTTTTCGATCAAATTTAACGAAACCCCACTTTATTGACTGACCTGTTCAAATAAGCGTAGTAGCCCGTAGCGTAATGGTTAGTGCGTTGGACTGTCACGCTGAAGGTCTGGGTTCGCTACCCAGCCTCGTCCACCTAAATATTAAAAAGTTTTTTTCAGGGCTACTGCCTCTTGCGAGGAATTGACAAATCCTCCAAAAGTATCACTTGTCATGAATAAGTGCTTCTCGTCTAGCCGTTCGGATTCGGCATAAAATTGTAGGTCCCTTCCATTCCAGTCGACACGCGCACACAGGAATGGTTGCGAGTTGTTAGTCACTAGGCCCTGGTTCTTCACGAGCCAGAATAGGCCGAACGCGTATAATTGCACGAGTCGACCAAACGATAAAATATTCATCTAAGGAATTCACTATACAAATTTCAGTGTCAATTTAAGTGCTTCCAAGTAACTGTTATTTATTTTTAAGTTTGTTTCATAACTATTTTTGTTTGACCGTTCAATTAACCGAAAAGTGTACATGTTTTGCATCAAACGAAACACACCTCCCATGCCGCTATCCATGAGCGGCACTTGTATTGAAGAAACCGAAAAGCTTTCAGTCCTCGGTATGTGTATCACAGACCACCTTCTGTGGAATGAACACATATTCGACGTCGCCAAAAATGCTGCTAAGTGCTTAGGTTTTCTTCGGCGATGCAAGAAATTTTTCTCCTCTTCTGATCTGGCTGTAATCTATAAAGCATTTATCCGTCCGAAACTTGAGTACAATTCTCATATTTGGGCAGGTGCCCCAATAACCCACTTGAGTATCTTAGATAGGATTCAAAAAAGAGCTTTGAAAATGATAGGTGACAGAAATATAACAGAAACATTTGCATCCCTCGAACACCGCCGCCATGTTTCATGTCTTACATTATTTTACCGTTACTTTTATAAACACTGTTCTAGTGAAATAGCCAGCTGCATTCCTCCCCTAAGACAATTCAACCGTAATACTCGTACCTCTAGGAATGCACATCAGTTTACCCTCGAGTCCAACTTCGGACGTACTGTCAAGTATAGAGATTCATTTTTTAGCCGCACTACCCGAATGTGGAATGCTTTACCCGGCTCTATCTTTCCCGACCATTTTAATATTTAGAGGTTCAAAACCAATGTACAAATATTGAATTGCATTTTACGTGTTTGCTTTAACGTTAGTTATGTGGTTAAAAGTGACATTTTATCAATCTTAAATTCTATCCAATAATTACTCATTTCAGTCTTAAGATACCAATGAAATAAAAAACAGGAATTTATTCGGAAAAAGATCCACTTAAAATGCTAAATTATAATTCTTATTTATCTATAACATCATTTAAAATTCAAGCCATATACACTCCTCGTCAACTGAATACGCACAAAAATTTTTGAATATATTTTATCCATTGATGGTAAAAATTTTCGTAACATATAAATAACAGAATTTCAAAGTTTTATCCAAAAACAACCGTGAGTTTTTCCTTCAACCACTTCCAAAGTGTAACTTATGCAAAGTAGAAGTTTTTTTTTGAGTCAACTGAATAGGTACAAAAATTAAAATTGGTATTGGAATGGAATGAAACAAGTTTTTGTTTAAGTTTAGTAGTGGGTACTTCGACCTTTATTTTTAATTACTTCGTAAATTCGATCCGGCATGGAATCGTATAGCTTTTTAATGTAATTTAACGAAATTTCGCTCCACGCTAATTTGATTGCAGAAACTAAGGTTTCTTTGACTTCCAACTGACGACCACCCTCATAAACTTTGCGTACTAACCATCCCCAGACATTTTCTATGATGTTTAGATCAGGTGAGTACGGCGGCCATTGAAGCAACTGCACTTGTTGCTCCTCTATCCATGTTTTTATTATGCGCGCTGAGTGAATAGGCGCATTATCATGTTGGTAGGTCCAGTTTATGGGTCCAAAGATGTTTGAAAATTTAGGAAAATTTCTTTCCAAAACCGTGATACCATTCTTTTTTCCAACTCATGTGAAGTCTTGAAAAATCTAATCGCAACATTTTCCGTCTCTCGTCAAGTGGTGGTTTTTTCTTAAGTTTCATTCGTTTAAGATGGCTTGAGTTGTTGATTACTCTTAATACTGTTGAGCAACTTGCGTTTACGCCGACTTTTTGTTTTATTTTTACCACAGAATCAGAAGAATTTGATGCACATCCTAAAATTCTTCGTCTCTCAGCTGCTGTTGTTGCTGTTTTCTTACCTCCCTTCATGTTTTTGCCGTATGCATCTTTATTTTTCAAGTAAGAATAAACTACATTAAAACTTCGGCCAACTTTATCAGCTATTGCACGTCCAGTTAGGCCTTGGTCTCTAAGTAAATCGATTTTAGCTTTTTCAACACTGTTAAGACACGTAGATCTACCCATTTTTCTTAAAATTTGAAATCAAGAATTAAATTTTACTGAAAACACTAAAATCGTTAATTTAAACTGTCAAGCACTCCAAAAAACTTATAAACAACGAAGAAATTGGCGTTGTACCTATTCAGTTGACTAAAAAAAAAACTCCTACTTTGCATATAAAACACTTTGCAAGTGGTTGAAGAAAAACTCACGGTTGTTTGTGGATAATTCTTTCGGAATTATCTGCTTAACATCTTAAGGGAATAGTTAGCATCAACAGATGGCATAATAACCATCACTGTTTGGAAAAAATGGATAAAGTATATAAAAAAATGTTTGTGCGTATTCAGTTGACGAGGAGTGTATAAGCCTTGAGCTTGAGAAAACGCAAAGCGTAGCTAACTCTTCTGTTATTACTACATTTTAAAGTACCTATCCTATAGCTTATGCAGAATTTCATTGCCAATTCTTATTGAATTCTTGTTATTATGATTATGCATGTCAGCATTTTAAATATTCATATCATAACAGCTTTGATGCACGCTCCAAACCATTCACAATTGCAATTAGTGTCTAAATAAAATGTAATTTCAGGTTTTGTTTATGCAGCAGGTATAAGTATATTGCTGCCACAAAAAGTATAAAAGTTGATCTACTTTCAGCTACCATATCAGAAATCTTTCAAAGCCTTCCAGTTCGAAGTCTACTTTTCTTCTTTAACAAAACAGAAAACAACATGAAGGTGAGTTGTGATTTAACCAGAAATTGGAAGATGTCGAAAAGGATAACATTAAAACTTTTTTTATTCAAGTTCGCCATTTTTGCCGTAGTCGTGTTGGCCCTCACTATGGGAGCTCAATCATCTGTCATTCCTGGACCATCGCTACAACAAGGTCCAATTGTCATCGGATGGGGAGCAAGTGTTCCAGTTGCTGCTAATGTAGATATTGCTTCGGTTGTTGGAATACCTGGAGCAACTTATGAGGCTAAGACTCTTGGTGCTGTCCACGCTGCCCCATTGCCTGGACATACCCAATCAGTTGTTGCGGTTAACGTTGTTCCCGCACCAGGAACCTTGTAGATTGTTCAATATGTTTTGTTTGGCTAATGATGATGATAACTGTCGACTTGCTGTTATAAAATCATATTTAAGAAACTAACATAATATTATTTGTACGCTTGATTTTAATAGAGAGTTGATATTTTAAAACCCAATTGAATTGTGTGCTTGTTGTCTTTATTTTAACTAAACTTTTTTCAACTTCGAGAATTCATTAAAAACATTACAAAATGCATGCAGTAGTTAGGCTAGTTAAACTATGTTATAAGAGTTGACTCGTGACTTAAAATATCCGAGTACTAGGGAAAGGTGGTCTAAAATGTGACTAGCGGCTTTCAAACTGAAATGTTTTATTCTTTTCAAATTTTAATCAATAACGCTTATCTACATTTTTTGCTTAACGAGTATAAAAAGTTTTTAAAGTATTTAATTTTTAAAATGTCTCCAAATTCCAACGCTAAATATTGCCCGGGTAAAATTAAAATGGCACACTAGTACGCAATTTTACCCATGCAAGTAAACCAATACTAGGAACGTAAACAAAAACCATTTTTAATTTAATTTAAACTTTATTTAAAAAAAATCAAAGTTTAAAGTAAAATAAACATAAACAAACAAAAATCAAAAATTCATTTAAAACAATTTCAACTTATAACCTCTCTGTAGATCGTTCATATTTTCCAACCATTTTCATTATAAAGAAAATGAAAATGTAAGGGTAAGTACAAAATGGAACACTATGCCATTTCAGCCGAGTGGTAAGTAGACCATATTTCACGTTTAGGATTTTTTTATTTAAGTTTTAATTCCGAACAGACAGAAATATATCTAGGCCAACGAATTTGAGTAAATTAAAAAGAAATTATTCATACTTACAACTGATATATGCATTAACTGCTTTCTCCAAAATTCACTGGTTTGTATATGTTACCGTTAATGTCCGGAATCCGTTAATTCTGACATAAGCTCGTCAGAATTAACTGGTTCGATCAGTTAATTTTCAGGAATTTTCTTGCAATTTGCAGTATTCCGAACTTTAACTAGGTAATTACGACGAATGTATGCTGTCCTGTTAAAGTGCGGAATTAAGAGAGCTTCGTCAGAGAGCCTGGCAATTTTCTTGGTTTATTTTATTTCTTCTTTGCAAACAGGGATGACAAAAATTATCAGTATCAAAATTATAGAAAAAAATTGTATGAAATAGTTCTTTTACCTATTTTTTCAACAAAAATTAACCTACTTAAAAAAAAATATCTAAGAAATTCTCGGAGATTAAAATATGAAATATAATTTGTTGACAAAATACTTCGCGTTGTTACATAATCTCAAAAACAGTGAATTTGTTATCAATTTTAAAACATTACACTTTTTTTGTATTCAATGGTAGAACATTTCTTTAACACCAGTTCACTAACGAATTTAGATCATTTTGAATATTACAGAAATCTGATACATTTTTAATACACATAAACAATTAAATATCGTCAGCATAAATTAAGCAGGAAGTGTTTTTAAGCGGAAGTGGAATATCATTTATAAATATTTGAATAAAAGCGATCCAAGGTGGCTACCTTGTGAAACACTAGAAAGAAATCTTATTTTATTAGAAATAATATTTCCAAGCCTTACGCTCTGTGTCCTGTCCTCTGTGAACCATCTTAGAAGAAAACCATGGATTCCAATAGATTGCAATTTTACCAACAAAATCGAATGACAAATAGTGTAAAGTGCCTTTATAAAATCTGTATAGATAGTATCGACTTGGAATCTTGAACTTCGAATTGCAGATATTTGCGAATTTGAACTATAATTTTCAACTAAATTTGTTTGCCCTACTGTGTGTGTGAACTGGAGTTATAAACGAAAATTTCCACTCTTCGAGAAATACACTAGTAAACAAAAAATAGTTGAAAAGAATTTGAAGTGGAAGTGCTTATTTTCAATTAAATTTTGAAAAATAGTTGAAAAGAATTTGAAGTGGAAGTGCTAACGCAAATTGGCAATGCTTCAGAAAGAATAAAGAAATTCCATCTGGACCTGGATTTAAACTGGGTTTGATTTTTGCCAAAACATTCAAAATATTCAAATATTCACACTACCTAACAAATTACTACATGCTTGAGCAATATTCGCACAAGAATGGTCAACATAAACCGATTGAAAGAATTCAGCAAAAAGCTCACATGAACTTTTTAAATCATTCGATGATTGCCCGTTGTATTCCATATTTTCTTGCAAAGTAGTATTTCCTTTCTTGCTATTTAAAAAAAAAGTCCAAAAAGCCTTAGAATCAATTGAAATACGAGATTGAGCGTTGAATACATTATTGCTTGTGCAGATATTTATTGGAGAAATCATATTCTTTTCTAATTTGACAGAAATATTTCCTATCTACATAAGTCGGAATTGGGTATTTTGAATATTTTAAAGGCTTTATTTTTTACATTTTTTTAAGTTTACTAATCGTTTTTTTGACATTTAATGATTTAAACCATTTTCTTTTTGGGATGTATTCACAGAAATCTATTTTTATGATATTCATAAATTTTGAATACGCACCTTGTAACGTTAAACCAGAAAGAATGAACGTCCAGTCAGTCGATTTAATAAATTTATTTAATTCAATAAAATCTGCCTTATTTATATTTTTGTCAACAAATTTTTCTAAAAATTTTATTGTTTCTACTTTTGGAGATGGCTAGTGACAGTTTGATCTGTCAAGTGTCAAATTTCAAATAATATCTTGAAGTTGCTAACATTTTCGTATACCTAAATATGTCAGTGCTGGCAGTTTATCTGACAGCCTTCTAATTCTGTTCGATTCTACATACCTTCTAGGATTTCTAGCTAGGGGGTCATTTTACCTAAGTGGGCCATTTTAGGCCACCTTCCCCTGAAAACAAATAGCCATATAAAAAATTAAGTCTTAGGAGCGGCTTAACTCATGGATTAGGTTTTCGTTTAAGTGGTGTTTACCTATTGAAATTAAGCTAAGCCACCGATGAAAGTAGTTTGGCGGAGGAATAAGTATAGTATAAGTATAAGTATATCTCTCACTAGATTAACATATGTATATAAAACAAAGTTACAAAAATTTAATTTTTAACATAAATAATAATGAGTCATAGATTTTATGATTTCCATTTCCTACACCTTTTTCTGATATTCTGGGTGATGTTCTAAAATAATAAATAAAATGAATGTTTGTTTTGTATAGTTAATTCAAATTCTACTAGTATAGGCAGGAATCCGCGCAGGTTTACCTATTTCAACGCGGCTGTGTCTTAACAGGTTGCTATGTAAAAAACGCACTTTTTCGGTTGCACTTTAGGCTAAGGGCCAGTTTGTTCACAGCTGATTATCTTAAATCCATGATTAGTGGAGCTGGGAAATCCTCAAACGTTTTTGTTGACCAAATTTTGTTTAAAAAATTCAAAGTATGAGTTGCTAATGATGGATTTCACTAATCAGCCAATTTAGGCTGATTAGCGTTAGTTAATTAAAGCCTATGAAAGTCACATGCTAAATTTAACCCACTGTGAACAAAGTGGCCCTTATCACCTTAACCAAGATGGATTTTTATAAATTGGGTATCAAATGAAAAAGTTAAACTGCACTTATTACAAAACCAGTGGTTGGACAGACTTTTGATTTATTTGAGTGGGGTTGAATTAACCATCTTAATTTCCAAACGTAGTTTTGTCGGTCTATTAAGCGGGATGTTTAATTAAAAGAGGTGCAACTAATCGGGCTATACTGTAGTAGTAGTGGACGGTGAAATTGGACGGGTTTCCAATTTGACTGCACAAAATGTGTTCCCAAACAGTTTGATTTGGTAATTTCCCCATCAAGAGTGTCGTTCATTGTTAAAGCTGCTGATGCGAAACGAAGTTTTTATTTGTTCTCCAATACGACAGCGAAATGCTTTCGGAAAGCACAGCGGAAAAATTTTCACAAAGTGTCACCAATTACAAACAAACACAAAACAAAAACAATCACAGAAAGCCATGCTGTAATGAAAGAAAAAAAAAACAAATACAAACCCGAATGACACTTAAATGTCATTTTTCCGAGCACAATTAATGTGCCCATAATCTCATAAAGGCCCTAACTAACATTTCCACTATTTCGAGATAATGATGAAAACACTAAATCGCTTACCGCAACCTGAAGATAAAAAGTGAAAATTACCAAAAAATAGTTTTTGTAAAGCTTAATTAATGCTTTATTTTTTTCAAATAGTTGGAAAATAAAAATTGGTTATTATTTAGGAAATAAGGTAGATAGGGCTTTTTAGGCTTTGACAACAAAAAATTAAAAAGGCCCTATGTACAAAAATGTACGTTAAACTTAATTAAATCATTAAATGTCCTTTTTATAACAAGAAACAAGAAATTTTAAATGATATTGTTTAATTTCAAACAATTTCAAACAAAATTTACGCATAAAATCGTATTTAAAAATTATAGAAACGAATATTTTTAAAAGCCCTAACTACAACATAAGGCTTTTTAAAACAAACATGGATATACTTTCTCTATACAAAAGGCCCTATATGGTTCGTTAGGGCTTTTTATAAATTTTGATGCATATGATTTGTAGTTAGGGTTTCTAAAAATTGTGATTTTCCGGCTTATTTGAAGGTTTAGGGTTAAAAAATTGATACACAAAAATCGGAGACATTGCCCTAACTCCAAATTTGCAAAAAACTCAAAATCGAATTTTTTGTGGATAGGGCCTTTACGAGATTATGGACAGTAATGGTCTAGTCAATTAATTCTGTACGAAAAAAGGGTGTAGACTGCTCCAAATAATCTGCAACAATTATCGATTCCGCTCATTGAACAGCATACTGCAAAACGAAAAGCAGAACGAAATGTTTCGTTTATGATGTCATTTTTGTATGGGATTTTTCATTTCGCATCAGCAGCGTACTAGGCTTTATAGTGAAATAACTTAATTTTTGTTGTAGAAGGGTATTTTAGCTAAACAGCAAAAATATATACATACCTACCTACACTTTTCTTAGAGAAAAAGGAAAGCATTTTCAGTGCAAACAAGGTTTTGGTTTTTTTGCAAAGTGATGTTCATAGCATTAGGCAAATTGCGTTAAAAGTGCATTAAATTTGATCCCATGGCTTAATTTTGACATTACTCAGGTTAATACAGTCGTCAAAATTTAACCTGGTCAGAAGCTCGTTTAAATTTTAACTAGTGGATACATTTTGACAATTGTATTAAACTTCTTGTAAATTACTTCCACCGCCGATCTATTATACTTGGATATATATACTTGGCAATTTGAAAACGACTTAACCCCAGTTTCACAGTGCAAGTTTAAACTCCACTTTTGGTTGTAACTTCAGATCAACAATTTATTCGGTTTAACAGTTTCGGTTAAACCTTGAACTAAGTTCAATTTTTGGTTTAAGTTAACCGAGATCATTCTGCCGTTTAAACCTAAGTTCGACGTTTGGGACCACTATCAATAATACATTATGGAATTTATTTACATATTTTCCATTACCAATTCCATTAGCAAATCCATGTCTGCTGTTAAAGTTGTTATTTCTTTTTTTTTGTGCACAATTATTGGTTTATTTTCCTTTTTTTTTTTAAATTTTGTTCGTGTCACTTGAAAAAAAATGTCGACAAATTATCAACATCCCAAAATAATTGTTGCTGTTTCGCGTGTTCTTTGCTTCAGAAAGAGAAGGAATAGACAAGGCAAGCTACGTATACTGTTTGCAATACGTCACTTGGCGAAGCAAAAACGTACAATGCTGCCAACTGTTTTTCATAAAATCTAGTTAAACGAAGTTCAACTGATCTGAAGATCAGATTTCACTGTGAAACCGGAAGAGTTAAACCAAAAATTTAAACTCAGTTTAAGGTTCAGCTGATATTAAGTTTAAACTCCCACTGTGAAACTGGGGGTTAGACCCCTTTCACACAAGAAAACTGAGTTGCCGGCGATTTTTAGTTTGTAGGCGAGAAGGGCGTAAAAGGAAGACAAAAAATCTCCCCTCACACCCTTCTCGCCTACAAACTAGCCAGTTTCTGACAACTCAGTTTCCTTGTGTGAAAGCCGTCTTCGTGTGTTCACAGTGGGTTACATTCAGTATGTGACTTTCACACGCTCTAATTAATTAACTCTTATCAACCAAAATTGGCTTATTAGCGATATCCATGATGATCCATGGATTTTTCGAAAACAATTTGATATTTGATCAACAATAAACACATTCGACGATTTCCCAGTTCATGGATTAAAGTGGGGTACACGTTATCACACCTTTTTGATGTCAAACACTTAACAGTATCAAAAAAATGTGTGAACAAAGAACATGTTGGTCAAACAGAGAGTACACACTATCAAACTTGAACAGATTTGTCAAACAGGTTTGATAGTGTGAACCCCACTTAAGGCTCTTCCAAACCAACGCGAATTATTCGGCGCGTGGTATAGGTTCATATAACAACATAATTCTTGTTTCGATAGCAGTTATCCATCCTTAAGACCACCATGGTCGCATACTCCGTCGAAGTATCAATTATCGCAATTCGCTCAACTTAACCCCAATATACTTTTAAGTTAAGTTAAGTTAAGTTAAGTTTTTTTAGTCAGTTATATTTTTTTGAACGTACAATAAAGAGGTGTGCTCCCTCAACAAAAAGATCCAAGTAGTTTTTGAATTATTTTCTATACACGGTATAACACGCGGGACAATAGGCACTTGTTGTCGCTTTAAATCGGTGAAACCATCTTCAATGCGACTTTTATATGGGAATGACAGTCGACTAGCAGTCCAGGTATGCTAGGTCCATGAACCATGACTGCACTTTCAAAATGCAATTTTCGCGTTTAAGATCGTATCCAAAGCGATTTGGATAGATTTGTGTTGTAATTCCTTCTGGAAAAAAGCTATTGCAACAACAAACCAAGGTTTCTGAACATTTGTAGATAGGTTGACACCGTCTCGGATAGGTTCCTTAGGGCAAGGAACGTTAATGGGAAATGTCTGCTTTAAAAAATTACATTTAATGCAATTGATACAGCAAAACCCTTCAATTTTATTCACCCCTACGAAATCGAATCAAATTTAACTGGGATCAAATTAACCAAAATTTTAACGCAATTGACACACGGCCTTATTTTTAAAATAAGGTGCTAACTATATTTAAGCTAAATTGAACACATTTTTGGTTAGAATAACCACTTAACACAAACAATTTGATATGTAGCTTTAACTTTGCTGAAATTCCCTGTTGACACTACCTGTCGATTTAATTCTGTCGATAAAAATTCAATAAACTATAGATGAAGAGCGTTTAACGCATTGCTAGCTTAAATAAACATGTTGTAGTCAGGTACATGAGAGGAATTAATTTTTCAGTTAATACCTACATATATGTACAATACATAGATATACATATGTAGGTAGACATTAACACCCTTAAATCATAAAAAAAATCCAAGTTGGTAGACAAGGTCTGCACTCACTCACTGAAGTAACCACGGAACTTCACAAGTTACGAGTTCCTGAGCATTTCTACACAGGAACTTCACAAGGAACTCGTCCTGAGCATTTCTACAAAAAAATTCAACTTTCATAAGTCAGTTCTTCTATTGAAAAAATCCAACAATGTTAACGTTCAAGGCAAATAAGATGGAATGGGATAAAATAACTGATGCTGAAAAATATTAATGCTTCTGATGATGTAGATAGAGATATTTTCCATATATTCGATTTATAACAAAAAAAGAAGAAAACTCCCAGGTGGTGAAGTGAAGTGAATTTGATTTATTTTTTCAATTTGTTCAATTGAGTATACATAGAGGTTACGTAGTCTAAACTTACCTATACGAGAAGTAACGTACTGCAAAATGCACATGCACAAGGTCGGACAGGGCCAGCGGGCAACCGGGTTTTTTCCCGTTGGGCCCATACTTTTCATTATTTAGGCTCTTACACCTATCTTTAAAGGTCCCAGCTCTGTTGGTGACCTCTACAGCTATCTATAATGGAGGCTCTACAGCTCTGTTAGATACCCTAGAGCTCATTTGGAAGCCCTTTCATATTTCTTCAAGAGCCCTAAAGGTTCGTTGGATGCCCCTACAGCTCTGTTGGAGGCCCCACATCTCTGTTACAGGCCCTAAATCTAGGGCTGGCAAGAGTGCCTTTTAAGCAACCGATACGACACCAAGACGAGACTGTTTATTTGGAGCGAAATTGACAGAGTCTAATAAATTAAAAAATCGAATTTGAGTTAAATATTTATTTTCTTCTGCACATATTCAAACTATTATCGAAAATATTTCGTTCCAATAACCATCAGGTTGTCCGGAAATCATATCTTTCGGAGACGAGACCGAGATGAGACTTAATTATTCGAAACCGACACGAGACCGAGACGAGACTGAAAATTTTCGATTTTAACGAGACCAAGACGAGATTTACAAAAGTCTCGCAGAGTCTCGTCTCGTGGACAGCCCTACCTAAATCTAAGTTTGAGGCCTTTACACTTTTCTTAAAGGACCCTAGAGAGCTCTGTGGAAATCACTTCTTATTCAAACCTATATTCCAAACATCAACTCCAAAAAAACCCATACAAATCTCCCAATTGATACAGACCACCAATTTAGAGAATTTAGATTTTCAACAATTATATAATATTCTAAAGAATTTTCCTACAGAAATTTCTGCAGAATTTCGTAGGACCAGAATTATGTAAGCCAGAGAATTTTTAAAGATTAGTTTTAAAAGAAGAATGTTGACCCAGTCAGATTTTCAACTCCAATCTTATGTCAAAACTCTGAAATTCCTTTTTTGTTGTAGGAAGAAAAATGATTTTAGACAGAAGCGCATCGTTTTTAAAATAGATTCCAGTCATAAAATTGGATAAGTGCACAGTATTTTTGCATTATGAAATTTGATTGTTCCTGATGCCGACTGGCCTTATAGCTTCCCTAATACAATGTCCCAGAAACACATAACCCGGAAATGCTTCATAGAAGACTTTATGACCTATAATGCTATAGGTAGGTAGGTAGAGATGGCGGTCACAAGCATCCTCGCTCGATGACCCAATTAACGCTGTAATGCGCGCGCCGTTTTGATACCATAACTCGCTTGACCTGTGGATTAAAAAACATTTTTTTAAGATAATGAGGGTATTTGGTGATAGATCTCCCAACGGATCATCGCCTACGCCCGAGCTCGGCTGCAGTATGCTACGCTAAGCAATTTGCTGATTTGCCAAGGACGCATACGATCTGCTCCCTTAGGGTGATCATCTAGTCGCACACTCAGATATGGAAATCTCTGTACACCTCCGTCTGTTTGCACAACGTGACTTTTGGTTACCAGAGAAAGTACCACCCGCCTGTATGACCAGACGCTTTTAATGGATTTAGACATGAGATGAAACTTATTCGGGATTTGGACATAGGAAAAACACCCGATAGGACCAAAGTTCGCAACTAAAAAACCATCTACACTGTGCCAACTAGGCAACTTGTTGACTGGTATTGAAGCGAAGGTTGGCACAACCGTGTGTGTGTCCGGTCCTCGTGCACCATGAGCCACCTTCAAAAACTATTATCCTGCTAGCTCGCAGTCATAGGAGTTTGGGGAAGAAGATGGTGCAAGAGGAAACCGAAGTAAATCCTAGATCCATTTCGCCGCGTTGAGGAAAGAAGACAAATCTTTGATCTTCGTTCCGGAGAGTTCGTTAAGGGCGTCAAAAAAGGGCTTCCCAAAAGATTGTTGCCTCATTCTGGCCAAAGCGGGACATTTGCAGAGGAAATGAAAGACTGTTTCCTTTTCTTGCTGGTCCCCACAACTACGACAGTGAGTATTGTAGGGGATGCCAAGCTTCGCCGCATGTTCTCCTATTGGCCAGTGTCCAGTGCATGTTGCAACGATCCTTGCTATGTCTCGGCTGGGTCTGCACATTAGGTTAATAGTTCGGGATTTATTATAGGTAGGCCAGATTTTTTTAGCAATAATGCAGTTAGTTAAACTATTCCACCTACGATTAGCTTCTGAGAGAAAAATTGAGAATATATTGCCCTTCATAACTCCAAGAGGAATACTGACTCTTTCCGCAAGTGAGTTATGAAGGGCTGAACCTTGCCTGGCCAGCTCGTCAGCCCATTCATTCCCCTCAACGCCACTGTGACCCGGAACCCAGATAAGAGTGACCCTGAGGTTAGTGTTCAGACTCAGAAGCTCATCCTGGCATTGTCGTACTAATTTTGAGGATGATGTAGCCGAATTAATGGCTTTGACAGCCGCTTGACTGTCTAAGAAAATAGCTGTATTTCGGTTCTGGTTTGGATTTTGTTTAAGTAGCTTGCATGCTTCCCTGATTGCCAGTACTTCAGCCTGAAAGACACTAGCAAAGTCAGGTAGCCGAAAAGACCAGGATATATTTAGGGACTCTGAAAAAATTCCCGCAACAACACCGCACTCCATCTTTGAATCATCAGTAAAGATAGTTGTGTCGAAGTCTTTCGTCACGACGTCATCATTCCAATCCTTTCTGGATATAACTGTAAAATCTTTACCGAGGCTCATTGAAGGGGTGCAGTAATCAGTGGGAGTCGAACACATTTCGGTTGGAATTAAACCCGTGATGTTGCTGTGCCCATAGGGTTTGGCAAACCAGGAGTTCGATTCTTTTAGTCTTATCGCGCTGCAAGATACCAGGTATTTACATATTGTGTAAATCTAGTGGTAAAAGGTACAGAAAAACTCCTAAAGCATCTGTTTGACAAGATCGAATAGCCCCCGTGGTGCCAATGCTAGCTGTTCTTTGAACCTTCCTATAATGCCATATACATGGTAGATTTTTGACTGATTGTCTATTTATATGATGTTCAACTAATGATAAATTCAAGCTTTTAACTTCTAGGGCCGAATGCAACTTTACTAAAAATGTCAACAAAGTGCAAAAAACGGTTGAATTTTTGAGGTTGTTTTGAGTTATACCTCTTCAATTGGGCTTTAACAAAACCATCAAATATTTTGTTGGTTGCAATTAGTTTATTTGTTATTATTGCCTAAAAAATAATTTCAGCCAATTTGAGGTTGTTCTGTAATAAACATTTTTTGAATCAAAATAACTTGATTTGTAAAAAAAAACACAACTCATAATGTTACAAGATTTCAAAAGGTCAAACATACTTAAGATAATTTTTTACCGTAATTGTAATAGTACGGAAAACGTTTAGTAATTCTAAGCTAAAAAGCCAACTGAAAAAGTTATGTATGTCAAGTTAGCACTACATTTGTGGAAATTCAAAAAAGTGAATATGCAGTTAATTCTAGCTTTTTTGTAGTAAATTAGTTGTGGAGAGAAAAAAATTCCAAACATTTTTTTGACGTAGTTTTTTCTTTTAAATAAGGGTGGGCAGTGCTAGCTTGACACTGGTGAACTCAGCCATTAGAAAAGAAAAACAAATAACCGCACGATTACATATTCCTTTTTAATGGCTGAGTTCACCAGTGACAAGTTAGCACTAGCTACCCTTATTTAAAACAAAGAAGTACGACAAAAAAATGATTGATAAAAAGCTTCAACGAACTGCTTACTTAGTTTTTGGAATTCCAGAAAGTGTAGTGCCAAGTTGATATCAAGTTAGCACTACATACCATTTTTTTAAAAAATAGTAGAGCTACAAATTTTATTTTCCCTGAGAATTGTTTTGTTGTAAACGCCAAAATGGACTTTTTGAAGTGGATATGCAGTACTATGTTTTCGAAGGTCCTCTTTCTATTTCTGCAATCAGAATTGACCTATCATTTACCGTTGAAGAGATAATTAGTATGAATTTTGTCGTATATCCACAAAATAAGCATACCCTTAATTTAAGTTTGTCTTATACGCCAGTTTTTGGCATATAAGACGAAAATTCCATGTATTTTGCCGCATTTTTTTCTTTAATATTGTTTTGTCGTATGTCTATAGGCTTAAGACGTATGATCAAAAATTTAAAATAAAATCTGAAAATTGTTTTGTCGTATGTATATACAGATTTCAACTGGCGGTGGTGCAGAAAGTATAAACACAAGGCCGATAGAAAAAAAACATCAGACAGTTTGCCAGCTCGATTTTTAAAATTTTCAATGAAATATTATCTGATAAACCATCAATCAAAGCTCTGACTCTTTTGAGTGACTCCTGTGTCCCTCAAAATAAAAAATAAGGTGATGTAAACTGCTTTGCTTTTCCTACTTAACAATAACACTTCCTTAAATGTAATTGAACAAACATTTTTGGAGCCTGGACATTCGTTGATTCAGGAAGTTGACTACGTCCATAGCTCCATGGACAGATACCTTCGAAATCTGGAAGTATTTAGTCATATTTCCCTTTTGCGACATCTTTTTTTACATCTTAAAGATCTTTAAAAATGTTTCTAACTATAAATTAATTCAAATGAGCCAATAGACTTTAAGGCATTTCCGCTAGAGCAGGCCAGTTGAATTTTGAAGTCTTTCCATTCAGTAAAATAAAACTTCTTAAATTTAATAAAACCGATTTCTTAACTTTATTTAAAAAACAGAGGAATTGGAATTTCGAAGTGCCTCAATACAAAAAATCAATCAAAACTAGGCTGCGAACTCCAGAACATTTGTTCAGCCTATGCCTTCGACTCGCAAGCTCGTCTAAGCCTATATTAAAAGAGGAAATAAATGACCTTAAAAGTCTCTTTATTTGTATGCCTAAGGCAGGCCAGGCATATTACGAAGCCAGGCCTTGGCCACGCACTACGCGACAAGCGACGAGCGACAAGTTCAAGCAATAACGGCCCTTAGTAATAAACGAATATTGAGTCAATAATTGCAGAGATAGGTCGTAATTCCGTCGCTCTGTCATTCAAAAAGGACCTTTGTAGGCCCTGTTCTTTTTATTTATTTATTGAATTTTAATCCTGAGTGACAAGAGAATGCACTAAATTTTCTCAAAACTAAACAAAGTTTGAGAAATTTACTTGGAAACCACAATTTATTAATTATCATTTTTATTGTTTTGCTTAAACTTGTCACTCAGTGCGTGGCCAAGGCCTTATTCAAAACAAAATAATAGAAATAATTCATGATTCAATTCTGATTTTATTTTTACCTGAAGTATAAATTATTTGTAGTTGTTTTTAAGTAAATGGTCATAGAATGACTGTAATTTGTATTACACAAAAAGATATATACAGGGTGTCCAGTAAATAATGGATAGCCTTGCAACCGGTTATAGCTGGCCTTAAGACCTCTCAGAAAAAAAATATAAACAAAATATTTTCCCTGTAGTTTTTAGGTTATGATGTTTTTCAAAAAAAAAAAAATAAAAGAGAACGACATGCCTCAAATACTTGAACGTGACCACCACGGTTGAATTATTATTATTGTTTTTTTATTTTTATAATATTTTTGAATAATTGTTCTAATAGATGTTATACCAAATTTAACACTTGCTGTTGCAGTTTTTTTTATAATATTTTTTTTAATTAATTTTTTGTTACAAAAATCAGTTTTTATTTATTTTCACAAAAGTTTGACTATCTCTTAAATAAAAAAAAAATTTATGAAAGCATAAGTGGCCAACTATTTTAAAAAAGTTGTCTGTTTAATGTATTTTCTAAAATGGTACAAGACATGCGTGTATCTTTCAAAATAAGACATCAAATTTGATATTAATCTACTAAAGGAGCTTTTCTCAAATGTAAAAAAGATACAGTGAATAGCCAATTTTAATTAGTTTCTGTAAAAAATAGGTGGAATGGTAAAAAGTATGACGCTTGGTGTAAGTCGACCCTAGTTTGAGCCTGTGAGTACCACGGCCCTTTGCTTGTGTTCATGAGGAATATACCTGTAAGAAAATTGCACTAAAAGCGAAATGAGAACAGGATTTCTGGTCTTCAAAAAGATGCCAAGGAAATGGTCTACAATAAACCAATAGAATCAATTGCGGAACTACGTCGCAATGTTCAGGAATCTGTTTTTAAAATTAATGACCGCCAATATGCGCGTTTTCTTTAATGAAATATGTAATAAGCAGTACTGATAGAGTGTAGAGATCTTCTGTTAAGAGATGCAGATCATGTATCAGGGTCAATGGACTAAAATTATTGCGATTTAATTTTATTTATAAAAAATAAATATGTACATACCTAATTGTACTACTGTTTGTTTTCTTAACAGCGTTTCTCATTTCACTTTTAGTGCAATTTTTCTTACAGGTATACCTACCCCTCATGAACACAAGCGAAGGGGCCGTGGTACGCATAGACTCAAACTAGGGTCGACTTACACCAAGCGTATGACACCATTCCACCTATTTTTTACAGAAACTAATTAAAATTGGCTATTCACTGTATCTTTTTTACATTTGAGAAAAGCTCCTTTAGTAGATTAATATCAAATTTGATGTCTTATTTTGAAAGATACAGGCATGTCTTGTACCATTTTAGAAAATAAATTAAACAGACAACTTTTTAAGAAGTTGGCCACTTATGCTTTCATACATTTTTTTTTATTTTAGAGAAAGTCACACTTTTGTGAAAATAAAAAAAAACTGATTTTTGTATCAAAAAATAAATTTAAAAAAATATTATAAAAAAACTGCAACAGCAAGTGTTAAATTTGGTATAACATCTATTAGTACAATTATTCAAGAATATTATAAAAAAAAAAAAAACAATAATAATCATTCAACCGTGGTGGTTATGTTCAAGAATTTGAGGCATGTCGTACTTTTTATTTATTTTTTTTTTTTTTTTGAAAAAAATCATAACATAAAAACTACAAGGAAAATATTTTTTTTATATTTTTTTTTCTGAAAGGCCTTAAGGCCAGCTATAACCGGTTGCAAGGTTATACATAATTTATTGGACACCCTGTATATTTTATATTTACTTTTATTAATATGTTCATAGGATGACTTGTTTTGTTATTTTGATCTCATATTCACTAACTTGTATACTTTTTTGTTTTTAAAATTAACTTTTTGTAAGACTGCTTTAATAAGATAAGGCTGTTTTTTTATTTTAACGTTTATTTAATAAATAAAAAGACTGTAAGCACTGAAAATTGACTTTTTTTAGTTGGTTCTCTTACCGATTCGTATTGGGCTATCCAACTAACAATTTTACTCCTATACTCATCCATAGAAGCTATTTATAATCGTTTATTGCACTGATTTAATCTCTCTTTAGTACTCCATAGGGTTAAAAAGCAGAACTTTAGGAAATTTAGTTGCTATGAAGAACATTCTAAAAGAGTTCGAAAGAAGGGTTAAAGAAGTAAAGTATAGAATGTGAAGAAAAATAAAAAAAAATCATGTATGTATGTAAGCCTAGGGATCGAACTCTGGATGCCTCACGTCGAGCCCGCTTTTTTTTTTTTTTTTTTTTTTTTAAATTCATTTTTATTTTGTATTCAACTTAAAACTATCTTAAAGCTAGACAAAAATTCATGAAAAACTAGCCTACTTTTCAATATCTTAAAAATAATTTACTGGCCCCAAGCGGGCGCTCTAAATTAAACAATAACTTAATGCTAATGCCTTTCGGCCTACGAACTACTTAAAAATAATATCTTTTTATTGTTTTATTTTTTCCAAGAAAGATTTTTAAAAAAACTTGGAAACTATATAATTTTTTTTTTTATTTAAAAGCTAATTAAAACTAACTAAAAATAATTAAAACAAATTAAAACTATACTTAAAACTACTAAAAGACTACTTACAACTACCTTTAAACTAGAACAGCCGCAAGCATTTTCAATTTTGTTATTTTTTTTGGATTTTATAATTTTTTTGTTTAGATTTGTTTGGTTTTATAATTTTTTTTTTTTTTGTGCCACCCTGACTGTCCCTACTTAATTAATACTCTTAAAACTATGTAAGTCGACCAAGACGAGAAAACTAAGTCGACTAATCAACTATCTAATTCTTGCTTTAACCACCAAAACTGGTTCTCCTGTTTTACCCTGTTTCTTCGGTCCCGATCGGACACAGTCCTACTGAACCGAAGGCGCTCTGCTCCGCCCTGTGCGAGGATGTCTCGACTATAAAGGAGTCACCTATCTACAGTTCTGCGGCCGACGTGGTAGATTAGCGGAACTGCCGCTCTATCCTGTATCAGCCCTCGACTGTCTAAATAGAGGAAAGCATCGGGTGGGATAAATCCACTTAAACGCACACTCTCCAAGCAATCAGTGCTGTCGAGCTCGCTAACCACTCGGCCAATCTCTTACATGAAATAATTAGTATTATAACCGATTGACTTTCTCCTTCAAAGAATTTTATAACTCATAATTTATATAAAAAAATCTACATATTGAAAGCGTTTTCGCATGTCACACGTGAATTAATATAAGAGCCTAATGTTTTCATTGCACATAATTATTTATGCAAATAATAAAGATGCCCTCATTTTTGCAAAACTATTCGCATTATTACAAATTAATTATTACAATCACATATCACGTTTTACTTAAATTGCAAATGGTATCAAAATGGAGTCATGGCGTTTGCAATATAAGACTTAAGACTCTCCATATTTGATTATATAAACATTATAGGAACCCGAGCAAGATACTAACTTTAAGGATTGCATTAATATTTCTTTGGATCACTATTGGATATGGATAAAGAAACATCAGTTCATCGCATTGTGACGCTGACGTAATTGCTAATTGAAACTCTAATGGATCAGTTATATCACCTTTGACTCCTATACCGATTAGGCTTCCCTTCAAAAGGATTTCTGGGTCACTAAAGAAACGAATGACACTTTAATGTCTGAAATCGGAAGCAATTTTGTTAGTTGGGATACTTTATGCTTGACTATTTGAATGTCGTACGTGCGTAAACTTTGTCGTACGTGTATGGGATGGAAACAAATGCTGATTTTGGTGGTGTATACGACAAACTCATTTTGGGTAAAAACCTTTATAATTCGAAAACGAAAATAGGAAGGACAGTTTTGAATACAATAATCTAAAGAAGATATTTCATACAATATTTATTTATTTATTCAAATAATTTACAAAGTTAATTTATAAATTATTTAGTATTTCATACAATATTATATTAAAAAATAGAAAAACACTTTTTTCGTCAGTTTTTTTTTATATGCACGCAAATCTTTAAATGCGATTTCCCAAATTCGTAAAAATGGCGTATACAACAAAACAATTCTCAGTCGACGAAATGTAGTGCTAGCTTGACATACATGAGAAAGTTTGTTTTCTACCTTAAGCGAACTGGAAACTCTTATCGATTTTGATAAAAGCCGTGTTTTTTTGTGCCTTTATCCCCGCTTCCATATCTGATAAAAAATAATTTCCATGTAAAATATAATAACAATTTTGACAATTCTGAAATTGTTGTTGTATTTAACATGGGAATTATTTTTAAGCAGATATGGAAGCAGAGATAAAGGTACAAAAAAACACGGCTAATGTAAAAACTAAAGCTATGAGTCGTGATTTTGTATGTATGTGTTCAAATGCTTTCACTTAAAATTAATCCGTCTTAATAAATCATACTCAATCTTTTTTCATAAACATATTACGTATTATTTAATTCAAAATAAACATTGAACAAAATTTAAAACTGAGTTTTCATTTTTAAAATCATTCATTTTAAAAAACAATACCAAAATAAGCAAACAAACAAAAAACAAAAAATTCAAACCACACAGAAATAACTTCTTTATATTTTTTTTTTTTTCAAATTTTGTTTAATTCATCAACCTAAGTGAAAAGTTTTGTCGATCGATACTTTGATTCTGCAAAAATTTCTTGGCAACGGATGTGGATTTGCGGATGATTGTCATTTTATGTTGAATAACAAAACAAATAAGCTCTTTCTGTGAACATAAGGATAAAGTGTAAAATGAAAATGTTAAAGTAATTATTTTAAAGCTTTTCGAGGATAAAAATAATGTTCTTTGACAAGACAATCAATTTTGTGTAAGCGTATTCAGAATATAAAAAGTTTTGTTTGAGCAAAATTTTTATAGCATTGTTGAAAAGTTTGAATTGCAATAAAATTGAGGGAATACATATAGACTATTATCGCCCCTTAAAAAAAAGCAGTCAGTGTTATTTTGTATTTTTCCAATAATTTTAAGTAAGGCAAATCAATGAACTTCAATAACAAGTTTTTTTTTTAATTGACTATTTCTATAAGATATGAGATATGAATAATACAAATTCTATATACTACTGAAATACATCAGCCAAGTAGAAGACTTAGCATTATTTAATAGGACTTGTTGAATTATTGATTCAATATAGCTTTTAACAGCCTTTAGTCCATAAAAATTGGCGTTTCGTCCCGGCGTTCTCACTTGGACTCTTCAGTTGACAGTGAGGGCCTTGTCAACTGACAATCTGTATCATAAAATACACTCATATGTTAACAATGCCAGGCCACGGGTAACAAAATTTCCAACAATTCTTAATTAGAAATTCTAATTGGGTTGGATATAGTTCACAATTGATTTTGGCAGTAAAATTGATGTAAGCTGGACTGAACTTAATAAAAATTGCGTATTGACAAGGCCCTCACTGTCAACTGAAGAGTCCAAGTGAGAACGCCGGGACGAAACGCCAATTTTTATGGACTAAAGGCCGTTAAAAGCTATATTGAATCAATTTCTATAAGAGTTAAGGAACTGTGGTATTGCCGGCAGCCTTTTGTATAAAATCCTTGTGCACAATATTTATTTAAATTAAAATAAAATATTTTTGTTTTATACCCGTTTGAATGATATTGGTTGAAATCAGAACTCACTGGTGATGACAATCTTTTCAACTCCCACTTTATTCATGAGAGTATTTATTGACAACCAGCTTATCGAGTTCACTGAGTGAACATCTGAGAATATCGACAGTTGTTATATTTGTACTACACATGATTTTTGACGGTTTTTATTTGGCCAAATAAAAAATGATTACCCATTTCCAGTAGGTGCCTACCTACATTCCCCTATTTCAAGTTTTTTTTAAGTGTTTTTCATGGGTTTTTATTTAAGAAGTATGTACTCGACGTATTTTATTTATTTATTTTATTCTTGTATTTTATTTTATTTTATTTTATTTTATTTTATTTTACTTTATTTTTGTAATGGTCTCGTATTATTGTATTATAATTTTGTTTTAATTGTCATGAATGTTTGAATGAAAGGGATACATCTATCTGAAAAGTAAACAGTTGATATTATCAATTTCCTGAAATTAAAAAAAGTACCTGAATACAACGATTATCGGTAGCGCGATGGGTAGGCCGTGTCGGCTTCCGAATTCCAGTAACAGCTGATGTCTTAAGTTCAAATGACGGGCAAAGTGTTTTAAATAAAAATGAACATATTAAGACTCAGCACCACACAAAGAAGCCTGGGGCCTCATCAAGTAAAAAAAACGATAGGACGATATCGTTTTCAGTATTGCTATCTCTATCCCCTCTGTAGAAACAAAGAAATACAGCTATCTCCAAGACGATATCGTTCTATCGATTTTGTTTTACGTGATGAGGGCCCTGATGACCGGGTCGGCACTCGTGAAAGAGCTATAACTTCAGCCAAATAACTTGGTGGTACAACACTTGTTGTTGTTGTTTCATTCAAAATATTCAATAAAAAAAGGTTTTATCTCAAAAACGGCTCTAGCGATTTTGATAAAAAATTATGACTCATTACTTAGTTATAACTTAAAGCTGTGTTTTTCAAACTATTGGTCGCGACCCCCTGGGAGGTCACCAATAATTTCTCCGGGGGCCCCAGTCGGAAGCCGGTAACTGAGGTACCTATTTAATTGCCGTCATAAAGTCTATTCTTTCGATTTTGCATTGCTTCCGCCGCTTCCACTTCTACCGGATGTGCAAGACTCCGACTATCTTTTGAGAAACTTATCCAGTTATGCTCACTCGTATTTCGTATATTACCCGACAGGTTATCCAGAACACTTATTTGTTTGATGAATAGGGGTTTTTCTTTTTCAGCTCCGAGCAGAGAATGGAGCTCGAACAATCGGAGTTAGTTTTAACCTCTGAGCAGAGTATGACCAGAGCTCTTGTTAATAAATTGTTGATGGTTATTTTAGCTATTTAAATAAGAAATCTATACCTAATTGCATAATAATTTATATTTAAACTTATTTTTAACACTTCTTTTTTTAAGGACATCATAATATTAATATTATCGTTTTTTTTTTAGAACAGATATAAAGGTTACGGTAGTTCCCAGCAAAGTTCTGGTCCTACACCCTTTTTACAGGATCAAACTCAGGCTCTTTTCGACCCCCATCTAACTTCAGTACCAATAAAGTCTGATACTTCAAACTCGCAGTATTTGCTAAGCTGACACCAGTCTTAGGCAACTCATCTCTCACATCGTAGAATGTTGTTATTTCGCAGAACGGTAGGCCTTGTGGTATATACAAAGGAAAATATCGAAAATTTATCATTTTCCATAAATAATAATATATAAATTATTTAAGCACTTCCGATTGTCGCAGAATGATAAAATTTAATACAGCGGTAGAGCTTAAAGTGGAGGTGAAGATTTCAAAATTTGAGATTTAACATTAAGGGGCGTGGCACCTTCCCAATTTATCAGAATTATTATTAATTATATGGATCACTTCTGGTTGTCGTAGAACGTTGAAATTTGGTAGAGCGGTAGGACTTGAACTGCAAACAAATGCTAAATTTTAAAGTTTGATATTTAACGTTTAGGGGGCGCACAGTGGGCATGTGGTCGTGGTTTTAGTGGTCAAAAATATTTTTTTTTTGTTTTCGAATCGCATAAATTTAATTTTAATTAAGTAAAGAAATATTTGTACGTAAAATATATGACATTTTTTTTATCTAAATATGCTGAGGTTAAGAAAAAATGAATTCAAAGTGAGAAAAACTTATAAATCGATGTATGAAGCATTTTTTGGCATAATTTTTATTTCCCGATTTTTTTTAAATCCTTTTGGAAAGTAATTGAATTTATTATAGCTAGTTATTGGAGATATTTCTGTTATAATACGGAAAAAAAATTAAAAGAAACGTTTAGTAGATAAGTACCGTTTGATTTTAAAATGCCCATCTTAATTTTACCCACTTTATCCAGTTTAAAAGGGCGATACAAAAATTGACAACTTTTGACAACTTTAATTTATTTACGAATTGAAAATTGAATATGTGCTGTATCGAAACTCGAAAGATTTATATCCGCATGTATCAGCATTTACGAATTATAGTAAAAAGAAAACACTTAACATAGCGACTCTTCTGTATGCACAATTATTTAGTTCTCATATTTTGCCAGTAGGAGACCAACCATAAGCTATACAGGTAGTACCGATTAAACAACACTTGCTTAATTTCAAGAACGAGGACCAACGAAGACTTATTTCGAATGATGTTGGTATCATCTGACCCCTTTATATCGACACTGAGAAAATTTCAACAAAAACAATTAAATTCAAGATAAATGGCCTACAGAAATTCAAGATATTTTTGAATAACTAATTATTTAACTGTTTATATTTACTTTTTTTTACTTAGGCCTAATTTGTTCAATAACCCATTAAATTTAAACTAACCATTAAAAAATTTTTTTTTTTTGAAATGTTCATACAAATTTGTTTATTTTCCCATTTTTAATAGCAAATTTAAATTTAATGGAGAACGAATAAATTAGGACTTAGACCAATGATAATTTGTATAGTTTTTAATTTTCTGAAAAACTGAAAGACCTTAAACACCAGATTTTAAGTACTAGACTTAAAATTAATATCAGCATTAAATATAATATCATACTAGTACTCAAAAAGTAGCTATAGTTTTGAAAAGTTGTTTATTAAAATAACTTAATTTGTTTTGTTATAAAATAAAGCTATAATTAAATATTCTAATTTGCTCAGTTTGTAAATTATTTTGTATCCATCAATGGTCAATGGTCAATGGTTTGAAAAATTTGTCCTCCTATTTATCCTTTTTGTCCTCAAAATCAAAATAACTAATATTTGATTAGTTCAACGTTATATATTGATAGGTACTTAAATAAAGTTACAAATAAAAAAAATTAAACAAAAATCTCAACTGGTTCAGAAGTTATGGATTTTTGACCACTAAAGTAACTATTTTTGCCCATTGTGGGGCGTGGCATCCGCCCATTTACTCAGAATTTTTATTAATTATATGAATCACTTCGGACGGATTGTTGCAGAATAATAAAATTTGGTAGACTGGTAGATCATGTGGTCAATACAAAAGTGATATTGGAAAATTTTAAATTATCCATTCAGGGGCGTGGCAACCGCCCATTTTCTCAGAATTGATATCAGCTATGTAAAGAACTTTTGACTGCCGTAGAATGATGAAATTTGGTAGAGCCATCATAGGACTTGACATGCAGGCAAAGGGAAAATTAAAAATTTGAGATTTTCTATTTTCCAGTGGGCGTGGCAACCACCCATTTTCACAGAATTAATATTAAATATACATACGTATATTGAGAGAACTTCCGATCGGTGCAGGATTATGAAATTTGGTAGAGCGAGCGGTTAGTTTTCAGGTGTATACTAAGAAAAAGTTCAAATTATAAAATTTTGTATGCAGGGGCGTGGCATCCACCCATTTCTTATCGATTATTATCATTTCAATGGACCACTTCTAACTTATGAAAATTGTTAGAGGGGTAGGACCTGTAGTACATACAAAAGGCATAAATTAAAAACTTACTTTTCCTTATGAGGATCTCATTGGGCGTTTATTCCAACCACTTTTCCTGATAAAAAAGAATCCTTGCAAAAAGTAGTGAAATCACAGCAAAAGCATAATCGTTGAAAACATAGCCAAGTTCTTCTATTTATATACAAAAACCTTTGTGTAACCAGTCAGCCGTAAAAAGTAGTGAAGTCTAAAAGTACGCCAAGTTCTAAGTTTATTAATGTTAAATATCAAATATTTTAAGTAGAGTTATATGGAAGAACCCCAAAATTATCAGAGAAATCTGTTATTTTATGATTACTGAATTAAATTGAGTTGATTTACTTGGCAGGTTTTCTTTTATTACCTAATAACTCAATTTCGTAATGAAAACTTGACTAGTAAACCAACTCAATTTAAGTCAGTTATCATTAAAAGCAGATCTCTCTGATAATTTTAAGGTTTTTCCGTATAACTCTACTCAAAATATTTGGTATTAACATTAAGAAACTTAGAACTTGGCGTACTTTTGGATCTCACTACTTTTTACGGCTGACTGGTTAGCGAAGGATTTTGTATATAGAAGAACTTGGCAACTTTTTTAACATTTATGTTTTTGGTGTGATCTTATTTTATCGAATACGAGACAGCATTTCACACGATTGTTTCACGTACTCACAATATTCAACCTTTAAAGCTCGTCAACAAAAAAATTAGTTAAGAAATTAGGGTTTAAATATCATTCTTCTTCAGTCTCATATAAAAACAAAAGGTAATTTTTATGTTTTCAGTTTAATGATGAATACATCCATTTGTAAGAGTTTAAAGTTAAATCAAATGACTTTTTCATTTTCTTGCGATAAAATGAAGTCTTAATCATGAAAATTAGCTATAAAAATAAACTCATCCACCATAAGTATAAAATTCTTTGAAATCAGATTAAATTACCCCACCTTTCAACTACCAACACCAGCCTGTATACTCACCGAAGAATTAGCATTTTAAATTATATCCCAAATCCTTTGGATATTATACGCACTTATTGGGTTTGTATATCTAATAAAAAACTTAAATACTTTTCCGTCATTTTTATGAATATGCTAATTTTGTAAAAAAAAATTAGGATTTGTGGAGTCACAATTTCAAAAGAGATATCCTTCCTTCCCCAGTAGCAAAATAAAATATAGATTAGTGTTTAACATGACAGAATAGAACAGAAATTTGTATGAAGAAAAAGAGTGATAAGGCCTGAAGATTAATTCAAAAATTGCAACCGCAAAATATAGTTAATGAGAGAAAAGGCTTTTCTTAAAAAACCTTTGCATCAATTCGTTACAATAAAACTACAATATATTAAATAGAAAATTTAATTAAAAAAAAAATGTGCCATGTCAGAAGATTGGGCTCTGTTTACCATCATAACAAATACACCTTCCTTTAAGTCTGAAGATGCAATTTGCATAATAAATCAAACATCTTAAAAGTCAAACAAAACTTTTGGGTTTTGTATTATTAATTTTGTCCGAAAGACCTGTTGTGTTGCCACCCAGTGTTTAATCTGGTCTGAATAAATTAAAACTTTTTATGCATACCTAGAGCTACTCCTCTAAAAGTGTTGAAGTGAATATAATCCAAAAATAGCTAATTATCTTTTTGAAGAGGAAATAAAGTTTGTTTGTTTGATAAATAAAAGTCTGTTGGCATACCCACCCCGTACCATCCCACTTTATATATAGTTTCAGTGTTCATAAAACATTTTATTGTGTCCTTAGGAATCTTTGGATAATATTTTGTAATGTAGGGCAAGTATTGTTTTTGACGTTGAAAATAACATAATATTACGTCATGTCAGTTAGCAAAGTGGGATTATATTAACTTCATCCATATTGTAGTGCGTTGATAAGAATTAAGCAAAAGGTTTGGAAATTTGGAGAAAAATTTGGTGCCATGAAATAAAGTCCAATGAAATAAAGTCCAAAACCAAATTTTGGACTTTATTGCGCTCCTAGGTGTGAAATAAAGTCCAAAGCCATTTTGGACTTTACTTCACACCTTAGAGGGCAATTAAGCCATATGGCGGGTTCAAGGGTTTTAACTCCATTTTCGGGTCCTCTGTCCCGCTCAGACGACTCCTTCGCTCCGCTTAGGTTATGCTCAGTTTTATCTGGCAGGCGCATATGTTATCAGTCGGTCTGTTATCAAAGTTTTTTGTACTAAACTAAAAAATTTCGACCGAAATTTATGAAACTAACTTATTAAATTTTCAAAAAATAATTTTTAATTTTCATTTGGGTATTATTTTATTTTATATTTGGACTTTATTGCACTCCTAGGTGTGAAATAAAGTCAAAAATGGCTTTGGACTTCATTTCACAACTTATATTGTAATAAAGTCCAAAACTTGGTTTTGGACTTTATTTCATTAGACTTTATTGCATGGCACCAAAAAATTTTCGATACATTTTTGAAGAGATATATTTTGAAGAGAAAAAAGAGTTTTGGAAATAACAGTCATTTATCATTATTGATCGAGAACATAATAATTGTTTTCTTTAGAATGTAGCTTCCAAAATTCTGCATCTGCACAAAAATTCTGTTTTAATTTCATTCGTACTTAAATTTAAAATAATACATAAAAAACGGAAAGTACCAATTTTTACATGAATCAATCGATCCGTTCAATTTGCAGGCCAAGGTGTTTTCTACAAATTGACAGACGGGCAGATTAAACAGCGGAACCCACTGTTCTAGAATTCTCTTTAATCAAAATATTGACTTGGAAATATGTCAAGAATGGGAAATGGGAAACTTGCCATTGAGTAGCAATAAATTGCAAACCAAAAAGATGCTTACGAGTGAAAACTGCAACAAAAGTCTTCTTCTTCTTCTTCTTCTTCTTCTTCTTCTTCTTCTTCTTCTTCTTCTTCTTCTTCTTCTTCTTCTTCTTCTTCTTCTTCTTCTTCTTCTTCTTCTTCTTCTTCTTCTTCTTCTTCTTCTTCTTCTTCTTCTTCTTCTTCTTCTTCTTCTTCTTCTTCTTCTTCTTCTTCTTCTTCTTCTTCTTCTTCTTCTTCTTCTTCTTCTTCTTCTTCTTCTTCTTCTTCTTCTTCTTCTTCTTCTTCTTCTTCTTCTTCTTCTTCTTCTTCTTCTTCTTCTTCTTCTTCTTCTTCTTCTTCTTCTTCTTCTTCTTCTTCTTCTTTGTCTTCTTCCTTTTTCTTCAATCTTCTTACGGCATTGCCGGGATCCTTTTTTTGGTATTCTAGAAATTTTGTTTCCACAAGAAAATTGTATTCCCAGCTGATTTTAAAACATTTTTCTGACTCGCTGCAAATCCATTTTGGTATAGGTAGATATAGGCTGTAAGCCAACAATGCAACCGAAAAAGTACAAAAAGTACGTTTTCTTCCTTCTGTGCTTCTGCCCTCTGTAAAACCTTGTCCGACCAGCGTTGTGTTAAGGTAAAGCCGTCATGGTCACCTTCCGTACTATGTCGCTTGACAATTTTAAAATCTGACTAAACAAAGCAGTCACATGCACCAACCAATAATCTATCAAACTCACCCACCAGATGTTGCATGGAGCCACTGCTCCTTCGGGCCTGTTAAAGGAAAAGAACACTGCCTTTAAATGGTGAGTTAACCTCTTTTTAACTTTATCAACGCCTTTTCCAGGCTATGTCATAGGATTTATCATAGGTTTATTTTTATGGGAGGCGAAAAGAACCAGGGAATGGCAAAATAACTCAACAGAATTGACTCAGTACAACAAAGAAATAATAAAAGCCAGGAGAAATAGTTTCACTACCCCTGCTACGGCAAGACTACACAAAGCTCTTGCAAAAGAAAAGACAATTACATCATTAGCACTTCGGTATGATGAAGTCTCACTGAAAATACACTGCTTAATACACACTTTCAAGGTAGCCTACCTTTAGTCGGAAACTCAGCAGGCGTAGATGGTATTTTCCCAGCCCTTCTAAGAAGAGTAAAGAAGATCTTATGCCTTATTAAGATAAGGCTTAAGCATTCTTCGAAGTAGCATGCTCTTGGGTATATACCAATTCTATGGAAAAAGGCTAAATTTATCAAACATCAATCCTACACAAACTACGATTGTACCCTTTACCAAGAAAAGACCACGCATGAAACCTATCCAGTTAGCTGGCGAAGTAATCAAAATGAAGAGGGAAGTAAAACACCTAGGAATAACACTAGATAGTAAACTCCTGTCGGGAAAGCCACAAGGCCCTCATGAAATGCAAGAAAATTGCGGGGAAACCTTGGGGTTGAAAGCCCCACATCCATAGATGGATGAACACCATGATGGTAAGACCCATCATTACCTATGGTGCAGTTGCATGGCACAAACGAACCGAACTCTTAACAACTAGGAAAGCCCTAGGAAGAGTCCAAAGGCTCGCATGTTTTTTTGTATAACGGGAGCAATGATAACTTGCCTTACATCAGCTATGTAGGTTATCCTCCATCTATCTCCTCTACACGAGGTTATTGAAAATGCTGCAAAGGGTGCCATTATGAGATTTGCCAAGGAAGGAACTGGGAATAGTAAATGTATAGGTCTCAGAGAAAGAGCTAGCATTCCGAAGTCTTCAGTAACAAACCTCATTGACATTCCAAGAGATGGCATGAGTAAAAAATCTAACTTCGAACAAAATTTTCAAACAGAGTTAAGTAGCAAGAAAGAGTGGGTAGGGGAAACTGTTAACTACTCCCTTAAAGCAAACGCCATCAAGTGGTACACTGATGGATCGAGAACGAACGAAGGGACTGGTGCAGGAATTTCTGGGCCTAGAACCAAGATTTCTATAGCGATAGGACAGTCTTCTTGCATTTTCCAAGCCGAAGTACACGCAATAGGGAAATGTGCAGATCAAAATCTCGAAAGAAAATACAGAAACTAACACCATTACGTTGGACAGCCAAGCTGCACTCAAAGCATTGAGTTTAAACACCATCAGTTCTTAATTGGTTTGGGAATGTGTAAGCTTAGCAGGTTAAATGAACTCGGAAGTACAACAATGTCACTCTTCATTGGGCACCTGGCCACGTGCTCGTGCATCGGTATCCAGGGCTATGAAGAAGCGGACTCCTTAGCAAAAACAGGTGCAATGTCCCCCTTTACGGGGCCTGAGCCCTATAGCGGAATAGGAGAAAACGTGATTAAAAATAAAATCAACCATAAGATCCAAAAATTGGAAAGAACTCCCAAGGCTGAGACAGGCTAAACTACTACTTGGAAACTATAACCAAGAACAGTTTTTAAACTGTATCAGCTTAAGAAGGAATAACCTTAGAAAAATAACAAGTCTTCTCACTGGACACTGCAAACTAAAACGACATCTTAGCATTCTCGGCCTGGTTAGCAGTGCCACATGCAGATTTTTCGATGTCGATGAGGAAACATCGGACCACATTCTAGGCAAATGTGATGCACTTGTGCACCAAAGACCGTCATGATGACAAACCAAATGGAGTGGGAGGTGGTGTTTTGATAGCTGTTCGTAATAAAATTATGACATCATCTGTCGTATTCCCTTTTAATTCTCTATTGAGTTAGTTTATATAAAATTAACTCTTGACTCAAAATTCGTGTATTTACTTAACGCATATATTCCTCCAAAAAGTTCGAGTGCAGTTTTTGGTGTGCTCTCTTTGGCCTTAGACTTTGTAATTGACTTGTCTTGCTCAAACAGCAACTTTCTATTTATAGGTGATTTTAATCTACCCCATATACAGTGGATTCCTTCTGAATGAAGCCTCTTTAACTTCATCACAAACTGAACTTACCTCTCTTGATAAATTTAGTTGGACTGACTTACAGCAAGTAAGCTGTATTAAAAACTCTTAAAATCGAATTCTCGTTTTAGAATTGTCCACTGAGGCTATTAGTACTCTAGTGCTAGAGTTCTGGTATTACTAATATAGATAAATTTCATTATCCTCTTGATATAGTTCTTGACCTGAGCAGTCATATTATTGAAAACAGCAACACTCATGATTGCTCATATATATTTGACTTCAAAAGGGCAAGTTTTTTTTATTACCTAATTACTCAATTTTGAAAAGAAAACTTGGCAAGTAAACTAACTCAATTTAAGTCAGTTATCATTAAAAAACAGATTTATCTGATATATTTTAAGGTTCTTCCATATAACTCTACTAAAAATATTTGATATTTAACATTAATAAACTTAGAACTTGGCGTACTTTTAGATCTCACTACTTTTAACGGCCGACTTGTTACGCAAAGGTTTTTGTATAAAGAAGAACTTGGCTCCTTTTTTAACATTTATGTTTTTGTTGTGATTTCACTACTTTTCGCGAAGATTCTTTTTAACAGGAAATATGGGTGGATAAAACGCCCCTGCATAAAAAAGTTCATGATTTCAACTTTTTCTTTGCATACCCACGGCCACGCCTGAAAACTAACCACTTTACCAAATTTCATAATCCTGCACAAATCGGAAGTGCTCTCAATATATTTAATATTAATTCAGTGTAAATGGGTGGTTGCCACGCCCACTGAATGTAAAATCTCAAAGTTTTAATTCGACACTTTGCCTTTATGTCAAGTCCTATCGCCCTACCAAATTTCATCACTCTACGACAGTCAGAAGTTCTCTACATAGTTGATATCAATTCCGAGAAAATGGTTGGGTGCCACGCCCCTGAATGGATAATTTAAAATTTTCCAGTATTTCCTTTGTACTGGCCGCATGATTTACCAGTTTACCAAATTTTATTATTCTGCAACAATCAAAAGTGATCGATATAATTAATAACAGTTCTGAGAAAATGGGCGGATACCACAACTCATGAATGTTAAGTATCAAATTTAAAAGTTTAGCCTATGTTTGCAGTTCAAGTTCTACCGCTTTACCAAATTTCATCATTCTACGACAAACAAAAGTGCTCAACTTAATTGATATAAATTCTGCGAAAATGGGCGGATGCCACGCCCTCTGAATGCAAAATCATTTTTAAAATTTTGCATTTGCTTGCAGCTCTAGCCCTACCATTTTACTAAAATGTGATCATTCTACGACAATCAGAAGAGCTCCTCATTGATATAAATTCTTATTCAAATGGGCGCGGATGCCACGCCCCCCCTGAATGTAAAATCTCAAATTTTAAAATTTTCCCTTTGCCAGCACTTTAAGCCCTACCGTTGTTCCAATTTTCATCGTTTCACGATAGTCAGAAGTGCTCAAAATAATTTATATCAATTCTATGAAAATGGGCGGATACCACGCCCCCTGAATGAAAAATCTCAAATTTTAAAATTTTTCCTTTGCCTCCAGCTTAAGCCCTACCGCTTTACCGAATTTTATCAACCTACGACAATAAGAAGCGATCTAAGTAATTTATATCAATTCTATAAAATGGGCGAGTACCACGCCCCCTGAATGGAAAATCTTAAATTTTTGCCTTTGTATACATCACAAAACCTACCGTTGTGCGAAATTTCAAGATTCTACGATTTCGGGAAATGCTCGATAATTTTGATGATCTGTCAGCGAGTCAGTCAGTTACGGTTTTTGCAAATTTTGCAATCTTATATATTGAGAACCACGGATGCTAAAGAATTGAAATTTGGTGGGTTGACTTAACCTGGTGAGCTTAGCAAATACTGTGAGTTTGAAGTTTCTGGCTTTATTGGCACTGAAGTTAGAGGGGGGTCGAAAATCGCCTGAGTTTGATCATGTAAAAAGGGTGTAGTGCCAGAACTTGGCTGGGAACTACCGAGCCCTTTGATATTTCAGTTTCTAGTAATACTAACGAAGCAGTAACGAGATTTTGTACAATCCTCAATAACTGCATAAACGATAATATCCCTTTAAAAATATAAAAAAACACTAACTTTGTCCATTCATGGTATACGAAAGAGCTTAAAACTCTCCGTGATAAAAGAAATAGAGCATGGAAATTATATTTAAAAACTCTTTCACCTCTTGACCACAATGCCTACATAGTCATTTTTGAAGAATTTAAAGCCCTTTTGAAAACTCTTTACACTAACCATGAAAACGAAATGGGTAGTTCTCTGAAAGATGACCCCAGGACATTTTGGAAATTTGTTAATTTAAAAAAAAAAATTAGATGGCTATCCGGCACATTTTACGTATGAAAATTGCTCGTTAAAGGAACCCATTGATATTTGTAATGCCTTTGCAAAAATGTTCGTAATTCTTTTGTTGACACACCTCTTGATGTTGATGAAGATTATTTCAGAATGTTACATACCTATGCTCAAACGAAATCTAGTAATATCCCCGTTACACGGAGTACTGTTTTGGACATTCTCTCATCTTTAAATGATGATTACTCGTCGGGTCCAGATGGAATTCCCCCAATACTATTAAGAAAGTGTAGTTTGTAAACATATACTTGTCCAACCACTTCAATTTCTGTTCCAGTTTTCTATTGAATCAGGAAAATTTCCTTGTTTATGGAAAAACTCCTTTCTTGTTCCGATTTTCAAAAAAGGGACAAATCTGATATTAAAAACTATAGGCCCATATCGAAACTTTCTTGCATTCCAAAGCTCTTTGAACAAGTTGTATGTGAGAGCTTGGCATTCCACAGTAAGAATATAATTTGTAACCAGCAGCATGGGATTATGCGAGGAAAGTCAACGGTAACAAATCTCCTCACATTCTTGCATAAATGTTCCAATCAATTGGAAAAAGGAAATGAAGTTGATTGTGTTTATACAGATTTTTCTGAGGCATTTGATCACCTAAGTCGCAATATTATTATCTACAAACTTAAAGCGTTGGGTTTTCCACTTCGTCTTATAGCATGTATAAAGTCATATCTTGTGAATAGATCTTACGAAGTCAAATTCTGGAACACTCTTTCAAACTCATTTCGTACTCAATCGGGTGTACCTCAAGGAAGTCATGTGGGCCCGTTTCTATTCAATGTAGCTATTAATGATGTTACATCTTGTATATGTTCTAGCGATATTCTCATATTTGCTGACGATATGAAGATTTTTAAAACAATACAATTTAACCATGATCATATTCTCCTTCAGGCTGATATTGACAATTTCAATATTTGGTGTGGTTAAATTGGTCTATCCCTAAACCCTATTAAATTCCAAACAAAAACCTTCTCCAGAAAACGAATTGTGAGTGCATTTGATTATACTATTTCACTACTGACTCGCACTCGCGTTTTTAGTTTCAAAGACCTAGGTGTTCAATTTAGTTCTAATCTAGAATTCACTGAACATATAAATTATATTGTAAATAAGGCACGCTCCATGCTTGGTTTTATAAAACGGTGGGCAAAGGAATTTAGCGATCCCTATGTTACCCTTTGAAGTAGCCCGTAGCGTAATGGTTAGTGCGTTCGACTGTCACGCTGGAGGTCTGGGAGCGCTTCCCAGCCTCATCCACCTAAAAACTAAAAAGTTTTTTTTTCAGGGCTTCTGCCTCTTGCGAGGAATTGACAAATCCTCCAAGAGTATCACTTGTCACGAATAAGTGCTTCTCGTCTAGCCGTTCGGATTCGGCATAAAATTGTAGGTCCCTTCCATTCCTGTCGAAAGGCGCACACAGGAATAGTTGCGAGTTGTTAGTCACTAGGCCCTGGTTCTTCATGAGCCGTTGTGCCACCCGATTTATTTTTTTTTTTTTATGTTACCCTTTCATTGTACAACTGTTATGTACGACCACACCTAGAGTATGCATCTCAAGTATGGACCCCCTTTTACGAATTTCATAAAAATCGATTCGATTTGCTTTAAAAGGGTTACCCTGGAATGATGCAAATAATTTGCCACCGTATAAACATAGGATCTAACTTTTGCAGGTCCAAACTTTATATCAGAGGCGGGTTAATAATTATTTAATATTTATTCACCAACTTATTAATGGTCAAATTGATGCTCCCGATTTGCTAGCATGTATTGGCGTAAACTTCCGCGGGGTTTCTCACCACCTGCGTGAATTTGAACTTTTTCACGTAGATTTTCATAGAACAAATTATGGCGTGCATGAAGCTCTTAACCGAATGAGTAAAATCTATAATTTGAATATTTCTTCAGTTGATTTTAGCATGAGTAAAATAGTTCTAAAAAAATTGTTTCGAACCAGTGCTCCACTGTCGGGATCGGTTTAATTTTTTTTTTGTCACTCTAAATGTTTTTTGTTTATATTTTAATACATAACTGTTTATTTGTTGACATTTTGTAATTTTGTTTATTTAAATGCTTTCGCGTCCTTTGTTTTTTTTTTGAATTTTATATGCTTGCATTAAGCAGACCTTATCTCTTTTAACTTCCGACGATACTTATTGCGCGCATGTAAGACAAGTTGCTGGGTTATTGTCATTATAGCAAAGCAACTATTTTCATTTAATTAAATATCTTAACATCAAATAATTAATTTAAGTGCCAATACGACTTGCAATCGTAATTGCCGTCGTGCTCTGTGAAAATGGACCCCAGCGCGTGCGGTATCTGGGGGGGGGAAGGCGTGGGTTTTAATTTTTAAAGACCTCTCTTAAAGACACCTCTGGGGCGTTACAAGGTTGAAGAGAGTGATTTACCATCTCTGAGGGTACCCCAAATACTTAAATTTCGTATAAATTTGGGGAATAGTTGTAAGATGAGTACCCTGATCCAACTCCAGTAGGGGGCTCAATAGATCCTTGTATCGCATTGCGAACCCCATATATATTATTAAAGTGTGACGGAAACAAGACCAACTGTGAGCTCACTAACCTAACCTTACCTCTAACCTCGTGAATCTCCCCCTTATGAAATGACTGCCAAAAACCCCTCGAGAACTTATTTCCCATATCACATAGTTCTAAAATAAACGTTTGAACATACTTCTCTATTTTATTTATAATACCATGTATACTTATTTATATTTAACCAGAATGGTTGCGAGTTGTCAGTCACTAGGTCCTGGTTCTTCACAAGCTGTTGCGCCAGACAATTTATTTATTTTTAAGTTTCATCAAATTATATTCAAAAATATTAGGTATGTATATGAACTTACTAAATATTTATCGTTGGTACTCGCATTTGCATAATATAAAAGGAAAAACCTTTTTCTTATCGTCCTTTTGACCACTAAATATACATTAGTTTGACAAATGATGGTACCATAAGGTAAATAAGTTTTAAAACGAACTTTAAGTCTCTCTACGACATTATGTCTGAAAATTTTAATATATTCTTAAATAGACAGCAAGGAAAAACATGAAAAAATATGTTTTGAGCTCTTCTATCTATAAACAAAAAACAAAAATTAAATAGAATTATGTGTGGACAAAATACAGAAAATCATTAAAAATAATAAAGATCTTCTTTCTAAGAAAACTTTTTTTCTATATTGAACATCATTATTATAATTTGCTCATTTTATAAATAAATTTCCAAGGAACATGTTAAATTGATAAATTATCTTGCACGAGGAAACACCTTGCAAAGATTAATACAAACAATTTCTGGCCTATGTTTCTGGAGATGTTGACATAATTGGATGTCCAAATGTATTAGACATTCTAATGGACCTAAGAGCATCACTCATCAGTGATAAAGGCAAAGTCTGCGGTCGGTAGTAAATTCAGTTTAAGAGGGACTTATTTGCACTCATTAAATATTCAACGCTGAATATTTAACCACTACATGACAAGGGTAAGTGAGTTACGTGTACACTCCGAACGATGCCAGGAAGTATTGGGGAATAAAAAAAAAAAATATTTGAAAAAAGTGCGTATACGCAACAGTGACCCTTTTGTTTAAAGGACACTTTTTAAAGATTGTTTAGAAACTTGCAGGCCCTTACTTCAGGAAATGGCCAAAATTATATGCTGCAGCTGCATATTGTAAAATCTCCTCATTTACTAATACTTGTGTACTTCTAACTTACTCACTATACAAACAAATATTTAGACAATCCACATTGGGTGATTTATGATAATTTCTCCCTCATAACGACACAAAAATAAATCTAAGGATCTTAAAGACGCTTATCACAAATACGATATATTAAATCTAAAACAGGTACTTTTGAAAGATATTCATGCATTTACCCACACATGTGTATTTTTGTGTTCCGTAGATCGTAGAGGGTGTAGAATAATTGAATTAAATTATGTAGGGGAAATATGCTCTTGTATCCTTAGTCCCACCCAACGCCAACGTCGGCTGTTAGAATTTATTTGCTATATACGGACATGGCATGTAATACGTGTTTGCTGTAGAATACTTGTTGTCTTTTTTATTTATTTTTGTTGTTTTTGTTTTCTATTTCAAGATGGTAGGTACTACACGTTCTGGTTGGGTTATTTAAGTAGTGTTATCGTACAAAAATTTGAACACGTACATTTATATGGAGAGAAGTTTGCCACCCCATTACATGAATTTCATTACATTACCCGTTACATCCGTATATGATAAACATATACAAGGCATGATTATACTTGATGTGTGATGTGAGAATCATCTCTTTCTGTTGGGATAGGAATAAAATAATTTTCATACCAAAACAATTTACATAGCAAGTCCAATTTTGATATTTTATGTTGAAGTGTTGTAGAAATAACAGTTAGTAATTTGTTTGTTTTTTTTTTTCAAATTATGAAATTTTTACCAACACTTGAATGAACAAAATTAAAAACCAAATTGTTAAGGTCCTTGTACGCCCTTTTAGTGTGAAATTTGGTGTCCCGTCTCAAAGACCCTTATGTTGAAGATCTGACCGTATGATAATCGATGTACTTATTTTTAAAAAGTCGCCATTTCTGTTTGCAATTAATTTTAAGAATCGGATAACGGTGCTTCCTCACTAAAGGTCGTCCAGGCCAACAAATACATAATTATCACACAAACTGAGAAAGTCAATAGGTTTAGTTTGTGTCAAACACACATACTGTTTTGTGGCTCCACTCTCATATTAGTCCAGAAGCTCTAAATTTTCATAATAGCAGTATTTGAGAAATTATACCCGCCTTTAGCTGGAGTCCCCGTAATCGTCGTTTAAAAAAATGGTGGTAACAAAAAAAAAAAAAATTTAACGTTACATTCCACAAACATCTAAAATATCTCAAAAAATACAAAATTTAATTTGTTATATGATTTTAGTGATGCAATTTTTCTTTTATTAACAAGATTTCCCTTAATTTGTTAATAAGATAAGGTCGTGAGTGCAATAGTGGCCTAACTGCAGTTTTATCGAAATTGAGTTTATTGTGAAAATTAAATCTGCATCAAAAAAGTTTAAAGCTTGAGTGCAAAAGTGGACTATCTACCACTTAGTCCACTATTGCACTCACAAATTTGGTTTTATTGTTTGAAACCTTAAGTTAGGACAATAATTTTACTATTTTCTCACAGGTGACATCAAAGCAATGAATAAAACATAAGTGGTTAACCTGATAATCTCCTTAAAGAGTTTTATACTAAAAATAATGCTGCAACTCTTGTTGCTATTTAAAGAAGTGAGCGAAAGTGAGTTCATTAAGTGTATATAACATCTAATCCTCATTATAGAGTTGATAGAATGAACAATTGGTTTTTTGTCAGCGATTAATCGTATTAACTATGCGACAAAGATTTCGGGTTGATTGAGAAAAGAAAAATATTTTTCAAACATTTAAATACCCGATGATTGGATAGAAGTCACAAATTTAGCGAGAAAAAACAACCATTCAATGTCATTAAAATGACCAAAGACCACAACTTTTTATTCACTTTGAAATTGGAAAAAAAAATCAAATAGAAAGATTTCTACAGTAGGGCTTAAGGTTAACCGGCTCAAGATTATCTGAGCTTTACAATTTAAAGACCGAGTATAAGAAAGTTTTCTATTGAAGAAATTTTTCCATTTCAAAGTGTTTGCATTTCCTAACAAATAAGTGTAATCTTAGCAAGCTTCGACCTTATGAAAGACCTACATTTAAGCGGCACAGGGTCAAAAGTCCACAGGTCAAAAGTCCTTAATGGACCTTTGACCCACTTGATAGGGTCAGAAGTCTACAAATCTATTTTGGATATTTAACCCACCCACATGGGTCAAAAGTCCACAAAATAGTGGGTCAATATTCCCTTATTTTAGAATGAAAGTGGGTCATAAGTCCACAAATATTTTTAATAATTTCAAATTCAAATATATTGAAAAAATCAGAACAATTAAGAATTTATTTGAATACTCTAATTTACACATAAACTTAAAGCACACCAACTGACAACATAGGTGCCTGCCTGGCGACTGAGCATACCCAAATCGGAGCGGCGGAGTAGCGTGAGCGGGTCAGAGGACCCAAAAAGGGAGTTATAATCCTTGAACCCGTGAAGAGCGCCACCCAAGGCACTCTTGTTAAAGAAAACTATCTATAAAGAGACCCACTTAATTGTGTCAGAAAGCCAAAATCAGTGGGCCAGAAGTCCACAAGATTTTTGTGTGGACTTTTGGCCCATCGGGGTGGATCAAAAGTCCACAATTGATTAATGGACTTCTGACCCATCCAAGTGGGCCAAAGTACATTATGGACTTATGACCTGTGGACTTTTTGTATTAAATCTTAAAATTGTATTTTAATTCGTTTTTTGTTACACATTTTCTCGTTAACGATATCATTACATTAGGCGTGTTTTTTTGTTCCCTCTATGTTAGCTTAAGAAATAATGGCATAAAAAAACGCTCATCGCTGCTTTAGAAAAGAATTTGGCAGCACTCATATAACAATGACATTTTAACTGTTAATAACTGTTTGTTTCGGGTAAATCAACCACAGATGCTGTTCAGAGTATAAGAATCAGAATAGAAAAATATAGGGATTCCTCGAGAGATTTGCATGTTGTAGTGGTTGATTTTGAAAAAGCATTCGACAAACAACCACGAGATCTGATATGGGTTGCACTTAGGCAACGAAGAGTTCCGGAAGTCTACGTGCGGATGTTCATGGACATGTATTAGCAAGTTAAAACAAAGGTAAGATGCCGCACAAGAATCACCGAAGAGTTCCCAATTAGAGTAGGTGTGCACCAGGGAAGCGTCTTAAGTCCTTAGCTCTTTATTACTGTCCTTGACTTTCTGCTTGAGAATAAGGTGGTGAGAAGACCGAATACCTATGCTGTCCATTTTCTGATCCACACAGGCCTATTTCGGACATCTATTTGAATGGAACAGTGCTGCGAAAATTTTAAATATATTGGATCAATGATCAATAGCGAAGGATCTTGTGATGACGACATCAAACATACAATTAAAAAGTACAAGTGACCTCAACTCCAGAAATTATTGTGTTTCGCCCAAGGTATAACAGTGGGCTCTTCAGTCAGTCTGTTATACCCTACTAAGACACAAATTTTGGTCGATGTTTACCGACTCTTATAAAAATCACAGCAAAAAGATACTGTGAATTTTATTATTCTAGGGGAATTTGTTTAAATTCGTGCACCTAGAAAATAAATACCCGTGGTCAGGTTTTTTATAATAAGAAGATGAAGAAATTTAAATATAAAAATATTGAAATTACTTCTGTTTTAAGTGGAGTGAATGAATAAAATTCAATTAAAAAGTACAAGTGACCTCAACTCCAACTGGAGTTGAGGTCACTTGTACTTTTTGTACTCTTTAATTGAATTTTATTCATTCACTCCACTTAAAACAGAAGTAATTTCAATATTTTAATATTAAAATTTCTTCATCTTCTTATTGACATCAAACATAGCGTAAGCGCATTGTGGGTGAAGTGGCGGGAAAACTCTGCCATCTTCTGTGATAGAAAAATGCCTCCTAAGCTGAAAGGAAAGCTCTACACGGCAGTTGTTCGTCCAGCGCTTACAAACGGTTCACAGTGTTGGACAATGTACAAGAAGTATGAGAGTAAATTGACGGCAGCTGCAATGCAGATGCTTCGCATGACAGCAGGAGTGATAAAGCGTGATCGAATAAGAAGTAAGAGAATCTGAGGAAGCCTACACGTCAAAAATACCATCTTGGACAAAATACAGCATGACCAACTTAGCTTGTACTGTCGTGTACAAAGAAGATGCCATGAGAACCCAGTTCAAAAGGCAATAGCACTAGACGTTCCAACAATATCGCGGAAGAAAGGCAGGCGCAAAAACTTCTGGATGAAACAAATGCAACGACAACTGCATTTAGTTGGTCTCAGACATGGAACAATCCAAAACCTGGAGGTCTGTCGACGTTTTCTGAAGTCAACCCGGCGAACCCCACAAGTGGAGCCTTAGGCGAAGCAGTTGAGTGGGAGAGTTGTGGTCCCCCTCGAGATCATAACAATCGCCGGTAAAATGAAGAAGAAGAAGAATAACTGTTTGTCAACAAAGAATAAAAACTAAAAGTCGTTTAAATTTTGATAAATTAAAAGAAAAAAAAAATAATAATTCAGAAGAAACAGACCGGTAAATTGCTTTTAAGAAATAAGATTCACATCCATATCCTTCGGATGTGGAACTTGAACGGCAGCATATGATAAGCTCATTAAATTCTGATCTCGACAGCATTGTCCAATGGGGAATAAAAAATCGTGTAGAATTTAATGCTTCAAAAACTCAATGCTGTCTACTGTCGTTAAAACGAAACCGACCCCCCATGCCACTATCCATGAGTGGCACTTGCATTGAGGAAACCGAAAAGCTTTCAGTCGTCGGTATGTGTGTCACAGGCCACCTTTTATGGAACGACCACATATTCGACATCGCCAAAAATGCTGCTAAGTGTTTAGGTTTTCTCTGTCGATGCAAGAAATTTTTCTCCCTTTCTGATCTGGCTGTGATCTACAAAGCCTTTATTCGTCCAAAACTTGAGTATAACTCTCACATTTGGGCAGGTGCTCCAATAACCCACTTGAGTTTATTGGATAGAATTGAAAAGAGAGGCCTTAAAATGATAGGTGAAAGAACTATAACGGAAACATTCTCATCTCTTGAGCACCGTCGAAATGTTTCATGTCTTTCGTTATTTTACCGTTATTTCCATAAACAATGCTCTAGTGAAATAGCCAGTTGCATTCCTCCCCTTAAACAATTCAACCGTAATACTCGCGCTTCTAGGAATGCCCATCAGTTTACCCTTGAGCCCAATTTCGGACGTACTGTTAAGTACAGAGATTCTTTCTTTAGTCGCACTACTCGAATGTGGAATGCTCTACCCAGCTCAATTTTCCCCTCCCATTGTGATCTACAGACGTTCAAAACCAATGTGCATCGGTATCTCCTTTTAAATCCCCTCCAATCTACCTAATCGCTCGTGCTGTGTATATCATCTTAATGCTGGTCACAACCCCTTTTGCACGCGCTTAATATAAAAAAAAAAAAAAAAAATTACCATGAAATGATATTTTTTTTTAATTGTATGTACTTTATGTATACAGAAATAGTAAATTTGTTTACAAATGAGTGTAGGGATGGTCAGGATTTTGAGGATTTTTTTCTGCAATTCCTGATGAAAATTCAATCTCCAGTTACAGTTCAACATACTCGGAGCTTGATCAACATTACGTCCGATGCTTTAACTTTGATGCAACTATTGATGCATTTAGTCTTGGTGACTTTAAATTTTATATACGTTTGTAGAAGTCCACTCTGGAGTATCTCATATGGGTGTAAAATTTAAAATTTTCATGAGCGTTCGCATTTAATTCTGTTTTATCAAATACATAAACAAATGTTTAGTTCTTTCCTTTTTTCAGTCATATTTTTCTCGATCAATCGACTCGTGCTTCAAGATCCATCTGCCAAATCAATGAGTATGAATTTTTGACATTTTTTGGGATAAACGAAAAAAATAGTGTGTGAAAGCACTGTTTTTATTTTAGCTTTAATCTTAAGCAGAGATGTTTTTCTAAGCATATTTGTTGTTGTATTTTACATGAAATTTTTTTAAAGCTAACATACAGGGCACTTAAAAACACGCCTATTATTAAACAATAAATATAGGTCGTCAGCAGTGTCTAGCTACATTCCAGTAGCTGTTGACTACAAAAACAAGTTCGTGGAATGCAGCTGTGCATTTTATATTGTTCTTAACTTAAAACAAGGATTGATAAGTAGGTTTTGAAAAAATTGGTTGTTCATCAAAATCCTTATTATATTTAAAAAATATTAATACTGGTGTGTAGTAGTTGCGTCATATTCTTTCCATTCAAAACGTTTTTGGATTTAAAACGTTAAAATACAAGTATTTGAGTAAAGCCTGATATCCACATCTGTGTAGTGTGTTGTGTTGTGTCGTGTGTCGCTGTCATTTCATTTATTTTATGCGCCACACTGCAACAGAACACACAAGACAAATATGCTTCTACGCATATGAAATACATTGTAGCGATAGGAACACACGACTCCACAACACACGACACAGATTTTGATCAGGCTTAAATAATTTAAAAAAAATCGGAGCTAAGTTATAAGTCTTAACGTTTTGTCGGCTTCATGACTCGACTTAAAAGTTGATTAACAAAATGGCATACCAACATTTCTTAACTCAATATTTTTCGTTTTAAATTACTGCCAAAAGAAAAACAAAGACGAGAGCATACTAATTGACAAAAAAAGATGTTTGCTTTTAGAACAAAGAACATAATACAACTACTTTATTTATTTAACAGAAATTAATGTTTAGTTCTTGGAGTTCTTTATCGAACAAGCAGCAAAAAGCTTCTTATGAAAAATGATTAATTATAAATTGAAATGAAAGTACATAGTTAATGGCTTCTTACTGTTCTACTCAAATTACATTACACAGTAATTCTCTCAATTCAAATGAATCGACTTCTTAGTTACAACATTTCGTTTATCAATATTGCGTAATGCATTTGGGTAATTCATTGATTTTTATTTTATATGTTGTCATTATGCCTCGATCCTTGAACTCCTTGTCGATTAGTTTCCATTACATAATGGAAAGCGAAAATTAATGTTGACATGTCAGAAAAATAAAAATAACCCACAGAGAATTTATTGCGAAAAAATAATTAAGTAATTTGCTTCAGAAGACTTAACAAAATTAATTTATTATCGAGATAAATAATGTAGGTACTATAGAGGATACACCCAATATATATAAATAGTTATTGAGCAGGTAGATGAAAGAATTAAGTTTTTTTTTTGTTGGTGATCTCTATAGGTATTTTTTGTCTGTCTTCTTTCTAGAGTTTATATTTTGAAAGTGATGCTAGATAACAAATACTGTCGTAGATATAACCCCTGAGGCTTTAATAATGTCTCATTTTGAAACGGGTGGAGACAAACACTAGGGTAGCAAAGCAATTGGTTCCTTTTACTGTACAAAACAAAGTAACATTTGTGACTTATTAGTCGCGGACAAACTGACTACAAATACGAAATCGATAGCTAGATATTCTTCTGCTGAAAAAAAGAAGACAGTAACTGTCATTCAGGAATTTCGTGGATAGTTAAGCCGATTAATTATCGGAAATCAGCATTCAGCAAACCGTGCTTTTCGGAAACTGTTTATAAACTCTTCAAGTACGCTTACAATTACCTACTCAAAATGATGGTAAGTAATCCGGTTGTTCCAAATTTTAAATCTTCACAGCAGTCTACCAGTGTAGCAGTTGTTCTAAAAGAAGGAAGTTCCTTTCAGGAGTCCAGGATGTACATCGTTCTGAGGTATTTCAGCTCGAGTTGTCATTGGAAATTGATTGGTTACACAAAAAAGATATGAACAATTTATGCTTCAAAAATAGCCACTGGAAAAATGCAATGACAAAATTTCTGAATCGAATTCGTGGGAAATGATTTGTTCCAAAGATAAAAACAGACAATGGGATCTCAATAGAGTTGGTACACGCAAATGAATCCATAAATCTATACACTTATACATATATGTAGTTAAAACCAAGTATAATAATATTAAAAGGGATACTCTACTCAAAGATAAAAATGAATAACGTTGTTTCGAACTCATTTACTCAACAACTATTAAATATGAAGTTCTTCTGAATTTAAATTTCTTAAATTGAAGTAGTATTTACATATGTATGTAATTATAATATATCATTCGGGACATAACAGTTTATTTCGAACCATTTGGTATGGTTAGCCGAAATTTCATATCATCCATGTATTTGTTCCTGTTTTGCTAGCCTTAGAAATAATGTACACAAAAAGACAAAAAGGGGGGTTTATAGTAAAAATCCCTATAGTAAAAATCCCTTAGGTCCTCGGACCTATTACGTCCGTGATGTTTCCCTTACAGGACATAGGGCCTCCACTATACCTACGCGCCATCGTGTACGATTTCTTGAAATATATTTCAGCTCTCTCCAACTTTTCCCCAGTCGTGCCGATTCCTGTTCGACCGTTCTTCGCCATGTACTTCTAGGCCGGCCCACTTGTCTTCCCTCCTGTGTGAGCGGGTTCCACTGCATTGCTTGAGATGCAATGCACCGATCGCCTTTTCGAAGCGTATGGCCAATCCACTGCCACTTTCTTCTTCGTATAATGGAGTCCATGGGCTCCTGACCCGTTCTCGCATGAAGTTCGGCATTGGAGATACGGTTGGGCCAGAAAATCCTCAAGATGTTTCGTAGACATCTATTAAAGAAGGTTTGCAGCTTTCTAGTGACAGTGTCAGTGACTTTCCAAGTGCTGCAGCCGTAAAGCAGAACGGATTCAACATTGTAGCGGAACAGTCGTAGCTTTTGTCTTTAAGCTAAAAGAGTTGTTTCTACATATTTTGGACAGCATTCCGAACGCAGCCTTCGCTTTTCTGATTCGGCTGTTTATGTCCAGTTCAGTTCCGCCACCCGTAGAGACAATACTCCCAAGATATTGGAAATCCTCTACCATCTCTACCGGTTGTCCAGAAATATTTACTTGGATTGATGAGGAAGTTCCAAGGCTGATCCTTTTAGTTTTTGCCGAGTTGATCTTAAGCCCTACGATTTCGGCTTCTCTCTCCACCCTTGTTGTCATTTGATGGAGATCCATGAGAGATTGCAGAGTCCACTGAATTCCTCCATTTCCACTTGACAAAGCTGCGTGCATTACGTCACTTATCACCAACAGGAACTGTATTGGTGACAGTATACAGCCTTGCCTAACTCCACTTTGGATTTCAAACTCCTCTGACAGCCTACCTTTGTGCAAAACGTGACACTTGGGTCCATGGTAGCCTTGATAATAGCAATCAATTTATCTGGGATGCCCATCCTGCGCAAAGCAAGCCAAATAAATTCTCTATTGACACTGTCAAACGCCTTTTCAAAATCGATGAACAGCAGGTGAAGTGGTGATCGATATTCAACGCACTGTTCGATGATGATCCGCAAGGTGTTGATGTGATCCACACAGGAAGATCCAGTGCGGAAACCTGCTTGATCGGCGTCGAGTGTGTCTTCGAGGTGGTCTTTAATTCGGTCCAAAACTATCCTTACTATTATCTTGGCTACTGCAGGCAGAACGCATATTCCTCTCCAGTTTTCGCACTTTGTGAGATCTCCTTTCTTTGGGAGCTTGACAATCATTCCTTTTTTCCACTCTTCAGGAAAGCTCTATGTTTCCCAAGCTCTCTTAATAAGTGGGTGCAGTAGCTCGCTCGATGTTGTTGGGGCTGCTCCTAAGAGCTCTGAAGGAATACCGTCAAGTCCAACCGCTTTGTTGTTCTTCAGTGCTTTGATGGCGGTGATAATTTCTTCTTTACTGGCGGGTACGGTGCGTATTCGGGAAATTGTTACTTCGGGTAGCTCAGTGGGAATAGGGTTCACTTCACTGGCGAAAACGTGGTTTAAAACGGCAGAAAAGTGTTCCCTCCACCTTATGAGCTGGTCCTCATCCGAAATTAGCAGGGATCCGTTTGTGTCTTTAACCAGGTGTTGTTTAGAGCTCTGGACACCAGTGAGCTCTTCTGTAGCCAATGCGTTGATGTAGATACGCTTATCACGTTGCACACTACGGTGAACTTCCCTCATCTTCATGCGGTACGTAGACTCAAGCTCGTTTCTCCCTGCTGCTGGGGTAGCTGCGATGCGAGCTTTAAGGTGTTTCCTTTCTTCGATCCTTGCCCAAGTTTCGTCGGAAAGCCAAGCACTATTTCTCCCTTGCGCCCGGCCGACTATACTTTCAGCACCGGATATGAACACATTTTTCACAGCACACCAATGATTTTCGATGGATGTGGTTTCCGTGCTGCTGATTGCGTTCAATCCTTGTGAAAGGTGGTTCCCTAGTTGTTGCGGGATCCTTTAGTCTATCTGTAATCCCAATATAATACACGCACTGAACTCAAACACACAAACCATTTAGACAATTATTATTAAATAGTTATATTATTATAATCATCTTAATTAATATTGACCTACTACATATACATACATACACATAATTATTCATAGTTATTCAATTAAATTTAATGATAAACAGGGTGTCTTATAGTCTCAGAAAGATAGTAAATTTAATATGGGTAGTGGGAACAAATTAATTCATGAAATTTTATTGCTGGTGCCTCAAAATGCCCTCATTGGCTTGTATAGACGCATTTAAAGAGAGGGAGACGGCGAGGTGGGAGTTAATCAAGCTGAAAATTTATTATAATACAATCTAATCAAATATGACACATGTTTTAAAAGTGCTTTTCAACGCTGATTCTAAAGAGACCAAAACTGAAAAGATACAAGTATCCTCTAGAATGTAAAAGTTCGTTTTCAACATGTAAAATATTACCCAAAACCATTTTGGTATAAATGTTTCATTTGGCATGTTTACCAGGAACCAAAAGAGTCCCAAAAAATATGTGTGGTTGGAGTGTTTTTTTTTTTTTGAGGGAGAGATGAAAGTTATTGATTATTACCATAACATCCACGAACAAATTCGGACACTTATGACATTTACTAAAAATATTAAATTTATGTTGGTTCCCAAGGATCAAAAGAGTTCATAAAAATATCTAAGGTCCAAGGGGGTGTAATGTTTGACCATGACCTGCTTAACGGAAAATATAATAATTTTAACTTCAAAATGTATCTCACTCTTTTTAGGGAGGTTTTGTCATTTTGTTTTTTTTTTTAGATTCAGCCTTAACAAATGCCTTTAAATCATAAATCATATTTCATATATGTATACATATATGTACTATCTCGTTTACACGAAAATACAATTTTTCGTAAGACCTAACATTTTGTTCCGTAGGGCAGGTCAAACATAAACTCTCAACAAAAAAAAAAGCTCTTTGGATCAAGTTATTTAAATGGAGTTTTTGGATTCTTGAGAACCATGACATATTTAATATTTTTAGCAAATTGTATAAGTGTCAAAATTTATTCATAGATGTTATGGTGATAATGACGCACTAACATCTCGCCCTAAAAAATACAGACATTTTTGGGGACCCTTTTGATTCTTGGTAAACATGCCAAATGAAACATTTGTACCAAATTTCGTTAAGAACCCATTATTTTGAAAGGTTTTAGGTAACTTGAAGGACTTTAACTCTCTACAGGATACATGATCTTTACAGTTTTGGTCTCTTTAGAATCAGCGTTGAAAAGCACCCTTAAACATGTGTAGATTGTATTATAATAAATTTTTCATCATGATAAAGTGACCCCAACTCCAGAATTAAATGTGTTTCGCCCAGATATGACAGTGGGCTCTTCAGTCAGTCTGTCATACCCTACTATGACACAAATTATGGTCGGTAAAAATCGACCAAAATTTGTGTCTTAGGAGGAAATTACGTACACCCTGGTGTACGTACTTTTTTTAAATTTGGAAATTAAATGAGTGCCCAACTGTAAAGCCTTAAAAAAATATATGAACATATGCTCCCGCTTAGTAAGTTCAAAATGGAAGGATGTAATTCACCTAATTTGTTTGTCCTTTTAAAAGTACTCACGCTAACATTACCCTTCATTTAAGTTTAACCAATCTTTGTCTTAAATAAAATTTTTATATTCCTTTTGTTTATGCAATGATTTAAACTGACTCAAAGTAGCTCGAATTTCTCACTTTATTAACGTAAATTTTAACTTCATTTCCTATAAGAATATTTATTTCTTAATGTGATTGTTTCAAATGAATAAATAAATAAAAAAAAAAAAAAAGAATTTTTTTGGCGAACCAAAAATTCAAACAACCATTGGTCTTTTTAATGCTTAAAAATAGTTGCCTGAGCGAGACACATAGAAGGAATCCTTGGAACCCGTGAAGCCACATAAGGCACAGATGCTCAAAAAAAATGTTTTAAAACGTTTAAAATGAATTATGAAAACAAAACTTTTCAGACTTTTATCAATGTTGCTGGAAAAACTCTAAGCTTTACCGGTGAATTCTAGAATGTACTTATTTTGGAGTTTGAACATTTTTTGCAGGTCTTGATCGAGTTTCAAATAAGGTTTCTAAAATAATGTATCCCGAGTTCGTGAAATTAACATTCTGAATCACTGCCACCCTCAAGCCCTATTTATAAATGTTACTCTTTTAGAAGTGTTGATGTTTGCTTTCAGAAATGCTATTAAAGTTTATCAAAAATGTGCATTAATAGTAAAATTAGTTCACGATTGTTTTAGCATTGGTTCTCAATGTTTACTTTTAAGAAGTCGGGGGTAGTATTGCAACATAACGTGTCTAGTGGCCCTGGGAAATACAGAAATAAAAACTGGTTTATATTGAGAAATCCGATAACAAATAAACTTTAATTTCACACACTCTCTTTTTTTTCAAATACTGTCAAACATATGTATGTAGTATGTTTGTACGTCGTACATACAAAATAGGCACGTTCACGAAACAGAGGTATGGAGATTTCGCTCCAAAATGTATTTTCCTCAGTATTTTGACAGCCAAACTGAGATGTTTTGCTGAGGAATACTGTTCAGGCAACTAAGAATGCTGAGGGGGAGGGCCTCCGAAATCTCCCTTTCCTGAACACGCCTAATATTTATTTTTTTTTTGATTTTAAAGCTTAGTCTACTATACTTCAACATTTATGTATTTCCTATGGAGGTTAATTTTGGTCAAAAATATATAAAAATGTTACTTTCTGGGCCTTACGGTAAGATATGGATTCCAAATTTTCCACCAAAAAATCCAAATCAATAATGGTCATCATATCCCCAAATTTCAGAATTCTAAGCCCAACCCTTAAAATGACAAAAATCATTTATCTGGAAAAATTCAAATGCCCATTAAAGCTTTAACAGCTACATACAGACATTACTTTTGGTTTCTGCACATCTGTGGGGCAACACCTTTACAACGTTATTATAACTTATGTAGTTCCGTTGAGTATTTACAGTGAAAAGTGTACCGTTACGTTTTTCTAAGGTTTTGCTAAGCGTATTAATATACATATAGATCTGGATTTGAGGATTTTGATCAAGCTTCGTACATGTAATATATAAAGAACAGCTACAATAAAACTGTAGTATATCGGGTTTTTGCAGCTGTGTGAAGTGGGAACCCCGAAGTCAAAATTTTTAGGTGGGGTTTATCAGAATCGTTTGTCCACGTTTGTCCAACCAAAAAAATCGTTTGTCCACCCTCAGGATAAAATTATTAAGCTTTTCTTTTTTATAGCACTTTATAGCACACCACTGACCATCTTCAGACAATCCACCAGCTAATTGAAAAACAAAACGAATTTCAAAAACCACTTTACCTCTGTTTTATCGACTTTGCAAAAGCTTTTGATACCGTGGAACAAAACAGCATATGGACAGCACTAAGAAATCAAAGGATTAACCCCACCCTTATCAAAACTTTTAGAAACATTTATAGCAATAATACCGCTAAAGTAAAAACAGACAAAATAGGAAGGGAATATGATTTGAAAAGAGGGTTGCGACAAGGTGACCCTATGTCACCGCCACTATTTTCTGCAGTTCTAGAGGATATTTTTCGGAGGCTGGATTGGAAAAATAAATTTGGTGTAAGAATCAATGGGGACTACTTAAACAATTTAAGAATCGCAGATGACGTTGTTCTTCTTTCGAATTCAACAACACAGATACAGACAATGTTAAATCAACTTTCAATATCCTACAGACGAGATGGGCTTTGCTTAAACTTGACTAAAACAAAAGTCATGACTAATCATATAAAGGAGGACATCTTATTGGAAAATACTAATATAGACTATGTTGAAGACTACGTTTACCTAGGACAAATTAAATCTTTCAAAAACCAAGATGAAAAAGAAATAACTAGACGAATTGATAACGGATGGAAACAGTTTTGGAGCTTAAAAGATATACTGAACTCGAACCTTAGTAATGATACAAAGAAATATATATTGGACTCTACAATCCTACCTGTTCTGACATACGGTCTACAAACCTTAGGACTAACATCAAAACAGCATAATAAACTAAGAATATGTCAAACAAAAATGGAACGAAAACTTTTAAATATACGACAAATACAAAGGATACGTAACGAAGAAATTAGAAGAAGAACAAATATAATTGACGTGATAACTCCAATAAAACAATTGAAATGGAGCTGGGCAGGGCACTTATCAAGAATTGAAGACCAAAGATGGACAAAAATAATAACAAAATGGAACCTAAATGATGAAAAGAGACCAAGAGGGCGACCGAAAAAGAGATGGGTTGACGATCTAAAGCTATTTAATCAAAACTGGTATAATGATGCAAAAAATAGATTCTTATGGACAGCAATGGGGGAGGCTTACGCCAGATAAAGCTAAATCGAATTTTGAACATACTTAAAGAAATAAACTGTAACTGTAATTGTAAATTAATATTAATTGTTAAATTATCTAATAAGAAGTATTTATTTTTATGTAGTTACTTATAATAAAAAATGTTTGTGTATATTAAAACAACAATATTGGCAAATAAAGCTTTATATAATAATAATAATAATAAAAGTTATCATTTGGGGTGTTGGTCAAGCTTTTTTGACTTTGGGGGGTTTGCTATAAAAAAGAAATGTTAAATAACTTTTGAACGAAAGTCTAAACATTTTTTTTGCTGTACTAACCTTGACAAACGGTGGACAAACGATTGGGATTAAAACGATTTTAGTAAAAAAAATTTAAATTTGTTTGGTGTTGCTATAAAAAAGAAATGTTGAATAACTTTTGAATTAAGGGTGGAAAAATTATTATTTTCTATGCAAAATCTTAAACGGCGGGTGGACAAACGAATGCACTTACTTTCAATCGCGTAAGTTATCATTTGGGGTGTTGGTCAAGCTTTTTGACTTTGGGGTTTGCTATAAAACCAAAATGTTGAAAAACTTTTGAAGGAAAGCCTTAAATTTTTTTTTGCTGGACTAACCTCGACAATCGATTGGAATTAAAAAGATTTTGGTAAAAAAAAAAAATTGTTTGGGGTTGCTATAAAAAAGAAATTTTGAATTTGAATAACTTTTGATCTAAGGGTTGAAAAACGATTATTTTTATGGATAATCTTAAACAGCCGGTGGACAAATGAAGATACATCTTCCTAAGTCATCTATTGGGGGCAGTAGATGAGTTTTTTGATTTTGGGGAGTTGCTATAAAAAAGAAAAGCTTAATAACTTTTTTCCTGAGGGTGGACAAACGATTTTTTTGGTTGGACAAACGTGGACAAACGATGAACAAACGATTCTGATAAACCCCACCAACAAATTTTGACTTCGTGGTTCCCACTTCACACAGTTGGTTTTTGCAAAAAAAAATCGAATAACGGAAATAAAAATTTTCCTTTCTTAGGATATTCCCGATGATCTAGTTATAGGCTTGTTGATATTTCCATAATTTAATGAGTTAGTTAAAAATATTGCATTTAAAATTCTTATGAATATTTTTTTTTTATTTTCAACTTTTTTCTCTATTAATTTGTATTAAATCAAAAAATTCAAAAATTATATTATTTTCTAGCTTACGATATAAAAATATCATCGCACCATTACTATACACAACATCTAGCTACAATATAGTTCTTAACTGTACAAGAATAAATTATAGTGTGATCCAGTCGTGTATTTTACACGAATTTAAAGTGAGATTTTTAAGAAAATTGGTCTCCCACCGAAATGGAGGATAAAGGATCCCTCCAATACCGCCTTTTTATTATAGGTGTCCAATAATCTGTTCGTAGTGCCCTTAAATCTTAAGTCAGAAACACCCGATTCAAATAGTCTAAGGCAGTCTTTTTATTATTAATTTTATTTAGACCACAAGAATATCAATCTCACTCAATTTCTTCTTATTAAACCAAACCTTTAATCTTATCTTGAGTATACTAGAACTAGAGAATAATTTTTTAATACGTTTTTAGAAGACCAACAATAAAGGGTAGGCATATTTACTTAATAGCAGTTTCTATTTTGAATTGTCCTTTTAATATGTGTGTATGTCAAACCGAAAACCAAATCATCTAATTAAAACTTTCATTATTGCTGGATGGGAGTCCTGTTGGCCTCTTTTATTGTTCGTTGGGATCCTAATTTTTATAATAAAGGTCTTTTATTCAAATAGATAATTATGTAACATTATTTTTGATGTTAAACATGACGATTTTCAAAATAAATGTTAATTTCTCAAATTGACCGCAAAGTGTCCACAAAAATTAATTTAATTGCGGGACCAAGAGTAAGACCGCTTTCACACAAGGAAACTGAGTTGCCAGAAAGTAGTTTGTCGGCGAGAAAGGCGTGAGGGGAGATTTTCCTTTTTCCTTCCCCTTACGCCCTTCTCACCGACAAACTAAAAATTGGTGGCAGCTCAGTTTTATTGTGTGAAAGGGGACTTATTTATTGTTAAGAACTTTAAAATCGTTTTAAGGGAATCAAAAGGTAGGCTATTGATTATGTCATATAGAAAGGAACTAAGACGTTACCGGGTTTTTATTGTAAAAATCATTGTGTGGGTTATTCAAGATGAGAAAACCGCGGAGTGCTATTAAATGTGAGGGTGCAATTTTGAGGAGGGGGGCTGAGCGCAACCCATTTCTTTTTTCTGCATATAACTCGAAAACAAAGCTAAGTTTCGAAAAAATGCCCTTAACCTTTATTGTAGAGAATCAAATTTTCTATAAGCCTATTCAAAAAAAATTTAAATAAATTTTTAATGTGTTAAAATAAAAAAACTAAATTGAAAAAAAATGCAAAAAAATGTTTTTTTTGTACTTATTTGCCCTTAACTTTTTTTCCGGTAGAGAAAAGTATAGGAATTGTTTCATATAAAAGAAAGACTTTAAAATTTTCTTTTAAATGGCGTATTCAGAAATAACAAAAATAACAAAGATATAGTCGCTCAAAGTAGGCCATTTTTTCGATTTTTATTGCGTTATTATTTTAATTATTATTTTTTGCAATAAAACTTTATTTTATTTAATAAAATAAGAATAAAAAGTTTATTTATCAATTATAATTGATTATTATTACAGCCTTGTTACTTTTTTTTAAATGTGAAAATGAAAATCATACAAAAATAAAATAAAAATGTTCACTTCTAGATATGATTAAATCTCTTGAATATTGCCATCCATGTCTTCAAGAATCTCATCTTCTTTATGTGCGTTTCTTGCGAATTGTCGCAGTTTACACCAATGTTATTCTAACAAAATATCGAACACGTTAGCCCCAATTTTGTACACCCAAACCCTCCGTGACAACCCGTTTTATATCCCCATGCCATTTTTTTTAGCAAAACATCTGGTGCAGGAGGTTGATTCATTGTTTTAGGTACCAATTTATATGCTTTCCACCCTCACTCGAGAGGATTCAAATTCTTTCAACTCTACTGATGTACTTGGAAATAAGTCCTTAAGCCGCGCTGTGGGATGGCATCACGCGTTGGTGGTAATTTGACCAGTGAAAGTTTAGCATTTTTTGATAGCTCAAAAAAAAAGTGTATAGCGAAACCTAGTAAGTATGCTATTCAACCCCCCATACAAAGGTGCTGCAAGAAGTTCGGATGCAGAACCTGTCTCTTCTTCATTAGCATCTTCATGTTAAAACGTGTCCATACACGATTTCAATGATATCATATTTTTAGTAACAGATTCCGTAATATTTGTTTCCCCTATATTAAAAATTCTGGATGTGGAATTGCATCCGCTGAAAGCGTGCATAATTCCAAGATATTGCGGAAAATTAAAAATATTTCGATCCTACAATTTTCCAGGTACGTTTCCTGTGCTTGGTTTCAAAAAGTACACAGTTTGAAACTGCTCTGGTATGGCAATGACAAAATGATAAGAAGATAAATATCTTGGCCAACTACCACCACATTATTTGACTGGGATGACTTTTCTTATGCACATTCCAAAATGGGTACATCTGCATCTTCTATATTGGCGACCAAGAATTTTTTGGTCGGGTTTTGAAAAAGCTTTCGATTCATCTTTAATTTTAACTCATGAGGCCAACATGTTCTAGATCTAGAAGTGAACATTTTTATTTTATTTTTTTTATGATTTACATTTTCACATTTTAAAAAAAAGTAACAAGCCTGTAATAATAATCAATTATAATTGATGAATAAACTTATCATTCTTATTTTATTAAATAAAATGAAGTTTTGTTGCAAAAAATAATAACTAAAAAAATGTCAAAGCAAACGCAATAAAAATCAAAAAAATGGCCTACTTTGAGCGACTATATCTTTGTTATTTTTGTCTAAAAAAAATTTCTGAATACGCTATTTTAAAGAAAATCAATACCTTCCTAAGTAAATAAGTACAAAAAAAAAAAAACAAAAAAATCAATTTTTTGCATTTTTTTGCAATTTAGTTTTATTATTTTAGCACATTAAAAATTTATTTAATTTATTTAGGCTTATTCGATAGTAAATTTGATTCTCTACAATAAAGGTTAACGGGATTTTTTCGAAACTTAGCTTTGTTTTCGAGTTATATGCAAAAATCGAAAAGGGTTGCGTTTACCCCCCCCCCCCTCTCTTCAAAATTGCACTCTCTCATTTAATAGCACTCTGCGGTTTTCTCATTTAAAATACCCATACCAATGATTTTTACAATAAAAATCCGGTAATGTCTTAGTTCCTTATAACTCTGTTTTTTAGGACATAATCAATAGCCTTAGGCCTCGGTTCCCAAACTGTGTTCTGCGGAACCCTGGGGTTCCGTGGAGGAGTTTTCAGGGTTCCGCGACTTACTCGAAGAACAAGCAGTAAAAATACAAAAATATTTTTTAAGTACCTACCGTGAAACCGGATGATTTTGGCGCATTTTCAAATTAAAATATGAATAACTTTTGCAAAGATTTTTTTATAGAGTAAATATTTTTTGCACAAGTATCGCCAAAGTCACCCTGCAATTTTGGATGACTTTGACCAGGTTAACTTCCTTATTATCTCATTGATTAGAATCAATCAATGATCACCTACCAATATTGATCTCAGAGACATTTTCTTATAATGAGGATTTTTTGTTTGTTTTTCATTTATCTTTTGTTTTAATATTAGGAGGATCAGTCTTTCTCTGCTCGTTTGCAGCCTTATAGGAGAATTGTACCTGTAAGCTTTGAAAGTCTTTTTATGGCAAGTTTTCTAATAATTTTGGTGCGTTTTTTTCATAATTTGTCGTAGCCAAAGTCACACAAACTGCAGGCATTTTTATATTCCACATAACTGTAGTAAGCTGTAGTATTTCCACAACTTAATGAAACCTTACAACATTTTTTCGTGTTTTTTAATAATAAATAACTTTTTTTTATAAAAGCTGAAAAGAAAGAAAAGTCCTTTATATTTAAAAAAAATATATATATATATATATAATATAAAATATGTCAAAATGACCCCACTTACCACCACCAGGCCAATTTTTACCCAGCTACACGATACAACATACAAACATCTTTGACGTTTACATTTTATTTATCGAAGTGTGAGCTTCTCATAATTAAAAAAAGGAAACAGAAATGATATAACAACACTCAATTTCCAAAGAATAAATTTCGAGCCACACTCAAATAAAATATAAACAAAAAAATGGATTTGAAATGTGATTGCGTTGTTTTTCAATTTTTGCTATTGTTAAGAGTTGGGGTTCAAAAATATATTTGGAACTAGTTAACGGCCAATTTCTTCAAAAAAGTACTAGGCCAGCCAGTCTAGTACCCAGTCTAGCTAGTCCTGGTACTAGCTCTGATATTCAGTCCTAACGAAAAGTAAGTACTCCAGCATTTCTTCACATGTTTAGTACCGGATCTAAGTTCACAAAGGAGTATTAGGACATAGTAACTCTAAACTGGTCTAATTGTGAATTTGACACTGTTTTGGCATTTGAAGTATTATTTTGAATGTAATTTAATATTAACAGATATTTTTATTATTACCTGGACGACAGAAGCTATGGAAGAAAAGCGACAAAATTAATTGCGATCGAGACAGAATTTGAAGACCTGATGTGCTTGCAGTTTTATCAAGATTAATGTGCTGATTGTGCAGTAGACCATCGGCGTAATACTGTTACAATTGGTCCTCGTGAAGGTGATGCCAAATTTACCAAAAAAGAGCATCAACCGCTTAAAAAATCAAATGCTTCGTATTCCAATATGTATAATTGTACATTTCCAATACCATTGACTGTCTGAATAAAAATAATTACGCTGTCGAAAATAGTGTTTTTTTTGCGTCTATGTGCAACTCAAGACTATTAGATGTTTTGTTTCGTTAACCAATTATTTTGGGCTTTATAAAAGTGCACTTTTCCTCAAGTTAAAATAATCCGCATAAGCAAAATAACATGGAATATCCATGTATTGCATAAGGGCATTTAAAACATTCTCGAAGTTAGTGTTGTTCCGCCTGCAACAACAATATTTGTTAAACCATTTTACATTGTAAATATTAAATGAACAACTTAATATTTTTTTAACTAATTATTTGGCCTATAAGAAAAAGTTAATTTTAAAGATGCATTTTAAAAATACACCCTTTTCAAGAGAAATTGCTTATAACTTGAAATATATTTCATTGTTAATTTGCAATCATCTATCTACTGAGGTACCAACTATGACGTTGCAGCGTCTTGAAGGTGGATGGACACTTGAAAATGTGTTCAACGCACATACTACATAGGTATATCCACATTTTTCCTAAATAACAAAACCCATAAATTAAAATTGTAGTAGCCCGTAGCGTAGTGGTTAGTGCGTTCGACTGTCACGCTGTCGCTTCCCAGCCTCGTCCACCTAAAAACTAAAAAGTTTTTTTTTCAGGGCTACTGCCTCTTACTTACTTACTTACTTAGATCCTTGACCACTCTAAGGGGCACAGGGCGTCAACTACCACTACACGCCATCTCGTTCGGTTTCTGGAAATGTATTTTTGCTCTCTCCAACTTTTACCGAGCTTTTGTGATTCCTTGTCGACTGTTCTGCGCCAAGATTTTCTCTGGCCTCCAGGTCTTCTGCCATCTGTCAATCCTTAGGATGTTTCGGATACATTTATTTTCCAAAGTTTGTAGCTTCCTTGTGACAGAAGCGGTCACTTTCCATGTACTACACCCATATAGTAGTACTGACTCTACGTTCGACCGGAACAGTCGCAGCTTGGTCTTCGTACTGTAGACGTTGCTCCTCCAAACTTAAGACAGCATGCCGAAAGCAGCTTTAGCTTTGCCGATTCGGCAGTTAACATCTTCATCCGTACCACCGCCGTATTTTGAGACAACACTACCGAGGTACACCACCGCTTCAACCTGCTGTCCCGCAACGACAACTTGAGAAGAAGATTCAGAAATGTTGAGGATTTTTGTTTTCCCGATGTTGATCCTCAAACCGACTTTGTTTGCCTCGCATTCCAGATTAGTCACCATATGATGAAGATCCATAATGTTGTGCGAGAGCAAACAAATATCGTCAGCGTAATCAAGATGTTGCAGGAACGAAAACATCGTCCATCGAATTCCACGCGCTTGCTCGGCTAGAGCTGCATGAAGGACATCCCCTATAACCACCAGGAAAAGTAGTGGAGATAGCAAAGATCCTTGACGAACTCCGCTATGCCTACTACTGCCTCTTGCGAGGAATTGACAAATCCTCCAAGAATATAACTTGTCACGAATAAGTGCTTCTCGTCTAGCCGTTCGGATTCGGCATACAATTATAGGTCCCTTCCGTTCCTGTCGACAGGCATGGTTGCGAGATGTTAGTCACAAGGCCCTGTTTCTTCACGAGCCGTTGTGCCACCCAATTTATTTAATTTATTTTTAAATTAAAATTAAGCACTTTGATACGAAATGTGCAGTAGTAGTGTTTTCAGGCCAAATGGAATAACCTCTCTATCGCGAATAGTATTACTTATTACAAGTAGCCAAATATAAAAATAATAATTTTAACTATATGCCAAATATATATTAAAAAGATTCCGAAAATTAGTTTTGATTCTGGTACTAACGCTGTAGACTGTCGATTTCGAAGTACTAGCTAACACTAGGTCCTAACTGGTGCTCGGTACCAATTTCACAGAACTAGGGACTAGTACTCCTGTGAAGAGTTCACTTGGTACTGGTTTGAGTATTAATAACTGGTATAATAACCAGGTACCAGCTGATTTTGAGGAGCTAGCTTGTACCGAGTTCTAACTGATACTCGGTACCAAATTGAAAGGACTAGGGCTTAGTACTTGTGTGAAGAAATGAGTTGCTATCGATTTGAGTACTAACTTAAGGACTAGTACCGATCCTAGCGTTAATACTCTGTGAAGAATTTGACTGTAAGGGTTTCAAAGTTCAAAAAGTTTGGGAACCGCTGTCCTTAAGGGTTTGTTGTAAAAATAACATATATAAATACCATTGGGGTCTCGTCAGGGTGTGCAAGGTGTGCATTGCACACCCTGATCTAACGACAAAAAATCCCTCACCGAACGTTATTTAATTTTACTCAAAAACATGCACAATTATACAACCTACCAACAGCCTACCCATTTGCATCCTTCATTTTTTTTTCATCCTCATCGAAGCTTATGTAATAATTCCTTCATCGTTGCCTGAAAATAAGCAAAACAAGTAAACTCGTACGAAACCTCACTGTGCAGTGTGCACTTGTTCTGTTTAATTCTTCAAATTATTTCATCCAAAATGTACAAACTGGAAAGACGCTTTACGGAAAGGGAATAGATACAAACAAGAGGAAACACAACAAAAACAGAGACAGAAAACTTTCGAACGAGTTCACACCAAATTTATGAGAATAAATTAATATTATGCGTATGTATGTATGTCGTATATGGGTGACGAATGACGATGGACATGGCTACTGTTGTAACTGGATGGTCGTGGTGGCAGTGAGTACCTACAACCTGCCTACAGGTTTGCAGTTTGATCATTTTGGATGAATTCATTTTTCGACGAATACAACAGAATTAGTGCAGATACACAGTGAGATTTCGTACGAGTTTACTTGTTCTGTTTATTTTCACGCAACGATGAAGGAATTTGGAAAAAAGAAAATATAGGCCTTATAAATAAATAAATCGGGTGGCACAACGGCTCATGAAGAACCAGGACCTAGTGACTAACAACTCGCAACCATTCCTGTGTGCGCCTTTCGACAGGAATGAAAGGGACCTACAATTTTATGCCGGATCCAAACGGCTAGACGAGAAGCACTTATTCGTGACAAGTGATACTCTTGGAGAATTTGTCAATTCCTTGCAAGAGGCAGTAGCCCTGAAAAAAAACTTTTTAGTTTTTAAGTGGACGAGGCTGGGAAGCGATCCCAGACCTCCAGCGTGACAGTCGAACGCACTAACCATTACGCTACGGGCTACTACACGGGCTGTGCCTTAGGAGGTATTTATTATGGGTTGTGTAAGGGGCCAGCTATAGCTATCATTGGAAACTATCATTGAAAATATTAATTGTCGACTTTGAGAGATTTTGAATACAAAATAAATGATTATTTTGATGCCAAAGTAAGGCTAAGTGACTTAATAATTATTTCTAGGTACAACAAAATTCAATTTGGCACAACTTTTCTCATAAAATGACTTTTAATTTTTTCAATGATGAGTTCTTACTAATGATAATTGAAAAAATTAAAAGTTACGTTATGGGGAAGATACGGGTCAAAATGATTTTTTATTTTTTTTTGAGAAGAAATAATTTTGAAGTCGTAAGCTTTATTTCTACATTAAAATATTCAATGATTAAACTTTCGAAGGGTCTCATAACCAACACCTAACTTTTTCAATGACGGTTTTCAATGATAGCTATTAACTGGGCCCTAATAATTGATGAAGTTTACGCGTACGAAGGATATCTATGCACTTCTATTCTGTTTTATGTTTATCATTTAATTTGCTTTTTGTGTATTAGTGTCTACAGTTTGGTGCGGTGCTTTTACTTTTTTATGCGATTGTTTTAAATTTAGCATTCAAGAAAAAAGGAAAAATAAAAAATGAGAAGACGAAAAAAAAAACAATTATTTTGATATCATTTTGATAGATAAAACAATAAATAGGAAAATTTTCGTATGCAAGTTATTGCCAATATCGCAATTTATAGATATTAAAAAACAATTATATTATTTTCACGATTTGCACACCCATATACATAATCCACGCGACGCCACTGACAAATACATATATAACATAATAGACATATTATTCGTTTGAGGTTGCATTTGTTTTTTGATTAACATTAAGTCATTATTTTTTAGGTTTTGTGTAAAAAAAATAATATCCGAAGTTTTATTTGTTTAAGAATAAATGTTTAAGGTTTTATTGAAATAGTTTTTAACATGATGTGTAAAAGATCAAAAAACTCGTTTTCGCTTAATAGTACAGGCAAAAAATATTTGACGTCTGAAAAGTTTGAATGCAGTTTTGAAGACGGGTTGCTTCTTAACATAAATTAAGATTTGCGGGATTTTTGGTCTTGTGGGGCGTCCACCATCTTGGAATAAAGAAAATAAAATTAAGTTTTTTTTTGAAATTTAGAGTTTGAAAATTATTTTCTCAAAAAGTGTTTGCTCAAACAACTTGATTTAGAAAGTTAATTTAAGAGTAGGTTTCTGGCTTTCAAAAAAGCTATAACATGATATTTTGAGTGTTGCGGTTGATTTTTAATAATTTTTTTATATTTTAAATATAGAAAATGGCCCCTTCTGCCTAAACGGGGGGAAATAGACCCCCCTCCCATTTTGTTCTTATCTTAAATCAACTTACACGCCCTAGCCTTTTGTTACACCTTATGCAAATCACACTGCATTATCTTCAAAAAAGTATTTAAGACTAAGCCCGTAAGGCCTAATTTTGTACTCGTTTTTCATTAATAACTACACCAAAAAAATAATTTATATACCGATTTGTGGGAAATTTAAATTGAAACAAAAAAGTATGCACAATTTTTTTCATAAAAAAGCACAGGAAGTGAGAAAAACGCAAATTATAAAAAGAAGTCGTTTATCCAAGATGGCGGAAGTCCAACAAGACCAAAAATCCCGCAAATCGAGATTTATGCTAAAAAACAACCCCTCTTCAAAACTGCATTCAAACTTTTCAGACGTCAAAACTTTTTTCAGATTTTTCCCCATTGCCTGTACTATAAACTTTCTTCGATATGTGAGGTCAGAGTTGGACTTGAAATTTAGGAAGTTAGGCTACCGAATAACAGATTGTTTTTTTTTTATATAACATCTTAGGTAACAGATTGTTTTTTGTTTTATATAACATCTTAGGTAAAGATATAAGTAATACCCTTCTTTAAAATCTATAAAATTCAATGATTTTAATAAACGTGTCAGATTAATAAAATTAAAACTGCAAAAGCTCTCATTTTGTAAATACTGACATAAACAGATCAAACGTCCTTCTATTTCTTAATTAAAAATTTCTTGAAATGCAAGACTTTGTAATTTCTATATTAAACTAAAATTTTTTTTTTTTATTTGTGCGCGCACTAAAGGGGTTGTGACTACCCTTAATATGTTGAACACAGTGCGAGCTTTAGGAAAATAGGGAAGGATTTAAGAAGAGGAACCGATGCACATTGGTTTTGAAGTTCTGAATATTGAAATGGGAGGGAAAGATAGAGTCGGGTAAAGCATTCCACATTCGCGTGGTTCGGGAAACGAAAGAATCCCTGAACTTGACAGTACGTCCGAAGTTGGGCTCAAGGGTAAACTGATGGGCATTCCTAGCAGCGCGAGTATTACGGTTGAATTGTTTAAGGGGAGGAATGCAACTGGCTATTTCGCTGGAGCACTGTTTATGAAAATAACGATAAAATAATGAAATACAAGAAACATTGCGGTGGTGTTCTAGAGAAGCAAATGTATCAGTTATATTTCTTTCACCTATCATTTTCATAGCTCTTCTTTGAATTCTATCCAATAGGCTTAAATGGGTTATTGGAGCACCTGCCCAAACATGAGAGTTGTACTCGAGTTTTGGACGAATAAAGACTTTATAGATTACAGCCAGATCAGAAGGGGAGAAAAATTTCTTGCATCGCCGAAGAAAACCTAAGCACTTAGCAGCATTTTTGGCGACGTCGAATATGTGGTCATTCCACAGAAGGTGGTCTGTTATACACATACCGACGACTGAAAGCTTTTCGGTTTCCTCAATGCAAGTGCCACTCATGTAAATATCACGTAATTAAACAATACATTAATTTATTGCCTTCTTTCTTAACGACGAAAATATTAAAGCAAACACTCTGTAGCTCTATAAAAATATCAAATATCCAACCTTTGAAAAGTTATATAATAAATGCCATCTGAATAACATGCAAATGTCAGTTCAATGGTGATATCCTTTACTTTCTTTTAAATAAACAACAAAAAGTCTCTCTCTAAATGGTAAATATATTCCTTGTATATAGGTAATATGTTCTAGTATATCTATATTTATGACAGTTGAATTGCAGTTTTTGGAAGGCCAGTTATAAAATAGGTTGTATTTAACAAAGGAATATTCTTCTATTGAGGATTTAAATGACAAACAGTTTGTAGGGCAAACAAAACAAAAAGGAATTGTTATAATCTCTATTCAAAATAATTCAGAACAGTATGTACTTTGAATTCCTGGGATAAAGCTACCTAAGAGAAGCGTTTACAATGCTTTTTTCAATGTAATACGTACTCATTTTATCAAAGACGCAACTCAAATGTGGGAAGAATTTTTAATGCAATTCATCAAACAGCTTCTGAAATCCTTACATTCTCTACGTCTACTTTCAGTATGTTAGCATTATTTTATGTGTGTGCGTCTATGTACTGTACGTACAATAAATTTAGTATGAGATTAGGATATTAATGCTAAATTTCACCAGCACTTGTTTTAATAAAAAGCAAATGTAAGCATACATTATTACAAATAAAAATATACACTCAGCACTCAGTAACGACAGGTACTTTAATTCAAACACATTGGGGCGTATTCATAGTAGTCCAGTCGAACCGTCGCGTCGTAAAACAGGGCTTGGCCTTGCGTTGATCCGCACGGTCTGTTTTTTTTTCATGAATCTATAGGGGCTTTCAAGAAAAGCTCAACCCTGGATTTGCACCACCTGACAACTTTTTTTACCAAAGTTATTCGTAAAAACGTACTTTTTGACTTTATTTGGATTTTTGCAAATATCTCGGCTCCAGTACATTGCACAGTAAAAAATTTTAAATACGTTTTGTTTGTAATAAAATTATCTAGCATGTAGTGTTATTTGCAATTATACTGTTTGATGACACTACTTTTTATATGCATTTTTTGTCGATAAATTTTGAATTGTTGTATTTTAGAAACCATTGAGTCTACAGAGTTGGTTTTGGTATCAAATTGAGGCAAATTAAGATACTTTAAAATTCTAGAACAATGCTTTTATATAAAATTAATTATTTAGGACTAAAATCATCAATAACTGAAAAAATCGTGGTTTTTCTTATGTTTGACGCTTAAGCGGTCACCGCGCCACTCGAGGTCGAGAACTTAGGTTATTTACTAAGCCTGAAAACTCAGCAAAAAATCAGAAATACTAGATTTGATGCATACGTGAATGTACATAATAGTTACTGTACTATTTATTTATCATACAGAAAAGGTTTTTTTTTTGCATGGCTTGCCTTTATTCATTCATTTATTGCTCAGCTCTAGTATGTCGTAGGGAGCTATTTTTTTTTTAATTTTAAGAAATTAAAAGGACTATAAATAAGTTATTAATTAAGCCGATTCACAAGCCTTTATCAAAATTATAACTCAAAAGTATTTGTTCAACAAAAAAAAATTAATAAAACTGACTAAAACTAGCTGTTAATTTTTATTTATTTGTTAAAAAAAAATATTTGTTTATTTAAACAATAGCTAATATTCTAATTAGTAATATATTTTTTTTTTCATTTTTTACTTTGCGATATACTGGAGACAAGATATTCGTAAAAACCAGAAAATGTCTTTTTTGGTGGGCTCCCACTTGCCTGTGTTCATTCATAGATTTATCGGCTCCCGTTTGGAGTTAAGAGCTCAGTTTTTTTTTTTAAATTGTAGGGAATAGAAACAGCTAGATAAAACAAAAAAGAAAAACTAAATAAAACATAAGTTTTTTTCGAAATAATAATGAAAAACCGTCTAAAAACCAAAAGAAAATTACTAAAACTAACGGTAACTTTTTACTTATTTGTTCAAACAAAAAAAGCTTAGTACTTTATACTAGGTAATTTTATTACTAAGAAAACGTATTTAAAGTTTTTACTGTGCAATGTACTGGAAAGTACGTTTTTACGAATAACTTTGGTAAAAAAAGTTGTCAGGTAGTGCAAATATAGGGTTAAGCATTTCTTGTAAGCCCCTATCGATTCATGAAAAAAACAGACCGTGCGGAACAACGCAAGGTCAAATGACGAATCAACTCGACTTTTGTCATTTTTAAGCTTTCTCTAAGTTTAACCTAGGTTTAGTTGACGTTTGATATTAATTTTAGTTCCCTTAATTCATCAATAGTGTTTAAGGGCATGATTCTTGGGTATATTCTAAGAAAAAATTTTTTTGAACAGTAAGGGCATATCTCCAATATTGATATCAATTATCGGGGATAAATGAAAAGTCTTACTTTGGTGTACCCTGACCCATGTTAACGGTAATTTCGCTGTTAGTGCTAATGATAGAAACTTCGTTAAGGCCTTCGTTTTTAGATGAAATACCAGCCTTTGTAACTGCGTTTAAAGAAATTTGATATTCAGTTTATAGTCTGTTCCATTTTTCCTGCCCATGACAATTTTTTGACTTTGTGGTCAATTTTCTCCACAAAATGCGTCACATGATGTTTTAATAATTTGTTTGAATGCATGTAACAATACTAAAAGTCATTGACCAGTTTGGCGAAAAACCCAAAGATTTTATGATAATTTGAAAAACCAGCCGCAACATATATATAATATCCTAATACTGAGACAAAATATCAAATTTATTTAAACGCAGTTACAAAGGCTGGTATTTCTTCAAAAAATAAAAACCCTTAACGAAATTTCTACCATTATTACTAACGGCGCAATTACCGTTCAGGTGGATCAGGGTACACCAAAGTAAGACTTTTCTTTCATCCCCGATAAATAATATCAAAATTGGAGATAGGCCCTTACTGTAAAACAATTTTTTTCTAAGAATACACCCAAGAATCATGCCCTAAAATACTATTGACGAATTAAGGGACACCCTGTATTTGTAATTTTTGGTATATAAAAACTAATTCGTTGGATGTAAATACATCATGTAAATACTTCTAGTCCTCAGTTTGAAGCACTCGTAAAAGTCATGGTTAAACACTTGCAAAATGCTAACGGTTTTGTGAAAACCGCAAATAGGATTTAAATTAAAAAAAAAAAAAAAGAAGTTACAATATAATAAAATAAGAATTCGGTGCCTCTGGGGTGGTCAGAACGGGGGCGGCGAATTGCCAGTTTCTTCCTTAGAAGAGACAGTCATTAACTTCGGCATCTCTAAGGACGTTAGGTGTTGGAATCACATGGTGAAAACAAGCTCGAGTCTTTATTGGCAGAAAAACAGAAACCGTCTTCAGACATTTAACGGAAGCAGCCTTTTTTCAAATCCGTTTTACAACATATTAACAAATAATCAAACCAACATCTTAGTTAAAACAAGAAAAAACGAGGTTGATGATGATCAACTGGTTGCCGAAATTATCATTTAGCCGAATTCTTCTTAGTTTAATGAGAGAGTTGGTTCATTTCTTTTTTAATATTTTTAAAAGTAAAAGTCTTAGTAGGTACCATCTGGTTTTCAGTGTTTGATTCAAAATTAATAAGATCTTTGAATTTTGTCAACAAAAATAGTACTAATCAATGTAAAATTTTGAAAAAAAAAAACAATTAGTTTGAAATTTTGTTTTCAAAATTTTGACTTTGAAAATTAATTGTTCAAAAACTTCATATTAACAAAACTAACTTTATTTAAAAAGGCAATAAAAGAAGGTATTTCTGATGGCTTTACAAAAAGTTATAACATGGCATTACTTGGTATTGGTGTTACTGTTGTTTTTTAATATTTTTTTTTCTGTTTTAAGTCATTTTTTTTTAGAAAATTGACTCCCGAGGAAATAGACCCCCCTCCCAAACGATTTTTTCTTGTCTCGACTCAACCTACACGCTGTATCTTTTTGTCACACCAGGTGAATCACCTGTTATACACCGTCAATGTCTGCCCACATTATACATAATTGCATTTTATTTCAGTTAAAATTATTTCACAAATAATGTTCGCTCGGGTTTAATGCATTATATTTTACTTCATTGCGATTTCCGAATTTTTGGAACTTCTGAATGACCAGCTGACATTATCATTTAAATGATTTTGTGTCTTTTGAAAGCTGGCTTAACTGAAACTCAAAGCATTTAAAAAAATATCCTGGGCTTCTGGGAAAAAAAGTAAAATTTGACGGAGAGCATTCGTCCCCAGAATTTGCGATAGGCAAAAAGGTTTAATGCCTCTATAGAACGTAAACTGAATCCTGGAATACTTTCTATCAAGAATGATAGTTGAATCTTTCAACATTCTATATTTTAAAGTTTTTATCACTGAAATTTCTTCATCAATCCCAAAATATTTTGAATTTTTAAATATTACCTAAAAATAACTTTGTACCTACACTGCTGGTATTTAAAGTTACATCATATGTACTTATACATTAATGTACATATTACATGCTGTTTCATGTGTGCAAAATGATATCTACCAGGAAATCTTTCATATTATCTTTAGAAAGCTATCGTTATTTTCAAAACTAGGTATCCATAGATAAGCTAAGCTAAGCATAAACGATATTCACAGATGTTACACGTCACATCCCACATGACATCAATTTGCCTGTACAATTCACAAACATAAACTTTCCGGAAAAGTTTCAGTTTTTTTTTATCTAATTTATTCCTTTCGGAGTGACAAGCCAGTTACGAGTCGAGTATGCTGCTGTGGGAGCTGGGATTTTTTTGTCATGAATTTTGCACATATATGTCCCTATAGGTAGGTAAAGTGTGAGATTTTGAACATCTAAGCTTTATAGTGAAGAGAAGACAAATTGAAGTTATTTTAAATCCCACCCGTTTCATGATAAATTTAGTGAATAAATCCGTTTGATTTAGGTCATATTAACATTTGCTTGACTGATTTAAATATAAATGTGTAGGAAGATATAGTTAATGGATGTGTAAGCAAATTGGATGGCAGAAAGACAGCAATGGGGGAGTAGTTTGCAATTGTTCCAATTGGCCTAGTTTACCTACCAGTTTTGCAGATTAGTTCTCTAAGTACAGTCTACAGTAGTAAAACAATGTCAGAGCAGTTAATTGAGGAAATAAAAAAAAGTACTAATTATATCCATACATCATATACACAGATATACTAAGTAGCAATCAATTGAAAGTGCAAAATCGGTGATTGTTAAAACAACATAAGTAACAGATTTTTCGAAATCAATTTTATAATGGTTTTGCACTGTTTATGGATAGAGCTTTAAGATTTTTTTAAAACTTTTAACTGTTTACAAGTTGCAGAACTAACACTAATCAGATTTTAAATTAAAATTGTCAATGGGCCGCGCCGTCAAAAGTATAAGGTTTTGTGTCTCTACTGTAAAAAAAAATCACTTATGTTGTTTTAACAATCACCGATTTTGCACTTTCACCCCAGAAATGGGTTTCGCAAATTCTCTTACAATATCTCTCACTGTAATTTTAATAAGAGTATGTCAACGGCGTATACAGGGGGGGGGGTCACGGGGCATGTCCTCCCCCGAGAACTCAAGATTTTTTTGTTGAACTGAAATAATTGTTTAGAAAAAAAAGCAAGTTGGTTACCTAGAAAGCGAGTAGGATTTTCGATTGGTACATTTTAGAATTCAATAGAGAATTTGAATTTTGGGTAACTTAGATTTCAATAAGATATTTAATTTTCATGACAATGGAACACCTAAGTTATTTTGTATTCAATCGATGGTACTTAGATTTTTTTCCTCGTACCTCAAATTTAACACAACAACAAACTTCTCAAATAATAATACATTCAAATCTTAAATTATATGCAGAAAGACTCATAGCTTTTGTTTTGCGATGATAACTAAAACCTGTTAAACTAAACAGAAATCAAAAGCGGGAGTTGTTTCCGAATTTTCACTTAAAAAAAACTAATAGTTAGGGCGTTAAGGCCATATTTTAGGTCAAACCTTGCACTTCATTCTGACGGGATGAACCCTTGTACACTTATAGTCCACATCCTAGGTTTACTTTTGAGAAGTGTTTCCATGGTGGCAACACTGGCATATCGGATATATAAGGGTTGCCTTCTGACCATGTTTTAACACGAAATTTCACATAAATTAGCCTATAAATCGAGAACCAGACATCTGTTGATGTTGTGGAATGTCTCGTTGGATTAAGAATACTTGATGCCATACGAATATGCTCATTTTTTAATCCCTTCCCCACCCTTGTACGTAGGGGGGGCAAAATACCCTAAGTATTAAAATGAGCGTCGACGAAGAATTTCATACTTTACAGTATAATCTAAGCATATGGCACAAGAACTTAGGGTAATTTTTAATGCCCAATCTTATGCAATCAAAATAATTTCAATATAATTTCCCTAGAAAAAATTATAACCTTTTTATAAAATGACAACTAAATTTTCAGTGAAACGAGCATAACATTACCAAATTTCAATGGTATGGTGATGACTGATGAAACTTGCAACACATGTCTCATTTGTCGAAAGAAATAAGAATCAAAAGAGTCCATATAAATATCTGGGGCAAAAGGGTGTTTTTTGAGTGAAAGGGAAAAGTGAATTATTATTACCAGTAAACCCCTCCCAAAACCGGTAAGTTGGTGAAAGTTGGTAGAAGTGTTTTAATTCTTGTTAGAACCAAGACTCAAAAGGAGCCAAGCAAATATATTGGTTCCAGGGGTGTCTTTTTTAGGCGGAAGGAAAATATGGGTTATAAACCCAACGTTTTATTTTTATGTAATCGAGGTAGAAATATATAATATGGTACATGATTTTAAAGTATTTTTTAACGCTGAATCCAATTTAGGTAAAATTTAGACGATTCAATCACCATTAAGAAAGCAATGGTCGTTTTAATGGAAAAATTAATGTATTTCTTGGGTAGGTATGTGAAATTTCGTGTTAAAACATGGTCAGAAGGCAACCCTTATAACTCCGGTCTGCCAGTATTGCCACCGTGGCAGCACTTCTTAAAAGTGAATTTAGGATGTGGACTATTAGTGTCCCAAAGCTCATCCCGTCAGACTGAAGTGCAAGGTTGGCTCCCTTAACGCCCTAACTATAATAGGATTTTGAAAAAAAGAACAGTTTTTATTTCTGAAAATAAAATCTTTAAACACATTATAGAACACATACAGAAATAGTTTTGTTTGATTTCTGTATGATAGATTATATTATTTTTCAGAGCAAAAAAAGTGATTACTTTTGATTTATAGTTATTCTAACCAAAAAATGTTAAAGTTAACGAAAAAATACATAAATAAGTAAAACTATGATAAAAACCTATTATAAAAGGATTTTGTTTGCACTTATTCAACATTTACAATCCAAAAATAATGTAATTGATCGGGATGTGGATTATTTTTACAAAGTAACCTATGAATACCATAATGCAAAAGCCAATAGCTATGGTAAAGGAGATTTTTTCGAACTCCTTGGTCCTTGCGGTGAACCGTTTGACCAGTCGGATGGAATGCTTGACGAAAACGCGACTAGCCTCACAGAGTTTAACAACTTTGTCCATTATTTTTATCAGAAAGGGTTACTGGTAAGAAAGATTAGGTATATTTGATATACATATTTATTTTGGAAGGTGCCTTTCACTTTCCCATAGGTGGCAGTCTTAGAGACATACATACATATTTTTCAAATCAGAAGCATATACAAATTACTCGTGAAGTTTGTTCACACTTTTCTTGAAAAGCAACGAAAACGAATCTCTATATTCAATTAAAATACGAATTTGTATTGTATTTTAGTTTTGCCACTATTGTATAAAAAGGGCAATTTACCCAAGTGGTAATTTTTGAAAATCAGAACTATTGTTTTCATTTTCAGTGTAAATATTTATATTTAACTATTTACTTAACTACAAAGTTTTAATATATGATGAAATAACATAACAAATATTTACTTAAATTTCAGAAACAGACAAAATCGCTCAGTACCTAATGATATCTTTCTAATTTTTCCTGCAACTTCAATTCGAATTCGAACTTCTTAATTAGAAATTCTGAATCAAATTCAAAACAAATGATCAAGCGAATCCAAAATTTGTTTTTCTCAGTATTTTGACAGTTAAACTAAGTTTTTTTGTTCAGACAACTGGAGATTGCTGTATGCTGTTGCTAAGGCCCTCCAAAACAAAAAATGTACCATTCTGGAATAAAAAAGAAGAGCGCGTTACTGGTCCAGCTAAACCAAAAATGAGGTAACTTAGCAAATACCAAAAAAGTATTTTCGTCTCAAATTTGTTAATTATTTTGTATAGCTCATTTTATTTTGAATTGGCTTTGGCAGTTAAATACTTGTTTTCTCTTTCTATGTTTATACTAAAGATTTTCAAAGCTTTTGAAATGGTTTCTAATCGAGTGCGTTTGTAAAATAATCACCTTTTTTCGTGCAAATTTGTTTGAAATTATATTATTTATTTCGAAATATATATTTTCGACGAAATTGCCCAACTTGGCGTAGTCAAAATAAATTAAAAGAGTTAAGGTAAGATATCATTTTGAAGGATATAAACGATTTTAAATTATTTTAACTTATTTTTAACAAAGGAAATGTATTATGGCATAGTTAATTAAGACTTTTTCCCTTTTCTTTTATATACGCACATTAAAATTTAAAAAAATGTATAAGGCACTTGACTTTTTATACATATTAGTTCGTGTTATTTAATTTTTTTTTGGCATGACCCCCCAAGAAGTAAAGCTGTATACGCCCCTGGAGTCTGTATGT